>JAPEUY010000002.1:1800000-2287948 GCA_027946455.1 Neocucurbitaria cava | reverse complement strand
CGCGTCTTGTTTTTAGCCTGGATCGCAAGCTGTATCTGATTTTCGTTTGATTTCTGTTGCACGTTGTGTTGTTGAGGCATCGCGTTTATACTGTTGTGGAGAGTATGTTTTGATGGGGTCTTGGCATTCGTGAGAAACATACCTGTGTGAGCAACATACCTGGGGTACGTTATAGAGTGTAATAATCTTATTATCCTTATAGTACTACTAGAATAGGAGCGAGTTATAGCTCTCGTAGCTATTAATTATTAGCAAACGTACTATACTAATAGTACGTTTTTTTATATGTATATTAAAGTGCTTTAACTACTCTAAGCTAAGCTTATTTATTATCTAGCTATTCTTAGAGACCCTAATAACCTAATCGCGTAGTAGGGCGTCTTCCTTATACTAGGTAGAGAGGTAGTTCTTGCCTTAAAAGAGGATAAAGGGTAGGATTACCTACCCTATCGCGTTAATACCCTGGATGACCGTAGTCCACTCTCGATTACCCTACTACACTATCTTTAGCTATCCTTAACGCTCTAAGCTAGTAACTACAGCTCCTATTAATATCTAGCCTATTATAAAGCTAGTCTCGTTAAAGTTGTAGGTATCTTTATCTAGAATGCTGTGCTTAGCCTTTATATTCTCTATAAGCTAGAACTAGTCTCGTATAAGCCTAGGATCTTTATAGAGGGCTCTCTTATAGTCGTACTTTCGATTGAACTTAACTTTAAGCTCTAGCGTATACTTAACAAAGGTTATAGCCTAGTTCTAGCTAACTGGATTACGGTAGCGTTTAGCGAGTAAGGAATTAGCTATATCTTTGACGGTAGTAAGCTAGGGGGGAAATCCTCGAAGATCTAGGTCTAGTATATGTTGGATAATTACGTCCTCCTCTATCTTAAGGAGCTTTATTAATTTAGGCTTCTAATTACGCCGTGAAGATATTCTATAGAGTCGATTACTAAGGGTTCTTTAAGAGACGTTATAGATCCGTGCGACGTGTTACTAGGAGAGTGTTACGTCTTATTTTTTAGCCTAGATCGTAAGCTGTATCTAATTTTCGTTTGATTTCTATTACACGTTGTGTTGTTAAGGCATCGCGTTTATACTGTTGTAGAGAGTATGTTTTGATAGGGTCTTAGTATTCGTGAGAAATATACCTATATAAGTAACATACCTGTAGGGTACGTTATTAGATATATAAAAAGATAATAGATTTAATAATCCTTCTTTTTAGGAAGACTTTAATAGCTAGGTAATACTACGCTAGCTTAACTAGAAAGTAATAATATAATACTATTAGATAAAAAAGAGAATAACCCCTTTAGATACTAGTAAAACTTAATAGATATAAGATAAGAGTACTTATTAATTCTAGATCTTAAGAAAACTATATTTTAGGACTAGCTATACTAAAAGCTAGGCTTTAGCCTACCCTAAAGAAAGATCTATACTAAGTAATAGTAGTAAATAAATTAAATAGAGGACTTATTAAGTATAAAGTACTTATAGAAATTAGTATTATATTTAGAGTAAAAAGTAAGGTTAGACTAGATATTTTTAGCTTAGCTACCTATAATATTATATTAGGGCTACTTTAGCTTAGAGATTATAACCCGCGTATAGACTAGAAGAACTAGTAGATCTTAATAGGGTATAAGGATAACGTACGTACGCCTATAAAGCCTACGTAGTACTAGAATAGCCTAGTAGATAAGAAGATAATTATAAGTATTAATACTTTAGTTAAGGACGTATCTATAAGAATACTAACTATAAGACCTATATAACTACTAGTAAAAAGGTTAGAAGGTAATAAATAATAGAGAAACGCGTTACTCTAAGGATCCTAAAGGAATATAAGAAATATAAAAATATATTTATAAAAAGGTAGGAAAGGGAGTACTACTATAATATAAACTATAGGATTATAAAATTAAACTTATAAAAAGGAAATAACTAGGGTTTATACTAATATATAAATTATCTAAAGAAGAACTTAAGGTTTTAAGGAATTATATTAAAGAGAATATAGTAAAAGGATTTATTAGGAAATCTAAGTCTTAGGTAGGATATCCTATCCTATTTATACTAAAGAAAGATAGAACTAATAGACTTTATATAGATTACTATAAACTTAATAATATTACTAAGAAAAACTACTACCTACTACTAAATATCTAGGAACTATAAGATAGACTAGTAGGAGCTAAGATATTTATAGTACTAGATCTAAGAAGAGCGTATAACCTTATCTAGATAAAAGAAGGTAAAGAATAGAAGATAGCCTTTAGGATATAATATAGATACTATAAGTATATAGTAATACTATTTAGGCTTATAAACGCACTAGCTACGTATTAAGATATAGTTAATAGCGCCCTAAATAACTATTTAGACTAATATATAATAGTATACTTAGATAATATCCTAGTTTACTTAATAACTAAGGAAGAATATATATAATATATAAAAGAAGTATTATAATAACTATAAGTATATAAGCTAGAATTAAAACCTAAGAAATATAAATTCTATAAGGATAAAGTTAAATTCCTAGGATATATAGTTAGAATTAATAGAGTATAGATTAGTAAATTAAAAATTAGAATAATTAAGGAATAGGAGAAGCCTAAGATAGTAAAAGATATTTAGTCTTTCCTTAGATTTATTAACTTTAATAGATAGTTTATTAGGGACTTCTTAAAGATCTTAATCCTACTTACTTAACTTATAAAAAAAGATATACCTTAGGAATAGATAAAGGAATAGGATAATACCTTTAAAATACTAAAGAAAGTATATATTAAGGAACTAGTACTAATACTATTTACTAGTAGAAAACTACTTAGGATTAAGACTAATATATTAGATTTAGCGTTAGGCGTAGTTATACTCTAAGAGAAGGATTAGAAATAGCACCTAATAGCCTATTATTTAAGAAAGTTCTTATAAGCTAAGGAATAATATAATATATATAATAAGGAACTTATAGCTATTATAGACGCTTTAGAATATTAGTAAGTATACGTCTATAGATATTTAGAGCTAACTATATTTATAGATTATAAGAACTTAATATACTTTATAACTACTAAATAACTAAACTAAAGGTAGGTTTAATAGTTAGAACTATTAGGATAATATAAGTTTAGGATTATCTATATACTAGGAAAAGATAATAGAAGAGTAGATATACTTAGTAGATAATATAACGTTATAGGAAAGAAAATAGATATATACGCTACTATCCTAAGAGAAGATAAAGGAGGAGCCCTAATATATAGATACTTCTTTAATTACCTTTACTATTAAGAAATTAATAATATTATAAAAATAAGACTAGAGCTATCTAAAGAATTTTATAAGGAAATTATTAGGTAATATTATAATAACCCTATATATAGATATATAGGAGTTACTAGAATAATAGAACTTATATAATAAAACTACTACTTTAAGAATATAAAGTAAAAAGTAGAAAGCTTTATTAAGAAATACTTAGATTACTAGAAAAGTAAGTATATAACGTACGTACCTTATAGCAAATTATAAGTAATAAAGCTACTAACTAAACTATAGGAAGATGTTATAATAGATTTTATTACAGATTTACCTAAGTCTATAGATAAAGTAACTAGATATAAATATAATAGGATTCTTAATATAGTTTATAGGTTCTATAAGGGGTAGAATTTATCCTATTTAGGAAAGACTTTATAATAGAATAATTAGTAGGAGTTATAATTAATAGGATATTCTAATAATATAGAATCCTATAATTAATTATTAGTAATAGAGATAAGCTATTTATATTAAACTTTTAGGAAATATTTATAGTATACCTAGGAATAAAAAGGAAACTATTAATAGCCTATTATCCTAAAACTAATAGATAAATAGAATAAATAAATTAAACGCTAAAATAGTATCTACGGATATACTATAACTACTAATAAGATAATTAGGTATTATTATTACCTATAGTATAACTAGTATATAATAATAAAATATTAGAAACTATAAAGTAAATACTATTCTTTATATACTATAGGAAATACCTAAATCTCTTTAAAAGGAACTTTCTAAATACTAAAGCTAAAGCTACTTTAAAGATAGTCTAAGAATTAGTAGATATATATAAAGAAATAAAGGAAAATATAGAAAAATATAGTACTAACAAATTAGAAATATAAATAAAAAAGAAAAATAGTACCTTAGCTAAAAAAAGGGGATAAAGTATATTTACTTACAAAGAACCTTTAAACTAAATAACTAAAGAAAGGACTAGACTATATTAAGGTTAGACTATTTTTAATTAAGGCATAATTAGGACTAGTAAATTACATACTTAATCTACTAAGGGACGTAAAAATTAAACCTAAGTTCTATATTAAACTATTAGAACTAGTAGACCCTATAATACTACTATAAAAAAATATTTTACTATAAACTAGAGGAAGAAAATAAATTTAAAGTTAAACGTATATTAGACTACTAACTAGGCTAAGAAAGGGACTATAAATACCTAGTTAAATAGTTAGGTATCCTAAAAGCGAAAATATATAGAAACTAAAAACTAACCTTATAAATTACTATTAGTTACTAATATAATACTACTAATACTAAGCTCCTAGAAAGGTAACTAGTTAATAGTAGCTACTATAGTAGGCGCTTCTAGGTTTACTAAGGTAATCTCCTAGTTAAACTACTTAAGATCTTCTAAAGACCCTAGATCTTTAGCCTTAATATAACTAGTTTTAAATATCTTAGTCTCCTTCTATTTTAATAACTTCTACTACTTACGTAAACGCTTTTACTTTACGCGACTTACGCGAATCTACTCTAATACCTTCTTAACTACTTTCTTATTAGTATCTAGGGAGGACTTTACTACGTTCTCTTATACTTCTAGCTTTTCTAACTCCTAGTTAATACGTAAGAAGTCTAGCTTTAGGATATACGCTAGAAGATACTCTTTTATTCTATTATAATAATAGTTCCTATACCTTTCACTTAATAATAAGATATAATAACTTAGGCTATTTATAGAATAATATAAATAGGTAACTATAGTAGGAATACTAGTATAATTTATATAATTACCTTAGATATAGTAATAAATTATACTTTACCCTTTAGGGGTACTAGGGTTCTTATAAGATATTAGAATTATTTATAAGGGTATAAAGGTTAGAAGGGGGATAGTATTATAACTATAAATATACCTTAGGGAGTAAGTAGGTTTTATAATAATATAAGTAATAATATAGTATAGTTAGTAAGTTAAGGCTATAGCGTTATTACGTAACTAACTCTATAGGTCCCTAGTCTTTCTTATATAAGCTTAGCACTACTACTACTATAAGAATAGGTAAGAATATTCTTACCTACTCTTATAATAACTATAGATTCTTATACCTATAAGAATAGGTAGGTACTATAAGAAACTATAGGAAGTTATAGTATATAGACTAGAATAATAAACCCTTATAGATTATTATATTTAACTTAAGTTACTCTTATAGACAATTAACTCCTAATTATTTACCTTAAGTCTAACTCTCTCGTATATCTATAGAATATACTAAACCTACCTACTAGTCTATATCTACTTTATTACATTACGCTTCTGTAGCCCTAAACTAGTAACTAAGTTTAATATAGCTATAAAGAGGTAAAATATACTCTAGTATAATTAAGTACCCTATTTATAGTATTATAGATAGGAAGGGTATATAGTTATAAGCACTTTAGTAGGTAAGCTATAGTAAGTAGATACTAAGTATACTAGAGAAGTATATAATAGATTTATACTTAGTAGTAGTAGTAGTTAAGGTATTAGTCTAGAAGAGGACTAGGAGCTAGTAGAGTACCTTTACTAAGAGTAGTAGTAGTACCTCTAAGGGCGTACTAAATAACTATAGTATATACTAATAGATAAGCTTAACTAGCTCCTTCTCCTCTAGGGAAAGGGAAAAGCTAAAGGTAGATTCTATATCCTAGTATAGCTCTAGGGATATATACTATACCTAGAATATATAGTAAAGGAAGTAGATTAGGTAGTTAGTATACTACTACCTAGTTCCCTTATACTAAGGGAGCTTAAAGGGAAAGCTAAAGTAGTAGCTACCCTAACTATAAAGCTAGTACTTAAGTACGCGTAAAGTATCCTATAATATCTCCTTATAGTAGGTAATTACTACTCTAGCTATATTAGCTAGCTATTATAGAGAGAACTCTAATATCTCCTAGCTTATCTACTATATATTATCCTATAACCTAAGGTCTATATTACCCCCTTTAGGGATAGGTAGCTACGCTATAGTAGTAATAATATATAGAGGCTTACCTATAAACTAAAGTAGCTACCTATAGCCTTATAGCTAGTTAGTATTCTTATTATACTCTAGCTTAGTAAATAGGTAGGTAAGGTTATAGGCCTTATCTACTAGCTAGGCTTCTTCTTTAGCTTCTATACTAATAAGTAAGGCCTCTTCTAGTATAGGCTTATCCCTATCTCCCCTATCTCTATTTATAACCTCTTTAACTAAGGTAGTAAGCTTTATACTTACTACCTAGTATAGTATATAGCCTATCTTTATCCTTATCTAAGTCTATAGTATATAGGCTACTTAATTAAAATCTAGTTATAATAAACTATATTAATTATAAACTATAGTAGCGTATCTATATAGCCCTTTCTTACTTATTATTTTATAGGTATATAATTAGTAGTAGTAGCTAAGGAAGAGTAGTATAAGGAGGTTATTTAGTAGGGAGCTATCTAGTAGAGGAAGGTAATCTTAGGGGGTTTTAGCTACCTAGTTATCTTTATACTTAACTAAGATTACTTAGTAAGTTAGGGCCCTAATCTAATAAGTAAAGGTAAGGTACTCTTTTAGTTTTTATTATGTAATTACGCTTATATATAGTATATAGAAGAAGAGCTTATATTAAGGTAGGTAGATAATAGGGGAAAAGATAGATAGCTACTACTAGGCTATAATTATAAAGGAAGGAGAGTAGTTTAGGTAGGTTTAGGTAGGTAGATAGAGTAGATAGATTAAGAGTATAGTAGGAGGTAGTATAAAGTAGATAGTATATAGGATACTATAGTATAATAAATCTTTAGTATATTACTATAGAAAAGAGGGATATACGTACGTACTATACTTACTTCTTAGGTATACTTTAAGCGCGCCTTATATACGCCTTATACGCGCCTTATACGCGCCTTAAACGCGCCTTAAAATAAGCTACCCTTATAGCCTTCTTATTTTATTATTATACTTATAATATACCTTACTAATAGTAACGTATATACGTTAGGAGAGTAGCGTTACTATAGTCCTACTAAAGTAGTAGTAGATAGGGTAGCCTAATTCCTATGTAGGGAGGGGTTGTAGCTAATTACTGTAGGTAGATTAGCCGCTTAGTAGGATACTATGTGGCCGCGTAGAGGTAGGTAAACTATACGCTATAGGAACCTATAGATATCCTTACTATTAGTCTTATTTTCAAAACGTCTCTGCAATTGCTTAATACCTTGTTAACGAGAGGCGCACTATTCCTCTAGATTCTACCATCTACTTATAATCAAAGAGAACGAAGTATGTTACTACTAAGTTACTACTACGTATTAATAGCACGACGTGCTTCTACCTTATCGCAGTTAGATTTGCAGCGAGTAATTGCTGAAGAAGTGCCCACTAATATATGGGTAATAGTGAAGTACGGTAAGTTTATAAGTTACGTTCCTTTATTAACTTATTATTACTACTCGAACTGCAAGATCGTCCTTAATGCTAAGGTAATGAGACCCCTTCTACGCTAGCGCTATCACTTACCGAGCACAGACCCTATCCTAAACTTTACACCCTTCCCCCGTCGCCTTAACCGCGGACCCTTACTTTAAGGCGCAGTAGCTATTATGCTGCTCCTGCCTATCCCCGCTATCATCAGCGTTGGCTACATACCCGCCTTTATTATCGTGATGGCCCGTCCGCCCCATCTTTTTTCCACTACCGTAAAGGCCCTGCTCTCCGCATTCATTATCCTCTACTTTGGCACCGCATTCCTTGCTATCGCCTAGGGCCTGCTTCTAGATCCGTTCCTATATAGCACGTGGCTTAGATCGTTCGAGAGTGGGTGGGCGGAGAGCGAGAACAGAGGATGGTGGGATAGCTATGTTAAGATGGAAAGGTGGCTAGGTAGAGTGGAACATAAGGTTTATACGTGGGTTAAAGGGATGGGTGAGAGGGTTGCGAGGATTATGAGAGGAGGAATAGGGGGGGACGAGAACGCTGGGAGGGAAGGAGGCTGAGGTTGATTAGGGCATCTCAACGTGTAAGTACGCCTCTGACGATAGTCTTGGAAAACTTGCAGCATAGGATTGTATTTTGTGAGCCAGGATGGGAGGCTTATGCGACCACGATCCGCTCCAGCAGAGCGTCATAACGCCTTCAACCCAGTGCTGAATTGTTGGCTCATGGAAACGTTCACCAGCACGTATCAATTAACAAAGACGTACGCATACACCTTTGTATTGTACTGTGATTAACCATACATGATGGCCCATCAAGGACCTATGCAGGAACAGCAGACTTTACATCGCAACATCCCCGTTTCTACATCCCAGACTGTACAACAACTGGGCTTAGAGCCATAACATCAACAGGCCTGGGGTCGCCATGAAAGCACCGGTTATCAGTGCAACAGCACTACCAGCCAAGAACGCACTCTCCACCCTCAAGCCAGCCGCCGCACCGGTAAACTGAGGCGGAGCAAATGCGCTAGGCACCGTGGCATTACCAGTCGGATATGGCGCCTGTGAAGACGGTACAACGGGCTTGGGCCACACGGTAGCACGTAGCGACACGGTGTCCTTGAAGATGAGGTAGCGCAGGCTCTCGTCCATGCGCGTTCGCACTTCCCCTTGGATGACGCGATGGATCCAAAGCTTCTTCTCGATAATGTTCCGCTTGATGATGGACGAGGTACTTTGCTCCCCGCTGGTTGATTGGAGGCATCTACGTCGTGACTACTTCGAGAAGGTAGCGCACTATAGCCACACGCTTCACCTGATCGAATCCGCTGTCTTTTATTTTCTTTTCGCTACGGGCTACTTTCAGTAACAGTCTTGAAGGTACGATGCACTAAATGTTAAGCATATGCCCAGATCAGTGCGCGTAAATATCAAAGCTTCCAGGCATGGGGCAGATGGGTTGTGACTCGGCAGTTGAGGTTGGATGCACGAGTGCAATCTAGGATAGAGTACATGAGCGCTTCATTAACATTATCAACCCCAACAACGAAGTCCACTCAGATAGTCGGTAACCATCTGCCGAGGCCGGGTTGTTCCTCCTATAGTCATCAGTTGACGTATAGATTTGATAATACTTAACAGCGATGGATCGAATCTCTAACACAGCTTCCTCTCTTCTTCGGCGCAGCGCAACACGATCGGACTATTGTTACGACGCGAAGCCTACAAATTATGCTTTGGCAGCTTGCAACGCTCCTTGTCCTGCAGGCACAAGATGTGCTTGCCCAAGGATCCAAGCTTGGTGCATCGGATTTTATCCGGTTTGGTTGTTCTCAGCTCGTTGTTGAGCGAACTGATCCTTTGGTCACTCCTGGCATGAACCCTTCACCCCATATGCAGTACGTATCTCCACACGAATTGCATGGCTGGGATCTAAGCATGGGTGGGACAAATCCTCGTGAGGAATGCGCTTGTAGTGCAGGCTTTACTAACGGTCTCTCTTGTGGAATATAGTCAAGTCGTTGGGGGAAACTCCTTCAACCTTACAGTAACACTCTCATAAGTATTACGATGGAGTGGAGCTGACTGATACTAGATGGACCCTTACACAATTGATCCTCCCAAGCAGTCATCCTGCACCTCTTGTATTTACAAGGAGGACACGTCAAACTACTGGACTGCATCTATCTACTTTCGATCACCCGAGAATGGAACCTTCAAACGCGTTCCACAGAAAGCGAACGGCCGGCAGAATGGGACTTTACTCGAGCAGGATGGCGGTCTGACGATTTACTATATGCGGCCCTTCAGTGGCACTTCAAAGAAGACAACAGTGCCAAAGCCAGTGAGTCTAATTGATCCTCCATTGAAATAGCCTAACCTGCAATAGGGCTTTCGTATGCTTGCTGGAGACCCGACACTCCGCAGCAAAACCGGCACGTCTCCAGGCATTTGCCATCGCTGCTTGAAAGCGAATGAAGCGATTACGGGAGGCAGCGGCGCACCCTGCTCCTCTAGCGATACTGCCGGCTTCCCCACCAAGCCATGTCCGGGTGGTATCCGCGCTACCATCATCTTTCCTTCGTGTTGGGACGGAGTCAATCTCGACAGCCCAGACCACAAGAGCCATGTAGCGTATGCACCCGGCAACAGTGCGCTTGCGGGGGATAAATGTCCCAGCACACATCCTGTTCGCATTCCTCAGGTCATGTATGAGATCATGTTCGACACATCGAAGTTCACAAATCCGGATTATTTCAAAGACGGAAAACAACCACTCGTATACAGTTTTGGTGATCCGTAAGTAGCATCTCGATCACGTTCATGCATGCACTGATGTTTTCCACAGCACTGGTTATGGCGCGCATGGCGACTACCTCTTTGGGTGGAAAGATGATGCGCTTCAGCGTGGCATGGATGCTCTTGGGACCAAATGTGGTAGCGAGTATTGCGACCAAGTTTTGACAATCCAGTCTGGTGAGAGTGCTATTGCCTGTACCAAGGCCCAACAGGCGAAGGAGGACGTTGGTTCGTCGACGTGTATGTCCTTGTATTCTTACACCAGTCCCTCTAAAGCTAATTACAGTACAGGGCTCAATGAACTTCCAGGAGGCATGCCTGTTGCTTAAGCTTAACTTTCAAGGCCAGTTTCACATTTATCATAGCATCTTCGAATCAAACTTTGGAGAATCTAAGTGTAAGTTTTTGATTTTATAATGATACTGGGGGCCCATGGCAAGCCCTGTGGCAGCACACAAGTGTACCTAGTGCGTCTGGTCCTAGAACATTGCGGAGATTGAGCACGTCATTGCTTGCCATGTGACAATGCTAGGACCGACAGCAGATTCCTGGAGGAGTTCCCAAAGGGCAGGAGGATACGTTGCAAATGGAATACCTTTCTCCTATAGACTACCGCACTGTTCCTGTTCTCAATACTCGATACCAGTTACTCATAACTACAGTAAAAACGAAGATCGCTAGTTTCCAGAATGACGGATACGGCTCCGACGCAAGGGCCGATATGACCGGCTGACGTCATCGCGCCCGACCAAAGCTCTGGCCCAACTTTAGAACCTCGCATAGGAAACTTGCACACAACATACATGCATAGACTGATCGGTTCTTTTCCTGATGGTTGGGGTGGGCGGACGCTCTAAAGCGTGTGATACATGTCGCAGGCGACGTGTGAAATGCGGTAAAGAGGTTCCACGATGTCCAGATTTTGCAAGCTTTTTAACGAGGTTCAGATCTCACCCGGCCAAAGTGCCAAAGATGCATCAAAGCGCGCCTGCCATGTGGAGGGCCGCGGGATATGACCATCATACGTTACGGTAATCAAAGTGACCCTCTGCCAAGCACGGTACATCACAATGTCCAGGGAGACTCAGATGCCCATGAGGATCTCCTGAACATCACCCGAGAGGGCTTTACCATCGGTATGAGTCTGTCTATGCCTCAAGATGATATCTTCATAGCCTTCACTCGGTCGCAATTCCTACCTGGGGATGACAGTTTTCTCGTTGCATCCGGTGCAATAACATCCCAGTGCCTCCTTGCACTTGCGACGACATATTCCGGAATTGAACTTGGACAAAAGGCCGTCCTACAACAAGGGCTGAAGAGGTACGGCGGCGCACTGGATGCTGTTCACAGAGCACTGGAGATCGATCACATGTCGCCTCTTTTCGACGTGCTCGAGGCCGTCATGCTCATGGCGCTTATAGAAGTTCGTTGAATATTGTCAATAACTGAACGGGAGAGATACTAACTATCCCTAGTTCCTTATCTCGGACCGTGAAGACGGCTGGATTCGCCATGCTCGCGGACTAGAGAGACTCTTTGACATAAGAGGGCCTGGTCGAATGGCAACGCTTCCATGCCTTCGGGTACTGGAGAGAACCCGAGCATCTCTCGTTTTTGCCGCCCTTGTTCTGCATCAACCAACCATCATGGCAAAACCCATGTGGAAAGTTGATCCTTGGGTCCTGCATCCGGAACGCATCGATTCGTTGAAACTGCTCTTTGACATATTAGCAGATTGTCCTGAGCTCTTCATAGCACGTGATCAAATATCAGCAGATATGGACCTGTCCAAGAGAGGATCTGCTCTGCAAAGTTTACTTGATGGTTCCTTCCGACTTCTTCACGAGCTTGAGCGATGGGAGCAAGACTGGGCCTACAGCGCCTCGCATGCCAGCACAGAGATCCCCGCATCAAGGACAGCACCAGCGTACACAAGCGTGGACGGCCACTCTACACCAGTCTGGACCACGGTGCTCCAGTATCAGTCGCTGTACCATGCAAATGCTATGAGCGTATTCCATGGTGCCTCGATCCTTGTCCTCAGATTTATCAACGGTTTGAGACTCGCAATGGGCAACGTCCACGACTCTTCGGGACGGACAGTGCGGGTGCATACTGCTGCGCTGATGATCTGTCGGAGCGTTGAATACCACCAGCACGAGAAATGGAACGGACAAGGCAACTTCGACATACTGTTTCCACTCAAGATGGCTTACGATGCTGTAAGTCAGACAGATCCTGTGATTGGAATGTGGTTGAAAGGTGTTTTGGCAGAGATATCAGGTGGTAGGCGGGGTCTATGGAAATCTGCAAGAACGCTATTGGAAATTGGGACATAATACAACGTGGGTATCCTTCTGGTATCATACGACCAAGTGACACTTTGGCTCACTAGCACAATGGCTCAATGACAATGTATTCCAGCTTGTCAATCCTCTTGGTAGTTTTCTTGGCTCTTTCACCACGCTTTTCGTTGAACTTCTTCTCTCTCTCTCGTGCCTTCTTCAGCTGCTCCTGTTGCTTCTTCGCTGTCTTTTTCTCTGCCTTTTCGAGACGCTTCCTTTGCTTTTCCTCCTTCTTCTGTCTTTTCTTTCCTGCCTTTGCGTGATTGTATGTCGAGCCGGCACTGGAGCTAGAGCTCGATGAGGAACTCGAGCTGGAGCTTGAACTCGAACTTGAACTAGAACTGGAGCCTGTACTACAGTCTGAATCATAGTCGAGCATAATCTCGTCCATATTTTTGCCTTGGTTTTCAGGCCTCTTTGCTAACTTTGCGACCTTCTTCATTTGCTTTTTCTGTTTCCTCTGCGTTTTATGGGCAATTTGCTTTGCGGCCATTCGGTCAATAGCGTTGCGCTGCTGCGACGGTGGCGGAACGTCGAAGGTAAGAGGTGCAATATAGGGCTGGAGGACCTGCAGCCGGCGGTGCCCCAGTGTCCGGGCATGTGGATCAAGACCTGACAGAACATTGCTTTGATCGGATTAGCAATGAATGATTGTCGATTGGGAAAACGTACGTGACTTGCGCCGGACTAATGTTGGCATCATGTCCGAGCCTCTCCATCAATTGCGCATTCTTATAAATCGACGCCTTCAAGCCGCGAGGTGAAAAGTACTCTCGATTGACCTTTTCCATGAATTTACGCATGCGAATGATAGAGACGGCAGCAGTTCCAACTCCTGCCGTCAGACTGATACCTGCTCCGGTGAGGCTGGCCCAATGCCACGGGCTAGCAAGTCAACAAAACGCAGACATTCAGGTGGAAAGGAAAAACTCACACAAAACCGATGGCGTCACCAGCTACGTTCATCAGCTGCAAAGGTGCAGGCGGGGCTTGAGCGATCGTCAAATTGTCGATAAAGGCTACAAAGTCTTCTTCGTGGATATCAAAGATTCGCAAGGCGGGACTGTACGCTCGTATGAAGGGCGGTGGAGGGCCTAGTATGCTCTTCGCACTGGTCTTGGGGACGACGACTGGTTTCTTGAACGGGGTCAGTGCTGGCTTATCTCCGCCATGGTCGACTCACTTGCAGCATTTGGAGACTTCTTTTGTGGGTGTGAGGTGGCTCTGGGATCCAAGCTGTCGCTTCATTGAGAAATAGCTCTTCATTTTCTGGGTCAAGAAGCCTTGTGTCTAGATGACTAGTTTCTAGGCCGCCTGCGCTCGCAGTGATCCCATGTTGATGAGGATTTTGCTTCGAGAGTGGCATGTTTGCTGTTGTTGTTAAATTGTCCTGTGTTACGAAATTGGGACAGTCGAAGCGTCCTATAAGTACTTCAAAGTCGAAAAACGATTCGGGGCTATGCCGCCCATCTTTGGGGTGATCTTCGACCCTTAACGCCCACGTGTCGCCTGAAAGGATGGAGACATTGACACTGATGTTCAAAGTATACCTAAAATTCTACCAAACAGCGGCTGTACACTTCAACAAGCTCGATAGGCGTTGTACTCCAAGTGTGGCTGATTGCCGATCATTCTCCGGATTTGGTTGAATCCACGAGCTGGCTAGCGCTTTCGATCAAGTGCTTAGCAAAGACGAAGAAGGGCCGATTGCGCTTTACCCCTTTGAGTTGATTCCTCGAGCATTAACTGCGCTAGCGCGTACCGATGTCGAATGGACGGGAGCTCTTGCAGCATCGCCCATCGACAGGTACCGACGCGTACAATACCACCTGCAATGATATGCCGAGAGCTCTGTGCACCGAAGACTTCGTTCGCCACGGCCACGAAAGGACATCACTACCCGGCGAGATTTTGTACCTGTGCCCCGCATTGGGGAATAATTTGGGCGCTTCTGTTGAGTTTTGGAATCCAAGGTTTCACCGCCAGAGGCCAAGACAGAACGGTCACTTGTTCTGATAAGTCGCAAAAGGTATGCATTGTCACATATTACATTCGACATTCATGGGCCGACTCGAGGTTACGGATCGCAGTAGGTTGTTGCTTGTTCAACGAGCCGCAAAGTCGCCCGCTTCTGAGACTGCGACAGTTCCCTCGAAACCTCTTCCCATAGCTTACGATTGAACTTAGCCTCATCCTTCATGTACTCAATGTCGCAGGCGACTGATTTTGAGTTCTTCTTGGCTTCTCAAACTTCCTTTAACCGGTCCCCGACCTGGAAGGAGATGATTCGAGCATCTACAACTAAGTCAACCGATCGGTATATTCAACTTGATCTCTCGAGGGCCACGTACATGAGAGTACCGCATCTGCTTCTCGCATAGCTATTGAGAAAGTGAGCTTGAATCCCTTCGCAAGCTTACTATGACTCTACGAACCAGGCCCCGTGTATGGGACCTGTCGGGTGCTAACTTGTGTTGTCATATCATTCAAGCACGATTATGCACGTTATGCGTATCTCATACTATATACGCAGTCTGGTTCTATATCTCAGTAGCCTGTGCGCTCAGAAGAGAAAGTTGAGCAACGGAATCCACCGCGCCCTACTTCTCTCGTAATATATGAACGCGAATGCAATTACCAGCACATTGTCGCGTCAACTTGGTCAACAGGGGATATCAAGCAGCGCCATGATCTTGCTCCCTTGTCAGAAGAGCCGTATTCTCGTCCTCGGTCGGCTTATCAAAAGTGGCTGGCATCTTCTGCAGTGGCCAATATCCATTTGTTTCCTTGTAACCCAGCAGAAGGAAACCAATGATAACCACTAACCAATAGAGGTTGTAAGAGATCACAGATCCGTAGGTAGCAGAATTCTGCCACCCAAGAATGGAATTGAAAACCCCCCATGCGCCGTCGCCGTTGGTAGCCGGATTGCAGCACTGTCATAGTCAGTAAAGACTATGTTAGGCTCTTGAAAATCTTACATTGACATGCCAAACGCTCCGCCTGATGTCGTAACCTTCACATCTCTCGTTAGCAAGTCTGATCTACCAGCATGTTCAAGTGACTTACTGCCTGGTCCTGAGCCGGCTTCCACGACGCCTTCGCCAGCAATCCTAATCCACTACTTCTCTTAGCATGTATAAAAATGAGGATTGATTTCGCGACGTACTCCATCCATCTCAAGATCCCATACTCCTTTCGAGAACAGCCCTGCTGCAATGAGGTATAAGAGGCAGGTTGAGACGACCAGGAAGACTTGCAAAGATGCGCCATTTCCGCCTCTGCATATCATTAGTCTCTCGGTTTCAACGCTAGTATGTTCAGCGCTCACCTATACACGAGGTAGCCTACAAGCGCACCAGATCCTAATCCGCAGATTGCCGCCAAAGGAAAGGAAGACGCTGGTAATCCTACGCCCACACCCGCAATGAAACTGCGATTGATCAACACATACCCAGCACCACATCATGATCGACTTACAGGACAGCTTCAATTCCCTCTCTCAGAACCGTAACGAAGGGCAAGATGAACATGGCATATTTCTCACACCACCTACTGATTCGGCCAGTAACGGGTAGCGGTGAAGAGTCTGTTTCCGCCAACACCTTGGCGATTTGAGTCTTCCATTTATTCTGGAGTTTGCTAGTTCGGAGAAGAGATGCGCCCATCAAGGTGATTATGATAGACGCCACGATGGCGAGTACTCCCTCCCAGATGTACTCAGCGGCATCGAAGACGTTGGCTTTTGCAATGTAGAATATAGCAATGAGTCCACCACCAATGATCAAACAAACGGTCATTCCAAGCGTTATCCCAAGCCATACCTACGCTTAGTGAGCTTAACGTTGTCGTTTTCGATCGCGAAATTGCGTACCTGCTTTTCTAATTTTCTCCGTGTTTGGCTGTCATCTTCTTGGCCAAGGGCTTGCCTAAGAAAAGCTAAAAGTACAGAGACAATGATGCTCGTTTCGAGGCTCTCGCGAAAACAAACGAAAAAGACTAATTAGTTAGTCAGACGCGGTCAGGAAGATTTCAACATCAAATGCGAACGACACGCGACGGTGTTTCTGGCGGTACGTACCAGGAACGGCGAAAAGGTCCGGCATCGCTCCGGGAATAGCAAGTAGCTCGTGAACGCACCAAGAGCCAGCTATGTATCAAAGTCGCATGAAGAACATTGGAGAATAGAGATTGATGTCAAAGGAGCAGCGGTTGTTATCAGATTCGCTTTATCAGATGCGCCAAACCATATTGCGCGCACCAACGTGCCGTTCTGGTGCCGAGTACCGGCTTCTATGAAGACACATTGTGCGCACTCCTGCGCGTGGTACGCGACTCGTGAGGCTCCACTCCGAGGTCGCGCGTGACGAATGGATTTTTCATTTTTTGCCAAGAGCCGCCCATCATAAGGTACCGTAGTCCAACAAATCCAGGTACAAGACTAACATTCGATTGATGCGAAGCTGACATTTACGATCAGTATATGTTAGTGTTGCTACACAACGAAATCTGTCGCACAGCGAAATATAGCCATCGTGGGGATCTTTTTGATCTCTCCTACCTTGTTTCTTCGTACACCTGACGAGACATTGCGCGACCGACGAAATCTAGGAATGAGACCTCGGCGCCAGCTCACGTGAGATATGACGAGGCTACCGCTGTTATAATATTCACTTTCTTTTGCTTAAGCAGTGGGACACCCTTGAAGCTTTCACTCCCCTCAGAAAGCTGTTTCAACGAGGCTCTTTCATGTCTCAAAGTTTCTTTAAGTCTCTGTAAGGCTGTGCATCCCACCCACTTGATGCAGTTCGTCGCTCGAAGCACGCAATGGTGACAGGGGTATAAATTTCCTGATCGTGTACTTCTCCATTGGCCGAACTGACTGCGCCATCATGAATGCGCCGAGTATCAGGCTAAAAAGGACAAGTGTTGGGGTGCAGCAGACTATCCCTTTTGAACGCGAACGATGGTCTTCTCGCGGTATGCTGCGCCGTTGGCTCTCATAAACATGGTCTCAAGATCCCAGATGTCCTGGGTGGTGGAAATGCCATCCACATCGAGGATGCTGGCATAGACCCCCAGATTGGCAAGGTAGATCGGCTCTTCACTAGGCGTGCTTACACATTGGTCATGCTTGCTACAATGTCTGAAGATGTGACCCATGCGCGCGTAGAACGTTCGGCCGCTATCGAGGGTGACAGTTGGGCCAGTTGAATTGTTAGACACAACATTCAAGCACGAATGCGAAGGCTCTATAATTGCTCCCGTTCTGGTGGAAGACCAAATCATCAGCAAGCGGATAAGTATTATCAGAGAACATTAACTACACTAGCAGTACATTTGCGATTAGTAGTCAAGATCCATTATTTTGACATACAAACCTCTCTAGTGAGCGAGGTTCTAGACGCGTTGTACAAACCATCACCAGTCAACCCCCAACTGTATCAAGAATGAACGCCTGAATGCCATACAAATTCAGAACAATGGCACAAAGTTCGTAAGCTCAGATGCTTAAGACCGGGCAATGCGACCTTGGTATCCTTTTGAACATCTTACACCCATGTGCTCACCTTGGTGGACCAATCTCTCCCTCTGACTCCAATGAATCCGTCAGCCCATGCCAGCATATAGTACGTCCAATCCCACCGAATCGAAACGTTCAGGGAAGCGTATCCCACGGTGAAGGAAGAACCGATCGAAGGTAGAGTCGAGTACGATTTGGCCCAAGCAGAAATGGTGCGCCATTATTGTCGTAATAGCCTGGCCATGAGAGAATGTTGGCCAGTTCTTCTGCCGAAATTTGCCCGGCGCGATGTCTAAATTCTAGAAATCCGCGGAAATGGGCCATGTCCCTCTGTGAAAGACCAATGTTCCTCAGATCTTGGATTCGTGGCAGCTGTTGTCCTTGGTGATCTTGTCCATTCATCTGTTGATCTATCCAACGCACTCGTCTCGCTGGTTCCCCTCCTTGTACGTCTTGTCCCAGTTCCTGTGCTTGCATATGCGCTCGTTGCAGCTCTGCGGCGTGCTGTTCCTCTCGATTCAGTCGAGTTGCTTCTTCCTCTGAAACACGATCACGAGCTGCATTGTTCAGATTCTCTTCTGCTTGCATAATGCGCGCCAGGGAACGATCTACTGCCTCAGCTTCTTGTCGTGCCGCAGCTAGTACAGTTTGGCCAATTTCTCGAGTTTTCGCACGATCCAGGGGACCAAACTGCGCACCATTCTGACGAACGGGATTGAGAGTGTCGCGTGCTTTACGAATAGTTTCAGCCACGACGCTTCGCAAATTCGTTTGGCTAATTAGGTCCATGAGGCCGCTTGAGATATACTCGAGATGGGCATCGAGATCTCGAAGCTGTTCAAAGGTCTGTCCAGTAGGGTCTTCGAGTGAAGCGGGCTTTGTTTCTGTTTGCTTTGGTAGTTCCGGTGTTGCAGTGTATGAAGGCGGCGCTTGTTGCCGTGACAGAATGTCGTGAGCAAGATCCATAACTTGGGTTGTTCTCGATCGTGCATTCCGCACGGCACTTTCTGGGATGTGAGCTTTCGATCGCGCTTTGATAATCTCCATGCGAGCGCGAGCAAGTGCAACCCCAAATTCAGCATGTGGATCTGGGTCGGTACGTGACGCGACACGTGCCGCGATCGTATCTAGGATTTCCTCTTGGACTCGCAGCTCATCTTCGCGTGCATGATATTCAGCGGTCGATTGTACTGGATCAGCTGCACGTACTGGAGGTCTCGTAGATGCTGGGCGTCGAGACGTGCTGGTTGGGCTTTGGGGTTCAGCAACAAAGCTACCCGAGTTTCTGACATTGTCCCGCCAATTCATGGTCTCCCGGATTTCCGGTGGCGTAGGAGGGCTTTGTGCTCGGCTCGGTGCCGTGTAGAAGGTACCCGTGCTTCGTGCCGTATTGAAGGTACCTATGCTTGGTGCCGTACGGAAAGTGGCCTCACTTGCGGTGTCGCTCGTATCTGAGTTGCGTATCTGATCGATAGAGCCGAGTGACGTTCGTGCAGCGGCCGCATGTGACGGGCCCGGGTATCCTCCAGCTTGCAATTGCTGAGTAACATGTTCGCGGACTTTGGCAAGCTCTTCGGCATTGAGTCTCTCCAGATACTCGATTGGGATCGGATGGACGACGTTGAACTGCAGGCCAGTGCTAGGCACGTATATGAATTCCCCGAACGGTGCACCCATCACTGCGTCTACGTCCTTGTAGCGTCCGCCAATTGTGTAAATCGTTTTATTGTTAGGAGTCATAGCTGCAGTTGTTAGCATGTACTCGAATGTGCAAGAGCAGACAAATGTTCGTACCTAGAGCTCGTGTGGTTTGTGCGGTGTGGTTGATGGGGTTGGACAGGAGATGCTTAGGAGCACTAAGTCAATCGAGCAACCGAGGATCTTCCGTTTGATTTCCGGGAGGTTGAGTCAGGTTGATAGATGGGTAGGGTAGAGGGCTCGGTGGATGAACGTAGAGCAGTATAAATAGCTAGGGGCCTTCGCTGAGACTACGGAAGACCAGGCTGTCCGTGCTGCTCTAGTGATCGGCCCATTGGTAGTTAGCATAGCAACGACAGGCAGAAGTATATTATGCTTTTCACTTTGGGGCCGGTGAAAGAGTGTCCACAGGGCGCTTGGACATGAACATGCGTGGTCGGGTTCGAGTATACTTCCCGATCTCTACAAATGAGTCATGGTTAAATTAAAGCAAGTGAAACGAACAACGTTGATGAGAGCTCTTCAGGAAGGATGAAACATTGACAGTTGCATATGGGAGGAAAGACTTTGGCATATGTTAAGCCCGTGGGTTTACTTGATTTATATCTACCTTATGCTTGAACTGAGACTTCCTTGACCTCCTCTTGCGCCATGACAGGGGCCGGTTCAAAAGCAGACACCGGGGTGGGATCATCCTGACCATCTTCCTTCATTCCTCCTAGAATCATTGACCCAGGTGCCATAGCCTGCCATTGCCAAGGGTCAGTGAAAGCCTTGAATTTCTCATCGTGCCACTGCCCAGCCGTGATGTAACGACCCTCGCTGTCAACAAACATAGTATCGTCCTCAGCGCGGAGGAAGTAGGCGATTGAGTATCGATGCTCGGTTGGGTCGAAGGGCACGACGCGGTGGATACAAGACTGCATCTTCATTCCGCTTGCGAAGCGAAGCGAGTCGCCCACGTGAACGAAGGCACAACCGGGCTTCGGGGCGACGAAACCCATCTCGCGAGCGCCGCATGTGCCGGGTGGGCGGATTTGAAGTCCCCACTGCTCGCTGAAGAGGAGTGTCAAGGAGCTGATATCGGTATGCTTCTGGTGGCCGATCTTATTGTTACCAGTCACCTCTGATGGAAGGTAGTGCATCATCGATAGCTGTGGATAATTATGTGAGCTGCTGAAGTGCGGTGACGACATGTGACGAGACTTACAGTGGTAGTCGAGGGACGGTCGTTGCGGTGTGAGTTCTCGAAACGAGCCGCTCCAGTTAGGTTCATTCCAGTGGACAGAGCCGAGAGAATGACCTTGGTGATAGTGTTGCAGCTACCAATGCTGTCTTCCAACACCCTCAAATCGCCATTGTTCTTAATTGGCGATGGGACCTTTGGGCTGCCCCTCTGGATCTCATCCCGAGAAACCTTTAACATCTCATATCCGTCCTTGGTGCCTGCACCAAAAGCACCCACACGGCTGCCCACCGGCTCATAACCAAGATGCGACGAGATCAGTCCATACTCGTTCTTAGCCTCAATTGGTGCTTCGAAGAAGCGGTGCATGAGCTTGAGAGTCTCTTGCTGGTCACTGAGCATCCTGCGACCATCGATGCTTTGGAGATCGAGGTAGAAGTACCCATCCTCAAGACACGCCTTGAGGACTTTGTCCACTTCAGCAGGATCCTGGGAGAGTAGCAGACCGTAGTCTACTGTTTGCATCGACCAGACGGGGACTTGCTTGCCCTGCCACTCAACGGTCTGCGGGGCATCAATCTGGGGAGCCATGGTGTCGAAGAAGTAGTGTGAATCGTTAGGTATGAATTGAGAAAATGTGTTTGATATTGGACGAGAGTTCACTCAGAAGCTCTAGTTTGTCAAATTCAGCTCCCAAAAGGGAGACTTTATATATCCTATATTGTGGTCATAACTTTGGTGGCGTATCGACATTCTGTACCCCACTGATCATGAGATAGCTGATATTAATTAAAAGCCATTCTCGGCCAGATAAAGGCTAAGAGAAGTTACACTGGGCTTGACGTTAGTCTACTAGTCTTCAGTGTATAGTTGGCTCGCTTTTTCTAGCTGCCCCGCTCTTCATGTCTCGTCTAAGCATGCCGCGTTGAGTAAAGTGGGTGATCGCTGCCGGCAGTTCTCAGGCCGTGCGTTTGAGGGGTCACCATGCACTTTACAACATCGCAAACTTGACCTACACCACAACTTGCTAATATGATTGGTACACATGAGGCAGTTTGCGCTGCATACCAGGTCATGCCGTGCAATTCAACCATCTCCGCATCTAGCCTTGCTATCTAACCGATCTTATTACTATGTACATGGAAAAGTCGGTAAGATTAGCCTCTTCCCTGCAGCTTGGCCAACCTCATCTCATGACATCGTAGGAATTTGGAAACCTATGTAGAGACGTAATTGCTCAAGCATCGTAAAATACTAGGCATCTAACCTCGATGCTTTGTCGAGACGCCATGTCACGGTAAGCTGGATCCTCGAAAGCTGAGTGTAAAGCCCTTCGCGCCACCGTCGTGTTCGAGTCAAAACACTTGATGAATAACACGTCTTGAGGTGTCATTTGGTGCTTGTAACACCACCTGTGAGTTGGATTGTGGCGCACAACCCATGACTCGCCGCTGAAGTCCGATTCAACCATGTCAGCACCAACCAAATCAGCGTCCGGAACAGTATTTGCATCAGCAACAGCGATAGGGTCTTTTAAGATTGTTTCGATGGGCCGCCAGATATTGATAATTTGATACCTCTTCTTCAGAAGCTCATCTGCTTCTCCGGGAAATTCATGTCTTAGCCGCAGTTCTGCTCCGGCATACGATTGGTCTACGTGTGTTCTCGTTACTGGCCCTCGATTGGCGACGTTGTTGAAGCCTAGATGGTGCCATTGGGTTGGTCCACGACGGACCTTGTGGTTGAAGATCCAGACTCGAGTGGCACCAGTGACATCCTTCACGAGTTTCTCGCACTCCTCATAGTAATTTGATCGAATTGCTTGCTCGTCGATGAACTCCTTCTCGTGGCTCTCGTAGCTGCAGTACTGGAAGCCATGCCCATCGAGCGAATACTTGTCTTCATCGCCGCTTATGTCGGTCACCAGGAACTTATGGGCACGGTGTGGCCGTTTGTTCGTGACTCTACCTTTCAGTAGATAAATCGGGGCCGGGCGAGAGCCATCTTTTGGGTCGTCCCAGTAATTCAGTGTCGTTGCCACATGGTGCTTATGGCTTCCGTCGTTTCCGTCAGCGCGTGGGGGAGTCTCATGCATGTCGGACTTGGGATGGAAATACCTGACTACACGCAACTTCCGCATTGTGTCCTTAAACGTCAGGTATAAAGGCCCAGAACTTGGGGGCAGATGCGTGGTCCCCAACTGCCGGATCCAACATCCAAGTACGGCACGGGCCTCTTTATTCCGACCGGACATTTAACCGGCCCTGGCACGCCTAATTACAGGCAACCTTAGCCGATTCCACCAGATCGGCTTTGATCGTCGTGAGAGGGCTGCCCTCATACCGCATTGTCGGTTATTGCACGTGGGGACCCATTATGGTAAGGTGGGAGTCAGGTATGCGAATGACCATGTCTCCAACGCATATGATCGCGGAAGAGATGGAAGAAGATGGCTTTATCCTCGTCACCATGGACAACGAATGTGGTGAAGAAGACTCACATGATGTTTACGACAATTACCTATCAGACATCGACAAATTCATTGCAACACTTAGTCCTGTTCTTTGGCCTCTAAACAGATTCATACACGAAAACCCTGAGCTAGCATTTGAGGAACACAAAGCACATGAAGCCTTGACGGCCTTTATGCAGTCGCAGGAAGACTGGCGAGTCACGAAGTCGGCTTATGGTCTGGAAACAGCATGGGTAGCAAGCTATGAGAGCGGAAATGCGGGCCCTACTGTCTCTTTCAACATCGAGATGGGTACGCTATTGCGCTCACATCTTACTAAAACTTAGTTTCTTCGCTGATGAAATGTAGATGCCCTCCCTAAGTTAGGACACGCTTGTGGTCACAATCTTATCGCTATAGCTTCACTGGCCGCTGCGCTCGCAACAGTCGAGATGATCAAGCAATACGACCTACCAGGCAAAGTCCTTCTGTTTGGTACACCAGGAGAAGAAGGAATAGGAGGTGGTAAAATCCGCCTTCTTGAAGCGGGTGCTTACAAAGGCGTCGATATTTGTCTCATCTCCCACCCAGGCATCTTGAACAACAGCCCACTTGTCCGGACAACGGCTTTCGCTCGACTTGAGGTCGAGTACTTTGGACGCGCGGCACATGCGGCGAATAGTCCATGGCTTGGTATCAACGCTCTTGATGCCCTTGTGATCGCCTATAATGCAGTATCTGTCTTGCGCCAGCAAATAATGCCGAGCGATGTAATCGGCATGAGTATCACCAACGGGGGAGCAGCGCCTAACATAATTCATCCATACGCTGCGGGTATTTGCGTGATTCGCGCAGCCAGTGCCCCTCGTCTGAAAGAACTTCAGCGAAAGGTCACCGCATGCTTTCGTGCTGGCGCCGAAGCCACCAGCGCAAGGCTAGAGGCCAAGATAATTCAAGGCTACGCCGACCATGTGCCGAACCGGGTTCTCGCATCATCCTACACAAAGTACTGGAATCAGTTGTCTGACTTGCCTGACCCGCCAATACCTCCCAACGGTCAGTATACTTATGTAAAAGCAAGCACCGATCAGGGTAACATCAGCTATGCCATGCCAAGCGTGAATGCAAGCTTCGCCATTCCTCCCGGCCCACTGAAAGGCCCGCCACACAGTCCAGAATTCGAGACATCATCTGGCACCAAAGAGGCATTCTGGAGAGCATTGAGGGTGGCGAAGGCGCTGGCGGGAACTGCGGTTGATATTTTGACTATGCCTGGTTTAATTGATGAAGTTAAGGAGCAGTGGAGGAAAGATATGGATGCCGTCAAATCGCAGGTTTTGAGCGTTGTCGCGGACGAAGATTCCGGTGCCCAGGCTGCACCGTCCTAACATTTTCTCAAGTCCAAGAACTCGACCGAAGAGAGGAGGGCTGTGTTAATATCCACACATCAGCTCACAGGGCATAGCACGGACAAGTTGCTAAAGCGGGCCTAGGCCGATGATACATGATACGTAAAGTTGATTGTATTGTGGGAACTGATCAGTGTCAGTACGTAACTGCATATAATCTTCCATCCGTCTATTTCCAAGGATGTAGTTTTGAGCCAACTCACAACAGTGAATGTCGTCTTGCTCATCAAAGTCATATTGTGAGATTCGACCACTCAAAGATACCCATGACCTTCCAATAGCTTTGTAACTGGATTTTTATACGTGGAACGGTCTTGCGGTGCATCTCCAAACACATCTATTAGCTTGAATGGCCACTGTTTCTCCTTCCTTACGATGCGCATCTTGTTGAGGTTCGGCGTCGCAGCATTGGGATAATCCATGATCTCGGTTAATTGTTCCCAATCATCGTCATCGAAAGTGTTACCGTCAAGGTGCAGCTCTTGGAGTGATTCGGGTAAGCTGTTTCTTATGTCAAAGCCAATAGGAGGACTGTCCTCTTCCGAGTGAAAACCCTCCTCAAGTGGCTCATCAACGTCTGACTCGATCTCCTCCGGTAAAAGCATCCACCATTCGCAATTGAGTAATTTGAGCTTTTGAAATGCCCGAAGTGAGACGCTTTTCAAATCTCTCTCCCCTACGATCTACGGAACAGTCAGCAACCTCTGAATTCGAGAAGGATTGGGTGGCATACACTGGCATCTGCCATGTCTCGGTCAAGTCTGAGCTCCTCTAACGAATGACCCGCACGTTTTTCAACGGCTGCGATGATTTTCTTGGGTTCAAACTCAGAGTCTGAGACCGTGGCTCCTCCGTCAGTATACGTAAACTTTCTCAGTCCTCTGATACCAGCAAGGATCGCCTCCAGGTTTTCCACATCAAAGGCGCAGGAGATCAGGTATAGCTCGGTGAGATTCGAGTATGGCATGATTCCCGCAAAAGCTGTGTCTGGATTTCCATAGAAGTCGTGATGGCCACTCATGGCATTCGCTGCGAAGAAGTGCATGGAAGGAAGAGAGAGCAAGTCGGCGGCCCAACTGGAGCTGCAGGAGTACTCTGAGTCCCAGTGTGCAACGGAAGCGGAGGTCAAACGTTGGAGAGGGAGACCCTTAACTTTAGACTGGTTCTTATAAGCTGCCGCGATTTTCACCAACATATCCTCTAGCGCTATGGTCTCGAGGTCTGTGATCCGAATCGTCTGAAGGAAAGGGAGATGATGTATCAAGACTGCGATGATGCCGTCATCATATCCGGCCCCAATGCGAAGCTCTATAGTCCTGATAAGCTCCATTATGTCGACCCCATCGTCCGGAAAGTCCTCGTCTGCCACACAGTATAGTCGTTCCAGTGCTCGCGCTGCCTGCTGGAAGAGTTCTTGATCTTTCTCGGGAAGGTCCCCAAGCGGGTTGGGAGGCTGGTTACCATGCTGACCAAGGTTGTCTCGATCCCAATGGTACCCTCGGCTCGCGGGCAGGTCAAGCTCCCTGACGTACCATCCTTTGCGCGGATCCTTGAGCACTGCCCTTAACGTAGTCCAAAGTACATGGCGATTAGTCTGATCAGAACGGATGATCCGTAGTTCAGAGAACAATCGCTCATGCTCTTCTAGCATCGTCTGGCAGAGGTTGTAGAGGTCTCGACATGTCAGGGTGAGATGTAGACACGACTGAGGATCCAAAATCTCGGCAATGGCGAGTTTGAGCTCCGGGGGCAATTCATTTAGGGACATTGTTGCAACTTGTTGTACGAAGAAGCATTGGATGATGGATATAACCAGGTGTCGAGGTGGAGGTTTTCCAAAGTTACGGCACAGTCACGCTAAGTATTCCCTACCTAACGCTATTCGGTTAAAGCCAAGTGGCCGCCTAGCCTAAACCGCATTAGGTGAAGAGAGCCACCATACTTGACATAAGGTATTGTGGAATTCTTCAAGCTACGAAAAAAATCAAGGAGTGCTTATGCGTTCCTAGGCCCAGCTTATGTGCACCAGATTATGTTTGGACAAGCGCTGGAAAAGTTTCAGAATGGTGAATATGGTCGTTCTACATTCTGCGTCACTTAACAAACCGTTACAATTGTCGAGGAGATGTCGTCTTGTACACAGTGGTTCTGGTACTCCACTCCACAATGTCGAGGGTCGTACGTACCTTCACAATGTTCAAATCATCCGAACAACGCGCTACATCTCCTATCCCGATACGCACTGTGCACATCAACACAATGCATCACCCCCTCAATATAACCATAGATTCCCCAAACTTCATTCATGCAAACTCCACCCACGTCACAAAAATGCCGTCCCTTCTTCGCGCACTAAGCTCCCTCCTCCCTCCAACCTCCACAAAAACGTCCCAGAAGAAGGCCGTACACTTCACGTCCTCCACGAAATTCTGCAACACCACCAAACGCTCAGGCCATGAATATCAACGTGCCCACCAATCCTACGTCCCTGGTAAGTACCGCCCCTCCAAAAGCTCTGGTGGAAGTTGGCTCGACACCAGCTTCATGCAAAACTTCAAATACCACCTCCTCCATCTACACATCCACTCCATTCTAACCGTAAAAGATGAGGCGCAACTTGTATCTATACGGAGGAGCTTTGAAGAACAGATGAAAGGTTGTGTGTCACTCCTCGCCTCCGATAGTGGTGAAAAGCAGCAGGTTAAAGACCATCCTCTCCGCCAGGGTATCCTCGATCTTCTCGTTGACGCTCTGTGTAGTCCAGGCAATGAAGCCCTTTTCAAAACATTTTGTGACGATATGCTGCTAGCGGATGGGCTGGTCGTTTATGAGGATGCTGAGGGTGAGTGTGTAGATGTGCAGCTTGTTCGCGACACGTATTGGGACCGGCAGGCGGATGAGTTTGTAGCCGAGTTGAGGGAGTCTTGGCCTGTTGAGAATGTAGGTGAGCATCGGGATGTTGTTCTTCGGCGTTTACGAGGTTCTAGATCGCTGGTACATTAATCAGCGTGGGATGAGTACAATATGAAAAGTGAGTAGGGTGTTCTTGTATCTTGTGATGCGGTCTGGAGCATCCGTAGAACGAAAGGACACATCAGACATGGTCATTCTAGTTTGATTCTTCCTAGCTAGATGTAACCTGTTCCTCTCGCCCTGCTGCAATGTTCTTTAGAGTGAAATTTTAGAGGTCTACAGTTGTGGCCCGGGTTTTCCAGCCAACAAATCCGCCCTCGAGGTAAAAGTCTTGACAAACTCTGACGACCAATCTGCCCTATCTCGTCGAACAAAATTGGGAGTTTTCTTACACCCTGATAAACTGTATAGTTATATATATGAAAAAAGCGAGAACCTGATCAGTGTTCGGACGTGTATTTCTCTAAGGCAAGTTACTAACAACTCTGCATAGTTTGGTGCGCAATCACCAAGGCCCAAGCTAGCAAGTCCCTTTAGCAATTATTGAAGAGTTGGATCTTGCGTTGACGAGGAGCCTGGTGAGGTTGAAGCCGTGTGGCCACAATGTACTCGGAGGAATGAGTCACTTGATAATACCGTGAACGATGAGCCCTAGGGAGTTCCGAGACTTAGCGCGTGTGTGCTTTCACACCTTCAGGGGACTTGACCACCAACTCTCCGCATAGTATTTATTTCTCCCCAGCCTCGAACTAATGCCTATCTACATCAATCGTTGAATCAACCAAATCAACCCAATCACTATGTCTACGTCAGACCCCATTCCAGTCACAATGTTCCTCGACAAAGAGCTGAGCGCTCGCTTCCGCAAGTGGCAGCGCCATCAACCCGACCACCACGGAGAAATCGGAATGATCTCGACTGCCGCGGAGTTCTGTAGGTTCTACAAGGACGACAAGGCCTCGAAAGGGGTTCGAACTTCGGACGAGACAGAATACCGACACGTTGGCAGCAAGTGTGGTGACGTGCTTCATCCAGCAGAAGAGCATGATATCAAGTACTGCCCGGTATGCGAGGTTGAAGCCTATCTCGACCTACAACAACTCATTGCACAAGCTTGGGACATCACCGGCGGCCGTACCGCGAAGAAGCAAGTTAAAGAAAAGCAAATGACGATTCGTCATTTCTGGCGTAACGCAAGAGTAGAGCTGGAGGAGCTTCTTGCCTATATGGAGGACGAGGCGAAAGTTGAGGGCAATTGGGAGGAAGAGCATCCGAAAGATGCTGAAGGTGCCCGGGCATCTTATTCTGCGACTAATGCCGTCAACCTCGCGCGACTGCTGGCACAGTATCCTAGTACTATGGGACCACAGCACGCTGTCAAAGATGGCTCAGAGTCGGGACGATTGACTCGTTCAAAAGCTGTTAGTGAGAAGAAAAAGCGCAATGCCAAGTTCGTGTATGGCACCAACTTCTCACCTAGCCGCCCCAAACACGCCTTCCAACGCAACCGTCCAGTCTACAAACCAGGAAAGCACGCCGCAGGCACTTTGCGAGAGTTAGTCGACACATCGAACATGACCAACCGATTCTACACCGCGCGTCAACTCAAAGTCATCACACATATGGGGGGCCTTCCAATTCCCGAACACATCGACGTGTCCAAGCACGAAGGTATTGCAGACCTGCATCCACGACAGAAGGAGATTAACCAAGTCCTCACTACCTATGTGCATCACAAGAACCCGAAGATTCGAGCTGCGCTTATGAAACAGCTGGAGAATGCGAATTTTCTGCTTTTGTGTGTACAGCAGGATAAGGTTATAGCAGCGATTCCTCTTGAACTTGAGAATATGGAAGATGTGGGCACTCAGGACGATGAGGACATCGGGCAGGGGTTAGACCCAGGTGGATTCAAGACGGGTTGGGTTTCACTTTTGGATATTCTGACAAAGAGTGGCAATGGTGGAAAGAAATATGTATTGGAAGAGCATGGGAAGGCCCATGGTAAATTGAAAGACGTCCCGGGTCATCGGATGGTCCTTCGGAAACGGGTCAAGCGGGGCACCAAGAAGCGAGTCGCGGGGGAGGATTTCGAAGTGTCGGCTACGAAACGCGTTATGCGGTAGGCGAACATGTGCGACTGAAGCAATATCGCTGCGGTCTTGACGGTATTGAAATAGGTGCCCGGCTGGCACAGTGAAGGTAGTCTTATCACGTGATTTGGAACGGGTCATCGTTGTGAAAGAAGCAAAACGATGCCTTCTTGAAGGACCATTCACTAGCCATAGCGAATGCAGCCATTCACTTGATACATTATTGGGGACCCACTTATTTCCACCCTTCAATATGTTTCCCTCACATCGTTTGCTTATGAAAGATCTTTCACCCTACCCTCCCTAAGATAAAGCTTTTTTTCGCATAAACCTTTCGATCGCTCTCCCCACCAGCAGCAAACAACCCTTCTCAACCATGACCCCACCCATGAATGATTCCTTTCCAGTTCGACTAATTTTATCCGCAGATGACGCACCGCTTTACCTAGAATGGCAGAAGACAAACTATCCCTCCGACACACCTGGACATATACAATACGCCTTCCAATACAGCGAGTTTCTCCGGGACAAGAATACCAAAACTAAGGCCAGCAAGCCTGCTGGCGAGCCGCCTACTCCAACGAAGTCTAAAAGCACGAATCATGTAGCCACACAGTGCGATCACGTACTTCATCCATCAGACATTCTCGTGGCTGGTTATTGCCCCGTCTGTGAGATCCGTATGCGTTTAAACTTCTTAGACGCCATCGCGACAGCTATTCAAGAAGCCGGTGGGCCATGGTATGACATAAGCAGGGGGCCGCCGAGGAAGAAGTATTCCGTGTTGCGACGGGCATGGCACCTTGCGCGCCTGCAGCTTCAGGAGGTGTTAGAAATTATCGAAGTGGAGGCTGCGTATGAGATAAAGTGGGAAGCTGAGCATCCGAACGAAGTGGATGAGGCGCTGAAGACGTATACATCTACCAAAGCTGTGAGTCTGGCGGAGATGGAGTGTAAGTATCCAGCGGCTCTGTTCGCGACGCAAACGGGCGGGAAGAAGCAAATCACGTCGAGTGAGCAAAAGCAGATTGCAACAAGCGAAGAGAAGCCGAAAGCCTGCAAGAAGAGCATCTTGAAGTCAAAAAGCTCGAAACCCCAGACAAAGAAGAAGGTTACCTTCGCACCCTTCACCGACTTTGCCACCGGTCGTCCCACTGTAACCTACCATCGCCCTAGCCACTGCTACCAACCAGGTCTCCACGCTTGTTCCTGGCCCAACGAATGGCTCAACACCTCCCGCCTTGGCTCCGTCCCCACTGACATCCTCAACCTCAAGCTCTTCGTCACCACCTCCGAGACAGATTTCTACAAGCTAAACGAAGATGACACTCTCCGGCCAGGGCAAATGCAAGGGCTCGTTGGATTGCATCCGGGCGCGCAGGTCATCTCTGATTTTACGCAGAGCTTTCAAGATCAGATGGAAGGAGGCACGGAGCAGTTGATCGCTCTGGTGCGTGATGCTGATGCGATGGTTGTGCTTGTCGATGGCGACACGGTGCTGGATGTTTTTCTGGGGAATTCTGAGGACGTTGAAGAGATGGATTATAAGGAGGATGTGGTGGATCAGAGTCGGTGGACGTGTCTGAGGGAGGTGATTGATACCGTGGAGGCTGATGTTGATGATAGTAGTCTTCATTTTCACAAGGACGAAGAGGAGGCTTCACGTTCCTGTGCGTGAGCACGAGATTGATTGTCGGACGGCATCAATGTCATATTGGAGGTTCACACGTACGAATACGAAATTCGGTGTCCATGTCCAACCTCGAATAGGACTCTCTTAAGTAGAAGAATCTACTGTGTGGGTTTTTTTCTAGAGATGTATTAGTGGGCCCAGGTATGGATGATCTCGCCCCATTGGACACCACGAAGCTGAGCAACTTCAACGTGATTCTGTGGCGCGAAAGTGACACATTAAATTTACGTGACAAGGCACATGCACAAGGCTGATCTTGTGCCAATGCTACCGACGAGAATTCTCGTATCGCGTCAGATGATTTGGCGTTTCCGTCGTATGCGCCGTCGGCGAATGTTGTTCCTCGCTTCGCTCCACAACCGCCCATGTCCCGTTTCACAGTTTGCCTCAGCCTTGCTGCGCCGCAATCCTGCATCACGTAGGCGCCCAACTGGAGTGCCATCGGATCTTTCATAACAATGACTATCTCATTTCTGCCTACCCCTTACTTAGAGCTTTTCTTTCTCAAGCTAGACCTCCCATCTTACCCGCAATGCGATGGCGGAAGCTCTCGCTACTCTCAGCGTTGTCGCAAGCATCCTCCAGGTCATCGACATCGGACTTAAGGTGGCTAACCGAATCAATGAGAGCCGAAAGAAAGGAACTACGCTTCCAGATGCGTTTAAACATGTCGCTACGCGACTGCCCGTGTTTCTTGATGCGCTGAGGGAGACGAAGGATAATATTGAGCATTTGACAGATAGTGCGAGGAAGGCGCTTAGCCCTGCGATCGAAGAGTGCTTGATACAAATCACGAAACTTGAGGCCATTCTCGATAAGGTCCTCCCGAAAGCCGATGAATCTGGGACCACGCGAGGATGGAAAGCTGTTGTTAGTTTTAAATATGATAATGAGGTTAAAGAGGTAGATGAGGTTATCAGACATTACATGGAAGCGATGGCGCAGCACCGTCAGCTATCCAGTACGAATCGTAATCTTGGAGGTAAGGCGATCAATTCTGCTTCTCCTCCGCGTTTTTAAACAACTCAAACTTACATAATTTCGGTAGAACGGAGAGAGACCCGCCAAACCCAATCTCGACATGTCCTTTCGAAAGGGAGCCTGGATTTATAGAGCGGGATGTTATGGGCGAAGTTATGTCAAGGTGTCAATCTGGGACAAGGCTTGCTCTCATGGGCATTGGCGGCGTTGGGTATGTTCCTTTCATCGGAAAATGAATCATGGATTCCCCCCCAAAAACACAAATTTCGATCCCTGGGACTGAATCAGCTGACGGTAAAGTGTCTAGAAAATCTCGAATAGCTATTGAGTATGGCTACCGTGTAAGAGAAGCCGCACCCCAAACATGGGTGTTCTGGGTGTCCGCAAACGACGTAAGCGCTGTTGAGGTGGACTTTCGAAGGATTGCAAGGGCAGTCCAGATTCGAGGATGGGATGAGAAAGATACTGACATTTTCGCTCTGGTCCGTGATTGGCTTAGAGACGAGTCTAACGGACCATGGGTGATGATTCTGGACAACGTGGACGATGGTGCGGTCCTCACCGCAACACCACCTCGAGCTAGCAAAGCCGGCAGTGACGACACGCAGAGTTTGCCTCAAATCCGCGAATTTATTACAGTCTCGCAGAACGGCTCAGTGCTAATTACCTCGCGGAACAGGGGAGGCGGCCCAAATGCTAACTGGAAATTGCGCCTACCATGTTGATGTCGAAGAGATGAACGAAAGAGAAGCTCTGGCGTTACTAAAAAGCAAGCTCAGCAGCAAGGTACTCCATACCGAAGCCGAAGCTGCAGAGCTTGTCAAAACTGTGGACTACATGCCCCTCGCTATTTCCCAAGTCGCTACCAACATCAGCATCAACTACCCCCGCCTCACCATCCCCAAAGCCATCGAGAAACTTAAAACACCGACTCAAGAGACGAACCAACTGTTGGAAATAAGCTTACACGAAACAAGCCGAGATATACAAAGATCTAATTCTATCGTCAAAACGTGGCATTTGTCCTTCCAGTACGTTCGCGAAACGAGTCCCTCAGCCGCAAAATTGCTCTCACTGATGTGTCTGTTCCATCGACAGGGAATTCCGGAGGCGCTTCTCGCAGGGCACTACGGAGAAGAAGCCAAAACAAGTGAAGAAATAGCCACGCTGCAACCCCGCCTCACATGGTGGAGACAAATCCGACGGCGGCGATTGCGGTTGAGGCGGCGCAAGCGTACCACGGAGCCGAAGGCAGTAGCGCAAGAGATTAAAAGCGACTTCGAGCATGACTGGAGAGTGCTCACGGACTTCACGTTAATCAGGACGAGAATTGACGGCCGTCAATTCGACATGCATCGGCTTGTGCAGCATACGACGCGGAGATGGCTTGAGCTCAATGGGGAGCTGAAGGCTTGGATGAAGAAATACGTGGCTGTTATCAGTCGATCTTTCCCGGCACCAGAGGAGCATGATAATTGGGCGGTGTGCCAGTACCTTTTCCCACATGCTCAACAGGCTGTTACATACCGTCCCGAGGAGGCGCCGGCACTCCAGTCATGGGGCTTGCTTATTCAGCAGGTGTCGTGGACTGCGTACACCATAGGCAGGTACGCTCTTGCTGAGGAGCTCGGTCGGACTTCATTGAAGGCGCTCGAGGATACAATGGATGAACGGAGCGTGGTTATGCTGAGCGCTCTACATCAATTCGGACTCGTGCTTGAACCGCTCAAATATCATCGGGAAACAGAAACCCTGTTTCGACGTGCTTTTGAGGGGAGAGTTGTGGTACTTGGGCCACACCATATCGACACGTTGACTAGTGCGCATCAACTAGGCATGACGCTGAACAGACAGGGGAAACACGAGGAAGGGTTAGCCATCTATATGCGCGTCGTAGAAGGATATGAAAGGACTTTTGGGCCCGGAAGTGAGGAAACGCAAAGCATGCTCAGTGGCCTCGCTTTCAGCTACACAGCCGATGGGCAATACGAACAAGCTGAGATATTCCACCGACGCGCCGATGTTGTGCGGAAAGAGCAGTTTGGAGAAGAGTCGGAAGATAACCAGAGGCTGCGGGGCCTTGCGCTGCTCCTCGGTATGCAGGGCAAATTCCAAGAAGCAGAAGAAATACACCGTCGTGTCGTGGAAACCGCTAGGAACAGGTCGGGACTATGTTCTACTGAAACAGTCAAAAGCATCAACTTCCTTGGTGAAGCGTTGGCCAAGCAAGGTAAACTGGAAGAAGCGGTCGAGCTCTATGGGCCTGTGGTTGATGGGTACAACGACTTCGACGTGAAGACGCGCGAAGTAGCTCTTAGTTGTATGCAGACCTTGGCTGAGGTGCTTCTTGAACAGGGCGAGCTTGAAAAGGCAGAAAACATTGCACGGCAATTGATTGCCAGGAGAGAAGCACTGATAGGGGCTGATCACGTTGAGACGCTGGTGAGCGTGCACACTCTTGCGGATATCCTCTCACAGCAGAAGCGCTACGATGAAGCCCTGGTGTCGTACGAGCGGGCGTATGTTGGGACAGACCTAGTCTGTGGTGCGGAACATCCTGATACAAAAGAGTTTCTAAACGACTTCAACCATGCAAAGAATCACATGCTTAGCTGGTGTGGAGATAGTCGTGTCAGCTCATTGGACGTTAAAGAGTCTGGCTATGTTGCTGCGCCGCCGGCGATGCTAGCGTTCCAATCGCCTGTACCTATTTTAATATAGGATTGAACGTACTATAGATTATCATAAATTAGACACATCTGTATGTCTTGTGTTCATTTTTTCGAGATTTTTTTGGTAGGCAAAGAATCTATGATGGAAAGGAGGGCATAACATTATACAAGCTATTCCGCTAGATGAACGACGCGGGCAACGACAACAACAAGGCTACAAAAGCATATCTACATGACGATGCAGCACGAATTCTGCTTCTTAGCCTGTCCTCGGTGTTAGCTATAATTTCTTCGTGATGCCCTCGCATTCCCCAACTTACCTGTGTATAAAACATCTTGCTCTGCGCGCTTAGCCCGTCACTCTTCGCCACCAAGTCATCAATCTTCTCCCCGCGCTGCAACACACTCTCAATCGTCTTATGCAGCACAATTTTGGTTTCATCCAGCTCTTTCTGAATTTTCATGATGCTGTCCGCCTGCTGCGGATCTTGGTACTTCTGAATGTACTCCTTGAGCTCGGGGAAGGGTAGTCGTGGGCTGTCCTTGGTGGCGTTGGCGAATGCGCTTCGTGGGTACTTGGATAGGAACTCATCGACGATTTTGGAGAGAACTTGATGCGCAACAAGCTTGGGGTACTCGCTGTCGGTGATTATCATACCGCAGACACCCTCTGCGCGGCCGTATGCATGGAAGATGTGACCTAGGCAGCTTGATTAGCAATGTTTGCAGTGAGAAGGCGAGGTGTCATGAACGTACCTTTGTCTTCCACATCCTGTCTTTGCCCTGCATTTGTATGTCCTGCAACCTGCGCCCCGAAAAATGTGGTCTACCGTTCAATATCAGCTCGTGTGATGTTTTGGTCCAGTGTCCCACAGTGTTGCGAGTGGACTGGCGGTCGACGTACAAATTCGCTGATCTGTGTCCTCGTAAAGCGGCTGTAACTCCCAAGCTCGCGCTCACATGTCAACTCGATTCCAGGAGAAGGGTTTGGGTTGCTCGGCTCGGTTTTGAAGATCTATATATCATCCTTAGCGACTCTAGCTGCGTGCAGCGGTGAGTGGGTGCTTACACCAATGTAGATGAGCTTCATGGTTGCGGTACGTAGGCGATTGTTTGCGAGGTGATTGTGAGAGCGGAAGAAACGGAGCGGTTGTGGGTTCGCAGAAATATAGCTTCAGTGTAGAAAAGAGGTGCCTGAAGAGAGTTTCACGATAACGCATCACACGTCCGTCCCAGCGCCAGCGAGATGCGGCGGCTGGTGGCGGCGGCTGATGACATAACGGCGCTAAATCGCGGGGGCGGGGCAAGTCCAGCCGAGCAGGCACCCACGGTCAACCCATCATCGACTCTGCCAAGCGGTGAATCACAAGTCTTCAGAAAATTGTCTCGTGTCCAAAAGCCCATCAACGAGGCTCAGGGACGGGAATAACGCACTCACCTCGAGGCCGGTCACTGTCACACCTTGCAGAATGTCGCCCTCCGCCGAGGACGCCCATGCACAATGGCTCGAGCAGCTCGCAGCTATGCGGAAGGCGATTGCAGAGCTGAATCTTCCTGCTGATGCTGGCAAGGCTCCAGCATATGGCGACGACCTCGAATTTGACGATGACGACTTCTCTGGGACCGCCAGCGGTGAAGACATCTGGGATATCATCAGCGATGAATACGAAGAAGATTACAGCAGCGATCAACTTGATCAATATCCAGACGGCCGGACAGGAGCCAGCACCTATGACCAGCAATGGCTCGCAGCAAAGTGTGCAGACGTTGCTCGCATGAGTTCCGGTTTGGATGCTGGTGCACTCAAGGAGCAGATCTCAGCAATCCTTGCTAGCGACAGCAATAGTGAGTCCCAATAAACTTCGAGGTCGACACATGCTGACGCCGAGTAGATGAAGAGTTGCAAATGATGCTGGCAGAGATTGTGGGTTATGAACAGCTCGATCTGGTGGCCGACCTCATCTCCCACCGCCAGGACATCACGCGGTCCCTGCATGCACAAGCTGCCACCCAAAAGAATGGCATCGTGGGCCGCCTGCAAAACCGAGCCGAGCGTGAAGAGGCTCTTCGCAGGCAGGATTGGGAGCACAAGACTGCCTCTCTAGCCCCCGCAATGGACCGCAAAGGCCCGCAGTACCCACATGTTTACCGTACTCACGAAGCAGGGAACAAGCTCTCCGCTTACGGCAAGAAGTATGCGTTGCCTCCTGACACTAAACATGAAGACAACAATCTCTTTGAAGAGTACGAGATTCCTGCAGTTCCTGTTGGCACTGTTGGTGCTGGTCGACGACTACTCGAAATCAAGGAACTGGATGGCCTCTGTCAACGCACCTTCAAAGGTTATAAATCGCTCAATCGCATGCAAAGTCTGGTTTATCCAGTAGCATACAGGACTAGCGAGAACATGCTGATCTGCGCGCCTACGGGTGCAGGTAAGACTGATGCTGCTATGCTCACAATCCTCAATACAGTCGCGAAGAATGTTATACCAAATCCTATCGACGAACCAGATGCTACAGCTTTTACAGTCATGACAGAGGATTTCAAAATCATCTATGTCGCTCCCATGAAGGCACTCGCTGCTGAGGTTACTGAGAAACTTGGAAAGCGTCTCGCATGGCTCGGTGTCAAGGCTCGCGAACTCACTGGAGATATGCACCTGACCAAGGCCGAAATCCTGGATACACAGATCATCGTCACCACGCCTGAGAAGTGGGACGTCGTTACCAGAAAGAGCACAGGAGACACCGAGCTTGTGCAGAAAGTACGTTTGCTCATTATTGATGAGGTACATATGCTCCACGATGAGCGTGGTGCCGTTCTGGAAAGTCTGGTAGCAAGAACTCAACGACAAGTCGAGAGTACGCAGTCCCTCATTCGAATCGTTGGTCTCTCAGCTACCCTCCCGAACTATGTCGATGTGGCCGATTTCCTCCGAGTAAACAAGATGGCTGGCTTGTTCTACTTTGATGCATCATTTCGCCCTGTCCCATTAGAGCAGCACTTCATTGGTGCGAAAGGAAAGCCCGGCACTGCAAAAGCTCGGGAGAATCTCGAAAAGGTAGCCTTCGACAAGGTTGTCGAGATGCTTAAACTCGGACATCAGATAATGGTCTTCGTACACTCCAGGAAAGACACTGTCAAAACTGCCCGAAGACTGTACGATATGGCCATGGAAGAGCAATGCACAGATCTATTCGACCCAACAGATCATCCGCGTTACGACATGGCTGTGCGTGACATGAAGCAATCAAAAGGACGCGAGCTGCGAGAACTGCTAGGCAAGGGCATGGGTACACATCATGCAGGCATGCCCCGGTCTGACCGAAATCTGATCGAACGTCTCTTTGCGGAAGGTGTACTTCGTGTGCTTTGCTGTACTGCGACTCTTGCATGGGGTGTCAACCTGCCTGCCGCTGCTGTTCTTATCAAGGGTACACAGGTTTACAACGCTCAGGAAGGTAAATTCACAGACCTCGGCATTCTTGACGTCTTGCAGATCTTTGGTCGTGCTGGTCGACCTCAGTTCCAGGATAGTGGAATCGGCTTCATTTGCACAACACACGACAGGCTCGATCATTATATGCGAGCTGTGACTGAGCAACAACCCATTGAGTCCAGATTCTCGTCCAAGCTCATAGACAATCTCAATGCTGAAATCTCCTTGGGGACGGTGACTACTGTGTCAGAAGCTGTGACGTGGCTCGGATATTCGTACTTGTTTGTCCGAATGCAGAAAAGTCCTTTGAATTATGGCATCGAGTGGGCAGAGATTCGCGATGATCCACAGCTCGTCCAAAGGCGTCGCAAACTCATTATTGACGCAGCGCGAATTTTACAGAAGAGCCAGATGATCATTTTCAACGAAACCACAGAGGATCTCCGGGCGAAGGATGTCGGCCGCATCGCAAGTCAATTTTACGTCCAGCAGTCGAGTATCGAAATCTTCAACACAATGATGCGACCTCGCAGCACGGATGCTGATGCCTTGGCTATGGTCAGTCTGAGCGGCGAGTTCGACCAGATACAGTCGCGTGACACGGAAGAAAAGGAGTTATCTGCGCTGAAAGAAGAAGGCTATGTCATTACTGAGGTCAAGGGCGGATATGCTACATCTTCCGGCAAGACGAACTATCTTTTGCAGGCCCATATCTCTAGGGCAAGGTTGGACGACTTTACACTCGTTTCTGATACTAACTACATCACGCAAAATTCTGCACGTATTGCTCGTGCGCTATTTATGATTGCTCTCAACCGACGCTGGGGATACCAGTGCCTTGTTCTGCTGAGCCTCTGCCAGTCCATCGAACATCGATGTTGGTCCATTGAGCATCCTTTACACCAATTTGACCTCCCGCAACCGGTCCTGCGAGCACTCGATCAAAGGTTTCCTTCGATTGAGACTCTTCGCGACATGGACTCTCGTGAAATTGGAGACATGGTCCACAATACGAAAATGGGAGGCGTGATCTCGAAGCTCATGAACAATTTCCCCACGCTGGCTATTGAGTCGGAGATTGCTCCGCTAAATCGAGACGTACTCCGGATTCATCTTTGGCTTACACCCGAGTTCGTGTGGAATGACCGACATCATGGGACATCCGAGTCGTTCTGGATCTGGGTGGAAAACTCCGAGACTTCAGAGATCTACCATCACGAGTTCTTTATACTCTCACGAAGGAAACTATATGATGACCACGAACTCAACTTCACCATTCCACTGTCTGATCCCTTGCCTACGCAAGTCTATGTCCGGGCAGTCTCAGATCGTTGGCTGGGTGCCGAGACCGTGCACCCTATCTCTTTCCAGCACCTCATCCGACCTGATACGGAGAGTGTCTACACAGATCTTCTTAACCTTCAACCATTACCAATCTCAGCTTTGAAGAACTCTCTGCTTGAGGAAGTGTACGCCCAACGCTTCCAGTATTTCAATCCCATGCAATCACAAATCTTCCACTGCTTGTACCATACACCTGCCAATGTCCTGCTGGGATCACCCACCGGTAGTGGCAAGACCGTTGCCGCCGAGCTTGCGATGTGGTGGGCTTTTCGCGAGAAGCCGGGCTCGAAAGTTGTATATATCGCTCCCATGAAAGCGCTGGTTCGCGAGCGAGTGCAGGATTGGGGCAAACGACTAGCTGCACCGATGGGCTTGAAGCTTGTTGAGTTGACTGGAGACAACACTCCAGATACCCGCACCATTCGAGATGCTGACATTATCATCACAACACCTGAGAAGTGGGATGGTATCAGTCGTAGCTGGCAAACTCGTGGATATGTCCGACAAGTTAGTTTGGTCATAATCGACGAAATACATCTATTGGGCGGGGACCGTGGTCCGATTCTCGAGATCATCGTATCACGTATGAACTACATCGCTTCACAGAAAAAAGACGGTTCCATTCGACTACTCGGCATGTCGACTGCTTGTGCAAACGCCTCGGATCTTGGGAACTGGCTCGGTGTCAAAGAAGGCCTGTTCAATTTCCGTCACTCGGTCCGCCCTGTGCCTTTGGAGATCTTCATCGATGGCTTCCCCGAGCAGCGAGGGTTCTGTCCGTTGATGCAGTCGATGAATCGCCCCACATTCCTTGCGATCAAGGCACATTCGCCTGACAAACCTGTGATCGTCTTTGTGGCTTCTCGACGACAAACCCGTCTGACCGCCCGCGATCTCATCAACTTTTGCGGTATGGAAGACAATCCTAGGCGCTTCTTACATATGTCTGAGGATGACCTCGCGCTCAACCTGGATCGTGTCAAGGATGATGCGCTCAGGGAAGCTCTAAGCTTCGGCATAGGACTTCATCATGCAGGTCTCGTTGAGACTGATCGATCATTGTCAGAAGAACTTTTTGCGAACAACAAGATTCAGATCCTCGTCGCTACCAGCACGCTCGCGTGGGGCGTGAATCTGCCCGCCCATCTTGTCGTTGTCAAAGGCACACAGTTTTTCGACGCGAAAACAGAGGGATACAAGGATATGGACTTAACCGATGTGCTCCAGATGCTGGGTCGAGCCGGACGTCCGCAATTCGACTCCTCCGGGATTGCGCGTATCTTCACACAAGATGCCAAGAAAGAGTTTTACAAGCACTTCCTACACACTGGATTCCCGGTAGAGTCGTCGCTGCACAAGGTGCTGGACAACCATTTGGGTGCTGAGATATCCGCTGGCACCATCGCAACGAAGCAGGACGCACTCGACTACCTCACCTGGACCTTCTTCTTCCGTCGCCTACACAAGAACCCATCGTTCTACGGGCTCGAGATCTCTGCAGAAGAACACAACACGATAGCCGCGCAAACAATGGCCAATGATTACATGGTCGACCTTGTGGAGACCTCGCTCAATGAGCTGCACGAGTCTTCCTGTGCGGTGGTTGAGCCCACGGGTGAAGTCGACGCGACACCACTTGGCAAGATCATGAGCTACTACTATCTCAGCCACAAGACCATTCGCTATCTAGTCAAAAATGCGAAGCGCGATGCGACCTTCTCCGATGTTCTTTCCTGGATTTCGCACGCAACGGAATATGACGAGCTGCCTGTGCGCCACAACGAGGATCTCATCAACGCCGAACTATCCAAAGCACTACCTCTCGGAGCTGACGACTTTGGCCTGCCAATGTGGGATCCACATGTCAAGGCTTTCCTGCTCCTGCAAGCACACTTCTCACGCATCGATCTGCCAATCTCGGACTACGTCGGTGACCTGAACTCGGTTCTAGATCAGAGCATCCGTATCGTGCAAGCTACCATCGATGTTCTCACTGAATTGGGTTATCTCTCGTCGTGCGAAATGGCGATCACGCTTCTACAAGCTATCAAGTCCGCGCGCTGGCCCTCGGACGGGCCACTCTCGATTCTTCCCGGCGTAGACGTAGACAAGGAGAAGAGACGACTCGAGCATGCGAAAGCCAGCCCTAAGGATCTCGTCGAGACTACGTCCCTGAGTCCCGCTGCTCTAGAACGTGCTGCGAAGTTCGCTGGTGTCGTGCCTGCGGCAATTAATCGCTTCGTGGAGCCTGTGTCTCGCTTCCCAATACTCAAGCTTGACCTGAGCACAGTGAACGCTATATCTCTCACATTGAACGTCACTCGACAGAACCCCGGCAGAATGCAGAATGGCGGCATACGCATCTTTGCGCCGCGCTACCCGAAGCCGCAAACCGAGGGCTTCTTTGCCATCATATCGTACGCTTCTACGGACGAGATCATCGCACTGAAGCGCGTGGGGTGGAACGACCCTAACAAGGGTGCATCATCCGGACGAGGCGGTCGAGGCGGTCGAGTAGGTACGCAGGGGCAATCGAGACTGCAGGCAAGTGCCAAGGTCACCTTGCCGCCACAGGCGCAGGGCAAGAAGGTGAACGTCAGCGTTCATAGTGATTCCTATCCGGGGATGAAGTGGACGATTCAAGGTGTTGATGTTCCTGAGGCGCCGAGGGTGGATGATGGTGGGAAGGGGAAGGAGAAAGCATAATCATGTAACTAGTTATATTTCTCACTGAAAAAGGTAGATCTAATAGAGTAAATCTTGAAGCGCCTGCACATGCGATGTAGATGCAGATACCACCTCCCCTCCTTTCTTCAACCTCTCGACATCCCCCAAGTAATCCTTGGTATCAGGATGTCCATCTCCCAGTACCTCCCTCGCACCCTTGTACGCACGTTCATACAAGCTCGACGCATCCTTCTCCTTGCCACCCTTCTTCTCAAGCACACTGCCTAGTAACCATGCACTCTCCAATGTCTCCTGATGCATCGGGCCTAACATGCTCTCCCGCTCAGATAACACCTGCCGCGCGAGAGTGACTGCTTCGTCAGCCTTCACAGCGTGCTTTTGCTGACTCAGCACAGCTGCTAATTCGCTCTTTGCCTGCCACATCTCTCCCCTTCCCACCTCTACACCCTCTGATCTGCTTTTGTCAGACGCCTGGGTATACCAAGAGGACACGATGCGTGCCCACCATGCTGTACTTGGGGACTCAGCCCCCTCTTTCGTCTTCTCGTCTTTATGGCGTGGAGGATGCTGCTGCTGACGATGATACTGCTGTTCATACCAGTTTACAACCCTCCTCCACCACTCCTCGGCTTCACCCCATCTATCCAGTCCAGCTGCACAGCGTGCAAGATACATCCAACTCTTCACTACACCCCTGTCCATACCCCCATCTTCCCCTCAACTCCACCTCCACCCCCTCCTTCTCCCTCAACCCCTCCTCAAAATACCTCCTTGCATCTACATACTCCCCTCTGAGAAACAACCTCATGCCAATAAGGTCCAGCGAATTACACCACGCGACATCAATCTGCTGGCCAGAAGGGGATATGGAGGGCTGGCGGAGACGTTGGTGCCGGGTTCGGCTGAGATGGGCGTAGCGCCATGCTTGGTAGGCTTCTGGGGTGCAGTTTTGGTTCAGGAAGAAGAGGGCGAGTTCGGAGCAGGAGGATTCGGTTTGGTGCGGGGTTGGTGGTAGTGGGAACATGGTGTGGTGTGGGGGTGCGCTGGTACGGCTGGTTGGCTGGCTGGCTGGCTGGTAGTGGGTAACGAGCAGAATGCAGGGTCTGTGGATGAGTTTGGTTGATAGTTAATGATAATTATGAAGTGGGTGTTGGAGAGGTAAAGGTACTGTCATGGGGGCGGATGCATATGTATGTGAAGAAGAGTCATGTTGAATTGTTTTTGTCATTGATAGTATGTAGTCATCATGTATGAATGGGCGTTTCCCAGTCACACTCTCATAGTCATTCTTCAGCGAAGACGATGAAACTTGTTTCTTCCTCGAGTTCAAAGCAGATGTAGTCACCTTCGTTTTCTTCATCTGCAAGACCCGAGTTTTCCTCTTCCGAGTCGACATCTTCCCAGTTGCTCTCATCGTCATCGTCTCCAGGATGTTCGACCATGTCCTCAGCAGATAATGATTTCTCCTTCGCTACCGCTGGTTCTTCGCTCCTCCTGTCATCAGCGCCATCACAGTGACACGTCGCTCCTCGAGAATAATCTTCCGAGTCCTCAGAGATGGCGCCGTCTTCATCGACCTGCTGTTCAATAGAGGCGTATTTACCAGGCTCATAGCGTGGTGATCGCTTCCAATAGTACGCTTGCGGGCGTCCGGGCTCGAAACTGGTGTCTTCTTTGAAAAGTACCGCGCTGTTTTTCTTCGCTGTGTACTTCGGCTTTTCCAAACCAACGGTCTCGAACCAGTACAGCTCGAGCGCCTTAGTAGCTGTCCGTGTGTCTTCGATGTCCATTACGGGATTCTCTGCTGACCATTGATCCTCTTTCTCGGCCATGCTTTCGAGATCCAATAATTCATTCAGTGCACAGATTTTAGCACAACGCCAAGCGCTGTATACAGCCTCCTGATGTTCCGACGCAGTAAGTGTGCACGATGGTGCGCGGCCGCCAGCGGCTTCGAGCCTTTGTGAGAGCACGTTTACATAATTGAGGTGTGCGTCGATCGTGCAGACAGGACATCGTGATCGTAATTGGCCGGCTACTACGGGGTGCATTATGTGTTGGCAGAACGCTGCGATCGGTGCTGTAGTGTCGGGCGTGGAGCGGTCGTGGTCGATGGGTTTGATATGGTCGGCAATATCCTCGAAAATGTCCGAAGAATACCCCGAATCCCGTCTTTTGAGCCAATGTTGAAAATCTTCATACTCTGTCGCTGTTGGGATATAGCCCTGCTCAGAGGGCGAGAGGGCTGTATAGAGCTGCTGCCATTGTCGGTAGTGTTTGAGCTCACGTGCGGGTAGGATAATGTTTGCTGGGATCTTCTGTCGAGCATTCATTGTGCTTCGCGTGACTGCCATGGCGGCGTTATGGTGTGTTGTGCGTTTAAGTGGCGTGCAATGCAAGATGCGGTCGAGGTTGTCCTAGAGTATGTGCATGTGGGGAGAACGCAGTGGTGCTGGGAGAGTTCTGTCGAGGGTAGATATTCGCAGGTAGTTCCGTGGTTCGGGGTTGGATGGAAAGTGCCAAAAATCCTCTCACGTCAGTCTCGTGGCCAGTCCCGCGGTTAAGCAGTTTGTGTTTGTTAGTGATCACGACCACAAATGCCCGATGCGTCGTAAAAGAGAACTGTGGCTTGCGCAAACAAGTTCCAGGGTATTTTTACCCCAGGTTTCGCTTTCGGCAAGGCTTTCGCGCTTTGGGCGCGTGATGTGTTGAGTAGGGAGAGTGAAAGCGTCGCAAGCCTGGTGTCCCCGTCCGGCTCAAGTGTAGCAATGTCTCCAAGCGGCAGCGGACGACACGATCTCGGCAAAATAGTTGCCCTATTTCGCGAGCGCTCTTTTGGCTGGCGAGTAGCGTTAAGATTTGTATTGATGTAAAGTGGTATTTCGAAGGCCGCGCTCAAAGACCGTGGCTAACGCGAACAATGGCTCCCGATTTCTCGACTGCTGCAAGATTGGGGTACCAGGAAAAGGCCATGACTCTGGGGCAAATGGAATCCATTCCTTTTGATCGTAATTTATCGCCTTTACAATTCTACGCGCGCGTGATATCGTGCACTGCGTATCGGGCTCGGAAGATGTTCTGTGGAGTGACTTGATCGCGGGGCACGGGTGATCGCGTTGCAGGCGTTCCTGCTATCAACGTGTCGTGTGCGGCTTTGCGATCCTCGCAGTTTACCGCCGGTCGTGATTTATTACACGTACTCGAGTGTTCGTAGGTGTGTAGTTGGTGTGTTAGAAAAGGAGTTCGGAGTCGTGAGGCAGCCGCGGGTTGCTGCGAGCGGAAACGGTGCGTCATGCCTGACTCATTCGGGAAGGAGCGTCTTGGCGTGATACTACCTAGGTACCACAACTATCAAACATCAATCTACATCAACAACGAACCCAACATCATGCGACCCATACCTTTATTGCCTATCGAACATAGAGTCAATTTGACCATGCCGGGAGATTCTCAAACTCGTTCTCTACAGCTTCAGTCTTCACATGTTCTCCAATGATCACGATCGCTTGCTATTGCAACGACCAGACCAATCAATGCGAGCTGCTAATTGGTTAATCCATGGCTCTATACGTTGGAATTATTTCGAGATGTGAGCACCAATGGTCTCTGAAACTCCTCTCAGCCTCTCACGTGACTGAGGTGTGGTGGGGTGTGCTAGGCTGAAGCTTTACGGAAGCTCGATCGAGCACACCATCTACTACATCTTTCTCCAGAGCTATTCAGCACAGCGAACTTACCGCATTCTACTTGCGACATGGCTCAGTACTGTTATTCTTCTCTTCTCAAGACGCCCGGCAGCATTCGCTTGTTTCGCCTACTTCCTGATGAAGATGACGAGGCTGATATACGAGGAGAACTTTTCGACTATTGCATTCAGGATTCGACAAAGACAACTCATTCCTATGACGCGTTATCCTACGTCTGGGGGAGCCCAGACAACTGTCGATCTATATATATAGGCGATGCATTCCTCGACATCACATCGAATCTCCACGCTGCCTTGTTACAGCTCCGAGACCCTTACTTGCTCAGAGTTCTATGGATTGATTCTCTCTGCATCAACCAGGGAGATAATGAAGATAAAGCCCGTCAGATCCAGTTTATGGCACAGATTTATGGTGCTGCCCGTGACGTGATCGTTTGGCTTGGAGAGGCGGCAGATAACAGTGATGAAGCACTTGAATCACTACGTGCTGCAGGTGAGGTGACTCAAGGCTCTTCGCACGGAGATATTTCACATAAAGACTCCTCGTATGAGGAACCAGGCAATGAAGAGCCAGTGCCGCAAGCAATTTCATCATTGCTCCAGCGGCCGTGGTTCCGACGTACTTGGGTAAGTCAGCAGATGATCCGAAGCACTGGAATGACATATTGATCTCTTAAATAGGTATTGCAAGAAGTGGCCGCAGCTCGACATATCAGAGTCCTGTGTGGTGCTGCGGAAATCGATGGTCACGCATTCTCTTGTGGGTTAGAACGGGTCCAAGCAGTTCATTTGAGGCTCCAGACTCGCGCCAGTGCCGTGAACTATTTGATACGTGGGGCAATATTTCGCCCCAAGTTTGTATTGCGCGGCTGGGAGAGAGCCTCCTTAAACATCTGCTCCTTGGCCGAGCTGATGGATTTGTACCATACTCACGAGGCTACCCAGCGCCACGACAAGATATATGCCCTACTTGGTATGTGTTCAGATGATCTCACAAAGTCTGGCATATTGCCTGACTATAATTCACCATGGGAGGTCCTCTTTCGACGGCTTATCACATTCGTTCTCGGTGAAAAGGTCCGTGTGCAGACTTGGCAGGATGAAGAGGTTGCCTTGATTTACTCAGGGGGCTGGGTCCTCGGGGAAGTAACTAATACAGGTAGTGGCCCAGACCACAGTCAAAAGGTGGAGATTATGTTCAAGGTAGTAAGGGCTCTCGACAGGGATTTAGCAGAGTGGTACCGGCTTCGAATCACCGGTACTACCGTTCGAAAGGGTGATATTGTCTGCCTTCTTGAAGGAGCCTCATCACCCACCATTATCCGACCCTTTTGTGATTACTTTGCCGTCATCATGTTAGCAGTCACTCCTATCGGCCACGACCGAATACAAAGTCGAACAGAGGCCCCTCCAAGAGAGTTCTCACTGGTGTGGAATTGGAAGCCCTCTTTAGAGGATCCAGAAAACCTCCCCAGAAAAGAACGAGTAGGAAAGCATGGAGAACTTGATTATGGCAGAGCAACGAGGCTATGGAATAACGCGTTCATATGGAAAGATCTAGCAAGACACAGAGCGGCTAAAGAGAACATCCTACGGGCAATACAAATTTACGGAGAGCCAGCCAATCGTCGACATGTGATCCAAGTCACAGAAGATTTACTCTTTGAAATTCTGACAGATTTTGACCCAAAGATATTTGATCTCCTGCTCGATCGGAGAATGGATGACATTCACGTCACGCAGAAATTCGTGCCTTGGATTCTAAGGCACTCCAATCTACAAACAGTAACCAGTCTGCTCGATCGAAGGGGTGACGAGATTCAAATTACAGAAGTGGCCCTCATAGAAGCAGTATACAATACTCGGAGTGGAGTTGAGATGATGGCTCTACTACTTGACAAAAGAGCGCATAAAGTCAAGATCACAGAAGCGGTTTTCCTAAGAGCAATTACCAACCAAGCGGACACATTTGATTCTAGATACCGTATGGTGGTACTATTGCTCGATCGAAAAAAAGATGAGATCGAGATCACGGAAGCAATTATCCTGGCAGCACTTACCAACCAAGCTGGCACATTTGATTTTAGATACCGTATGGTGTTACTACTGCTTCATCGAAAAAAAGGTGAGATCAAGATCACGGAAGCAGTGTTTATTGCAGCAGTTAACGGTGACGATGCGTATATGAGTGTAACAAGCCTTCTACTGGCCCGAAAAGGAGACGAGATACAGATCACGGAAGCAATTATAGCAGCGGTAAGGGCACGGGGAATTAATGGGAAAGCGGTGCTTCAACGTTTGCTCGTCCTACGGGAGACACGTCTCCACTCAGAGGTCCGTCACACGCAGCATCAGTAGAACAACAAGCAGATAACGAGAGAAGTCTGGAACTCTTTGAGAGAAGTAAGCTGTTTTATCAAGATTGCTTCTTTCTGACAGCAATAAATTCACAATACTCTGTTTGCTTTCCCTGCTATTTATGCGAAAACAGAGTTCCATTGAGTTAGGCGGGAATGGTTCCGACTCAACAACAAATGATCCGTCAAGATATGATTTCGACCATTGGGCCAAAACTAAGATATGAGATTGTAGCGATGGGGACACATCTGTGGAAAAAATGTGTTTGAGCCCGCAAAGGAGTCGATTGCATACTCTTCGCTCGAACCACTTCGTGGAAATGACTGTTTTATTCTCATTGACATCGACAACTCAATACCGTTGAGACGCACGACACAGCGGAACCAACAAACCAGACAAGACTAAGAAGATAACGACCGAATTGTCCGACCCGGCATACTCCGCCTCCAGACTCTCAAACCTTGAGTAAACACGGTTTTGCCAGCGCCTAGTGCAGAGGGCATACCGTAAGCTCATCATCTACGTGTAGCAGAGGTAGCTTGAGATCTTATCGTTGTAGCCCCAGTCTGGAGTATTAACAAAGACAAAACAACTCGAGTTCGAGATAGAAATGACTAAACGACAACAATTAGCAATATGCCCAATCGTGACTAAAATAACAAGCGCCATTTCCAAGAGTGTACTCACATCCACTCTTGCATCCGCCATCCACGTAGATGCAACATCCTACACAAGCCTAATCCGCTTAATTTCCCTCTCTCCGCTGTCCACCAACGTCTCCACTTCCCCATTCATCCACCCATCCATATAAGCCTCTCCAATAACCTGCCAAGCATCCTGGTCATCAACCCGCCTAAGAACAAGCGGAATCCTACAACCAAACAGTATCGCTACAACATCACCTTGCCTCGCTCTACAAGGTGCCATTCCCACATACCCCCTATCCGTTACCATCAACCTACGTGACATCTTACGAACAGTATCGTGGAACCTTTGTAGAAACGTTTCGAGTCCGTCCTCGTTCTCGAAATCCGAGTCTAATGTATTAGGTAGCCGGGTTTGGAGAAAGCCGTGGGGTAGATTGGTGAATAGGGTCTGGTCGTCTGAATCGATGATGGACTTGACGGCTAACTCCAAGGTATGAATACCCAGTTGCAAGGTTCTGTTCTGTTCAAACCAAGCTTTGAATACTGGGTCGGGGGCGAACCATGTTTGGAAAATGGGGTCGATGCCCTCGATGTTCCTGACACATGCGTAGCACATGAAGAGGAACTGTGAGGTAAAATTCCGGTTCGCTCGTTTTCCGAGGTATTTGTCTTTACGACCGAGGGCGAGTGACCGACAAATCTTTTCGAGAAGCTCTATATTCGGTTCTCCAATTGCAGCAGATGTTGATTTTGCTTGGATTATCGCGTGTCTCGCACCCGTCCCGCACGCCTTGCTCTTACAATAAGTCTCAATATGTTGTAGGCCAGCAAGACCGTTGACTGAATCCAAGACTACCCCATTCTCTGTCAGGTACTTATATACCCCAGAATCATCTTCCCCCTTGCAGAAATCTGGATTGCTCTGAAGTCTGAGCAATTTGCCGGGTGCGTCATATACGGCATCACCAGAGTTCTTTCGAGGCGGCCTGCAATTCCCGACGTCCTTGTTCGCACTTTGACTTGCCATCAAAGGGACGGCTGAAGACCGCACTTGTGCCCTCCAATCTGGTACCCAAGAAGGGAGTTCAGGTTGATCCTCTTGTTTGTTTGAGACGTTATAGTGATTGAAGATGTGAGAGAAGCAGATGATGTCCAGGCTTCCGTATTGTTCACTGAAAGATTCAACAAGATTCGTGTACAACAGCTGCACACTCATCCCGTGGGTGAGCTTCCTGGGTGGGATGACATTCCGCCCCCGTTGGTTCACGAGCCCTAGGCAGGCGTATAGGCGATCTTGTGGTTCTTTTGTGTTGTGACCGCCTAGATACGACAGTATCGGGAGTAAGCTCACTCCTTCTCCCTCTTCATCGTGACTTAGAACTTGAGTGTCCTCCTTGCTTGGTTTAGTGTGTCGTTGGGAACGCTGCCACCATTGACAAAGTCGCCGTCGGTTCCACGCTGCCTCGAACTGCTGTTTCTTAAGTACGCTTCCATTAGCTTTGCTGCATAGCCAAGTTGCAAACACGGCCATGTTGAGTGCATCCCTTGTGATGCTTTCTTTGCCGACGTAGAAGGTAGCATGCTTTGGTAACAGCATCTCCTGCAACGTCCACCACCTCGTCCACCAATTTCTCCCGAACAATTGCAGAACTTCCACCCATTGATCGGTATAGTCGCCTTTGCTCCACTTGCGTGAGAACTGCATCTTCGCTTCCCTTCCTCTCGCTTTCGCACGAGCTTTGGCCAGGGTCTTCATGAAGCTGATAGCACCCGTGCAATCGCTTTCGACTTCAACCTCCTCCTGTCGCCCTTCCAGCATTTTCCACTCCATATCCTTCTCCTCGCCAAGCCAGACAATCACTCGTTCTGCGCGCGTATAGACTTCGGGCATAATGTCAATCTGCTCCGTTTTCTCTGTATTATCTTGCTGGTTAATGCAAACAGAATCTATCCACCACCACTTTTTCTTGAGGTCTTCGTGTTCCCATATTATGTCTAGAAATGGCACTAGCCTTTCCAGTACCGGAAGCTTGCCGGGCGGCTTCTTGAACTTAAGAGTAATTGAAGGGGAGTAGCGACCTTTTCCCCACGTGTACGACGCTGCGTTGAAGTGTATGGCCTCTTGAGACAGCTTCTGGAAGGGGAAATTTTCCATTTCAGCCTCGAAGCTGCCGTCGTCGGTTTTCTGCTTCAACGTGAACAACCGAATCGACGTGCCGTCTATGGCCGGGCCTGGATAAGAATCGTTCATGACGTAGAAATGAAACAAGTATGCAGTTGTTCAGAGGTCCGGGGTTAGTATGAGCATCCACTGCAAACATCAATCAAGGATGCGTGAGTTTCTAAGGTCAGCTGAAGGTAAGCATCAACCTGAGGGCAGATGCCTAAATGACAGCCTAACCCGATTAGGTAGTTATCACGCTCTGCAAGCCTGCGGGCTTTGTAGCTTTTCGACCTTGCACGTCGATAAATCTTCACTGGAACCTAAGTTTACAACTAATTAGCGCTGTACCATCAACAGTTAATATAAGCATGTCATGGCAAGCATTGCGTACCAACACCAAGCCCATTCGCATGCATGTATACATTTACTTCCGTCAATTACTTTATATACTGTGAGTCTTCGCCTGATGTACCAGAAACTCAAGTTGGCACATGACACAATTTTGAGATTAACTACCATTAACTCCAGCATATTGTGCAACCGCACAGTCCATTCCCGGCTGCCCAGTCACAATGTTATTACCAGCCGTAAATAAGCAGGTACACGCTCCACTAGACTCGCTATAATTGACAAGTGTTATAACAGCGAAACCATCGCAAAAGTTGATGCAGTCTTGGAAGGTATTGTAAGTCCCAGTACCCAACACGATATCTATGTTGCCTTGAGGTTGGCAGACTGAATTGCAGTAAGTGTTGAACGTGTCATCGAAAAAGGCTTGGGCTTGCACCGCGCCTCCAGAGCATTGGACAGGCGGCGCGACTATGGTTGTGGTGGTGCTCGTTGTGGTAGTGGTGGAGGTGATTGTCGTTGTTGTAAAGACTGGAGCGGGGGTCTGGACACGGAGTCAGCATATTTTACTTCAAACGAGCTGATCGAGCTGGACTGGATTGGGGAGGACAGAGAGCGGAAGTGCCACAATAAGAAGCGGACGGAATGCGGGGGAGACAGCTGAGATGCTCGTTAACTTACAATAGTCTGCACGAGTATGGTGACGCTAGGCGTGACTGTGCTTGTAACAGTAGAGACACTGGCACTGGCGGTAGTTGTAGTCGTAGTCTTGTGTGTTGTTGGGTGCACAACCAATGAGCACGCGGCTGAGACAACGTCACAGACGAATATGGAGGCCTGCGGCGGCAGCCCTTTCACAGTACATGAAGCCGCCTTCGTAGTTGTGATGGATGGCTTAGGGGTCGTGCTAGATGGTTTAGGGGTAGTTGTAGATGATTTGGAGGTAGTTGTAGATAATTTAGTGGGGATAGAGGAAGTTTTGGTGGTAGACGGTTTGGCACTCGACGTCTTCACTTTCCGCTCTTCGAGATGCTCTCTACGTTGATTTGCGGCAGGGGCGGAAGTGACCGTGAGCGTACTGCGAAGGGTTTAGCTCCATTGTGTCAGGTCTCTAGAAGCGGACTTATGTAGTGCTAGTTGTGGTAGAGAACGTTGTAGTTGTCGATGTTATGGTCAATGGAAGGTCGCTGGTTACGACCGTCAAGGTTGGAATCGGGGCAGTGGTAGTTGTCTGATCACTGAGTCAGTGTCAAAGCCTTGAAAGTTTCACAATGTAGCATTGTTAGCACTCACCGTTGTGATCACTTGTGGTAGTGATTGGGTAGATGTAAGCGTGGTAGTTGTATCGTGTACATTGTTGAAAGACGAGCAGAAGGATGTTGCTTTCAACGCAAGAAGAATTACTTCGCAAGCAGCGACTTGGTCACGTTGCTGCAATTCATTTGCTTGTTCTCTGACGACAACGAGTGCATCTGTGGTTGGTAGCAAGACTATCGCAGACGCCTGAACGAAGGCCAAGAAACGACGAGTGAACCCCATGTTATCACCGGATCGCATTCAGAATGGAAGTACTGTGGTAGGGACCTGCCGCCAAATAATGTATGGACCGCTCTCCTTATACCTCACAGACATACGCCTAAATCCTTGGATCGGCATACTATACTAGTTGAATACTTGGGATGTTCTCGCTGCCACGACTGGGTTGCAGGGTATAACATGCAGCCACAAGACTATGTTCGGGAACTGGGCATGATGTAGACTAGGTAGTTATTCGCTACTACTGTCACAAAAGGCGAGAACATTGGCCACAAGTTGATGAGATATCCCCAAGGGGAAAGGACTATCGAATAATTCGCAGGGCCCACGGGTCTCCTCAGCCTTCAGCGTTTGTGATGCTTTCCGTCCCTGTCGATACTTTCCTTCTTGTGTATCCGGGACGGGAAGAGAACGTAGAAATAAATTTCTCAGCTCGCCACAAGCTGTTAGCTTGGAGATTGGGAGTCGAGGCTACATACATTCTCGTCCTAGGCACGTAGCGTGAGGCTGAAATATCGTTAATCGAGTCTGGGGCGCCTTCTTGCGGGGACATCACACCCAGGAGGGGAGTAGTCTATATGTGTCTCGTAGATCTACTTCCTCTTCACGGTCTTTTGGTCTCAGTTGGTGTTGATACTAACTCAGAACTAGCTACAGCGGCCGCAGTTGCGCCGAAATGAGACCAGCCCAGATCTTCCACCGCAGGCGCCACAACCAAGCCAAACCATCGAGACTTTCAAGTTCTTACCTGAACTTGTGCTTAACGTTCAGCCACAAAGCTTTGAAGAGCCTCGCTCTGCAGTAATGCTGAATCGTGGGATATTAACTACGTACCACGCCGCAGATGTTGTTAATCAGTTATAAAAGCCAGAACACTACACAGTAAGGCGATACCTAGGTAAGTACATGAGGTTAAGTGAACCCGGTCGGCACCATACTACCGTTAACTACCCGACCACTTACTACCGGTAATGGTACGGTAACCACGAGCCCAACAACACCGACAGTAAGATAAACACAAGCACAATGCCTACACGCGCATACCTATCTACCCGGTTCCCAACTCCCCAAGCAAGATACAGTCCCCAACCCTGCACGCACATCCTAACTGATCACTCCGGCTCCGCTTCCTCGCTCCCTCGCTCCCTCGTACTTCCTTACATCCTTACCACCCCACATCACCACTAATCCGGTTTAACTTACCATCGCTTAGTCTACAAAGGTATTTCCAGCTGTGTGGTACCTGGTACATATCTGCCGACCCAGCGCGCAGGTCAAGCAAGCGAGCAGTATACATGCTAGTACTAGTCCGCGTTCCTAGCATCAGCTGTGATACATAGACACGTGTTGTGTTGTTAAGCTTATCAAGTAAGAAGGTGTAACAAGGACTAGCTGTGGAAGCGCGACATTCCGTAAAACAGGCGCGTTTCCTTGGTTAGGTGCTTGCTTGCTCAATACCTAACTACAGTAATTCGGTCGATAGGTCGTACATGAACGGACGCATGAGCAATGTCTTGATTGAGCTTGTTTTGAATGCCTTTGCGATACGAACACGGTTATGTTGCGGATACGATATTCTCTTTAGCGTGGTGGTGGTGAGCAATGACTGAATTGGGATACATATTTGTGTCCCCATCCATATCCATGAAGTAAGGTAAGCGACTGTACGCCGCACCAGACAGGTAGTCAATGCGTAGCATAGTTTAGAATTTATTTTATTTTGATTATTACAGTATATAACATTTTCGCTAGTGTTGATTGTTTACCTCATTTCATCTAAACTTGCAGCAAACATCTGATTGAGATCCTTTAGTTTGTGGCCCTTGTTGCGTAAATCAGAAAGACGACAAAGCACGTACCCCAGACAACAACCAAAAACAAACGGATGGATCCACACAAGTCTAAAAGTGCGCAATAGCTACCGATACAGCCTGGTCGTCCGAGTGACTGATGCTAATGTTGATGCTCTTGACGCCCACGCGTTGAGCCTCTTCTTGAGCGCTGCCAGATAGCTGTAGTGCAAAATTTAGCCCCCGTTCATTTTTCAAGAACTAGTAATCATGAACGTACCTGAACAGTCGGCGCCCCCGTCTCGTCATTGACAATCTCAATGTCCTTGAGCGCCGCGCCGGCACCCTGACCCTTCACACCCAGTGACTTGAACACCGCCTCCTTGGCAGACCACTTGCCTGTGAAGCTTGCCTGCGGGCTCGCGGCCTTTTGGCAGTACGCAATCTCCTTCTCTGTGAAGTTGCGCTCGATGAAGGTGTCGTTTTCGATGTTGAGCGCGCTTAGGCTCTCTACATCCACGCCGACCTTGGTGTTGGCGGAGGCGGTGGCCTGAGTGAGTGACTCGACCATTTTCATAGTCTCCTCGGCCTTCTTGTCTTTCTTAGGGACGGAGAGCTGCTTCGGGTACTTGTAGGTCGATGTCTTCTTGTCGACTGTGACACGTGCTTGTGGGTTAAGGAAGACCTCTTGGAGCTTGTCGTCCTCATACGGTGCCTTGTCCTTGGCACGGAACATGGTGTTGTTGATGAGACCGTCGTGGAAGTATCGGTAAGCCTTCTTTTGACGGGCTTCGACCTTCTGCTTGTAGGTAGCAAACTGGGCGTGGTCAAGCGCTGCATACAGGTACTTGGGGTGGATACCAATAGCTTGGGCGCCCTTTTGTCCGAAACCGAATGAGGTGACGGAAAATGCCTTAATGCCGTCGGTCTGAATTGGTTGCGAGGGGTAGACGATGTAGTCAAACTGCTCCATGATTTTATCAACGTTGTCGGCATTGCGGTTACCCGGGACGAGACCGGTATTGAGCACTTGCAGACAGCCGTTGAACATCCAAGCACCAGCGGCACCCTTGGGGTGACCAGTGAGGTACTTCTGGAAGATACCCAGGAGGGCATTTCCCTTCTTACGGCCAAGGTGACGCATCTGTTGGCAGATGACGTCGGACTCGTTCTTGTCATTAGCAACAGTTGAAGTACCGTGGAATGATGCAACATCGAGGTCGTCGATGGTGAGACCCCATGTCGCAAGAGCACCGCGGAGAGGGGCGATGCGTGGGTCCTGCTTCCAGAAGTTGTTGCCGAGGCTGTTGAGCGCATCTTTCTCTTGTCGCTTGGCCTCCAGCTCAATGTTCGAAGCGCGTTCTTGTAGGTACTCGGCCTCGTCGAAGTCCTCACCCGCGGCAGCCTTCATGGCGGCCACCTCTTCTTGGAGGTACAGGACCTCTGACTCCTGCCACTGCTTGATCTGTTTGCGTCGGAGGTCCATCTGTCGGCGCCTGTACTTGATGTCAAGCAGAGGTGAAGGGAACTTCGATGGTGCCTCTCGGGCAGTCGTCAGCACACCCTTTCCAGGAGCAGGGACTGAGCGACCGATCTTGTCAGTTGCCGTAGCAGTGAAGCCAAGAACACCGTAGATGGGTACACCCATATCCAATGCGAGTTTAGCGTCCATAATGACCTGCATACCGCAACCCTGTGACTCCATGAATCCATTTCGGGTAGTCGTGGTGGGGCGGGACATCTCCTTAGGGGTTCGGCCGTGGGCGATTTCGTCCTCGGCGTTGCTGGTAGCCTTCATGTTGGCGAATTCGTATGAGCCTTCCTCTTGAAAGTCATCGAACCCACCAACGAAGCAGACACGTGCCTTGCCCTCCACGATCGTGTCGTATCCAATGTCGATAGACTCGACCGCAGTAGCACAAGCACCGACAGGTGTCTTGATAGGACCGGTAGAAGACAGGAGCAGCATGTTCACCCAGGCGCTCATTGTGTTGATGAAAGATTCCTGGAGGATGTCCTTCTGAACAGGCCTGTCGAGGAAGCGATCCTTATACATGCCCCTCAGAGCAGTGGTACCACCAATACCAGATCCAACACAGTTACCGACTTGCGACAGGTGGACATATTGGTAGAACTCGTATGGGTCGGTAATACCGCTGGACAGGAGACACTCTGCGGTGGAGACGAGCACAAAGAGAGTGACAGGGTCGACCTGAGAGATGATGTCGTCTGGCACACCGTACTTCTTCGCGTCCCAGCCGGTAGGGATCTGGCCAGCAACGAGACGGTCGAAGCGAAGGGCCTTGGGGATGAGAAGCGTAGCACCCTTCTTCATTCGGACGGTGTACTCGCCAGACTCTTCGATCGCAAAGATCTCGACCTTGTCGCCGTGCTGGCGTTTGAACTCATCCGCAAGCTCCTTCGAGGCCTCGAAGGGGTCAAGGTCCTCCTCGATTTGGATCTCCTGCATGAGCTGCTTCTTCTTGGGATCATAGCCATGGAACAGTTCGGGCTCGATAAGACGGATACCAGCATGCTCCAAGATGTACTTCTCATACTTGGGCTTGATGTCTTTGTCGTCGACTGGCTCACCAGTCTTGGCGTCGACCCAGCCAGAGTAGCTCTTGCCCTTGAGAGGACCATTGTGGTTCTTGATTAGACCCATGATCCAGGCCATCTCAACGCAACCCTCGAGGGAGAATTCGCCATAGGCCTCCATCTCCCAACGTGTCCTAGAGTTACCCCAAGGACCGACCTCAGCGAACCCGGTAACGACGACGACCTTCTCAAGGTCGACCATACCCTTGAGATCCTCGTTGAGAGGCTTTACCTCAGCATCCCAGTCAGGCAGCTTGGGGAAGTCGAACTTCATGTTGGCGCGGGGCTCGATCTTTGCCTTCTTGTATAGCGCTTCGCTAGCCTCGCCGTTGACGACCTTGTTCTCGATGGCGTTCTCCTTGATGACTGCCCTGCGAACATCGCTGGTCTCTTGAAGCTCCTTGCGGAGGTCGGTCATGAGGTCCTTAAGGTTGGGAATGTATTGGAAGCCACCGTTCAGGTCGGCCCATACTGGTTCGATCTGGCAAAGGTTGACAATGGGTGGGGCCATGAGACCGAGCAAGTTGAAGGCCATTTCTTGCTGAGAGAAGGTCCGCACACCATACTTCTCAATGCCCTCAGCGACGATGTTGTTAGCACCCATGAGGCCAGTGCCGCGAGTCCAGCCAATGACAGCTCCACAGATGGTGAGGTAGTTACCCCAGCTCTCTGAGTGCCATCTGGAGAAGAGAGTCTCCAGCGACATCTTAGATTCAGAGTACAGACCATCGTTTCCGAAGGTACCGTGGTTGGGGGACAGCGGCAGGATGACCTGAGCTGGACGAGTCTCATAGCCGAATGCCTGCTTCTGCTTCTTGACGGCGCCAAGCATGCGAAGAAGGTTGGTTAACATGATGCGATGAGCGAGTTCGGACTTAGAGTCGATGCTATCGATCTCGCGTCCGTTCTCAGGGATGGCAGCGAAGGGTACGATGAGATCAAGATCCCATCCGAGGCCCTTCTTGACGTCGTAGATGTAGTCGACCAAGGCCTCAACATCTTGGTTGCTGCCTTGATTGAAGGGCACAACGATGAGTTGAGAGCCACGGGCACCGTAGCGAGTGTACATGGACTGGTAGTACTCGGTGACCTCACGTGAGAACCTTGAAGTAGTGACCACAACCTTGGCTCCACCACTGATCAAGCCCTGCAGGACCTGTGCGCCGATAGAGCCAGCACCAGCACCAGTCATAAGGGCGTACTTGCCCTGGAAGGTGACACCTGACTTGGCGGCATTCTCGAGACAGTCGAGATAAACGCCAGTCAGCTTCTTGCTGTACTCCCAGCCGTGGTCGTCTTTCCTCTTCAAGTGAAGGAAGGGAATCGTCTCGACCTTGCCCTGCTTTGCAGAGCCGTGGACGCGACCATTGCGGCCTCGCTTGCCGTTGGCGGCAGCCTTGCCATTCTCGTTGGGAATGATCTGACCCTCGTTCATCGACAACGAGCGAATCACGTTGCTGTACAAGCTCTTGATCTGCAGCTGGGATGACTTAGAAAGCTTGTGTTGTTGCTTGATGAGCTTGTAGATGCGCTGTAGGTCGTTTTGGACCTTGGTCCGGTTGCCGTACTCGGAGAGCTTTCCTCCTTCGGCCATCTCCCGTACATAGTGCTCCAGCTTGCGGACGCTAGCTCGGGGAGCCTCCTCATAATTCATGTTGCCCTTAGCGTCGATTTCAAGATGTGGCGCAGTGGGGACAGCGACATCCTTGTATACGGGCGCCTCGTTGAGCACGTCCTTGCAGTTGTCGATAAGCTGCTGTCCAAGGTCCTTGGCAAGCTCGTATGTCTCTCCGCGCTCTGTGGGACAGTGGTCGATGTGATACTGCATGAAATCGACAAGCAGCGGGTTGGAGCGGTTCATGATAGCAATGCAGCGGCTGACAATTTCGCGATCCACAGCCTTGAGCTTGCCAAAGATGATGTCGTAGAACATGCTAAGAGCGTCCTGGCGCGCCCAATTCCATGATGAGTCGTATACACGGGCTTTGAGGGGTGTGAACTGCGGCTCGATGCCAGAGGCGTAGAACTCGCCGTGCTCGGTGGTCCAAAGGTCCAGTTGAGCTTGAAGGGCAGACTGGGCTTTTTGCGAATCGACAAATGACTTGTCGCCCGCACGAAGGTCAATCTTGAGGTACCTCGCAAACAGCTCCAATTGCTGCTTGAATAGCTGGCGCTGGTCCTTTGTGAGTGCGTCAATCGCAGCTGGGTCCATCATCATGCCCGCGCCCGCACCACCAGCATCTGCACCCGCGGTAGGAGCAGACAAGTTGATTCCAGCAATGCCTGCGTATTTGTTCGCCTGCTCGTCCAAGAAGGCCTTTCCGTCGTTCTCTGAGCCTAGACGTGCTGCTGGCTCGTCGGTTATGGCGAGCAGCAGAACACCGTCTTGTCGTCCCTGGGCCAGGCCCCATCTTGTCTCCAGGTGCTTTCGCACGGCTGTGATGTTGAAGCCACCAGGCATCTTGGAGGACACCATGCGGGCAATGAGGGAGGAAGACTGCTTTCCAAGCTGACCATTGAAGGTAGCCTGCATCGAAGCACCGAGCTCGTCGAGGGGTGTGTCTTCGGGCTTCTCGGGCGTTGAGCCAAATTCTTTGCCCAGGTCTCCGAGGATCTCGTTTTGAAGCGTGGACTTGCCTATACGCATATTAGCTCACATTCGTCCCCCAAAATGCAGTTCACGCACCTCCAACAAGGTCTTTGATGGCCTTGCTCAGCGGAATGTCCATGAGTGGCTTCTTCAGTTTTTGGGCTACCAAGGCCCGCAGGATGTCGGTAGCTGTAACTGGTGCATCCGGGACCTGTGCTGCAGGTCCGGCACCTGGTGGTGGGGGAGCTGCAGCAACTGGCGCAGCGGCCGCAGGTGCAGAGGAGGGCGCTGATGAGGCTCCTCCGCTGCTGGCAGCCGGCGCCTCTGGCTCCTCCTCGACGGGGTCGACATCGTAGTAGATGTCTTTTGCGTCCTTGTTGTAGCACAGAATTTGGCGCTGTACTGAGAGCGCGGCGTCGTGTGCTTCGTACTTGCTGGCGAGTGTGCGCTTCGCCATGACACCGAGGGTGTCCGCGGGGCCAATCTCGACGATGCGCTCCGTCGTCTTCTCGCCGAGGACGACATCTTGCGTCTCAATCCACCTCACAGGCGAGGCGAACTGGTATGCAAGCAGCTCGATGAGCAGCGTGTGCGAGAGCTCCTGCTCCACCTCGGGACGCATGGTGGGCGGATTATGGGGAGCAATTGGCGAAAGGAGGGTGTATTGAAGCTCGCTGGAGCTCAATGGGTATCTCTATTACAAAATAGAACGACGGGTATCTCGGTGTCTAATGAGGAGAAAGAGTGACGTGGTATTAGGTGGTGGTATGGGTGCACTCGAGGGTGCGAGTGGTGCTGGAGTTGTAGGGGAGGACTCGGGGGAGGGTTGAGACGATCCCGGGCGGGATTAGTTTGGGAGAGCGAGAAGTGGTGAGCGGAAGTTCCAGGAACAGTCTACCCAACGCATTGGCTGTTTATCTCTCGTTCGAAGGGAAGATATCAGGGTGTTGAGGATTTCTCGGGCTGGCCCTACTAAAATTCACGGACCCCTGCAACGGCAGCTCGTCAAAGCTCTGGTCGGTGCTCAACAACAATTTTGGCCTGGAAGAGGCAAGCTTGCGAAGTAGCAGCGAATGGGCGGGACAGTGCGGGCGGGCGGTGAGCGGGCAGCGAGCAGTTCAACAGCGGCCTCAACAAGCAGGCGTGCGGGGGTGGTTATCATCGCATCACCATGGGCGGTGCACGTCACTCTTTGGCCGTTGATACGGGTTAGTTATGTGGTTGATGCAGTTGGCCTGGAGCCAAAGGTTCGCTCTGCCGCAGGGCCGGCAGCTGTGCATCCCCAACATTTGGCAGAACGTACCACTCCGGTTCCGGTTTACCACTCCCACCGCCGGCACCCCCTGCCCGCGCTAATGGCGAGGCGGGCCCAAGCCGACCCTGTCCTGCGTGAGCTCGCCTGCAAAAAAGTCAACCAGAAGCTCGCCGGCGATAATAGAAGAACCGCCAGTGCACGCTTCCCGTCTCTTCCCTCACCTCCTCCCCGCCCAATTGCATAATCCTCCCCTCTGATTACTCTTCATACACCCCTTTACCTGCTGCTGCCTGCTGCGAAGGACACATCTCTCGCACGGCACACCACACACAGCTAGGGAGCTGCTATCCACAGCAGTACGGACCAATTCCCAGCACCAGGTTGATTAGTTTCTACCTGGGCCCTAATAGGTACGCATTGAGATATTCTTGCGAACTGGAGCATGCTTGCGAGGAATTGCGCGAGGATGGCGGCCACAGTGGCTCTTTCCTCGTCTTTGTGCTCCTTCCGCAGCTTCATTTGGTCCCCCGCAAGACCAGCCGGAAGCTCCTGCTCACACTACTCAGTCGCACATTCTGTGCCCGTCGTTCTTTCCATATCTGTCCTCCGCAAATAACTGTCCTTAAGGTATGCACTACCACGTTCACTTGCGGACTCCTGCGTATATGAGATTCGAAGAGCCCGCCCATCAATTCTGGCACCCAGCTCACCATGGCAGGACACTCCTCAAAACCCCCACCTACATCTCTAGAGCGCCTCAATCCGCCCAGAATGTACGGTTCCGGCCAGCAGACGGGCATTTCGACGCCCCGCTCGGCGGCCAATCTTCGCCCGCTCATCCTTACCCACGGCTCGCTCGAATATACCCTCCTAATCCCCACCGCGCTCCACTTCCATGCCCAGCAACTGCGGGACACCTTCAAGTCAACCCTGCCCGAGCCCACAGACGAGCTCGCACAAGATGACGAGCCCTCGTCGGTAGCAGAATTGGTTGCGCGGTACCTCGGCTTCGTCGCCAAGGAGGTCGAGGAGGGCGAGGACCCGGACTCGTTCGAGGAGGTTCTCAAGCTCGTCCTTACCGAGTTCGAGCGCGCTTTCCTTCGTGGAAACGAGGTGCATGCTCTGGCTGCATCGCTGCCCGGCATCACCGAGAAGAAGCTGGTCACCGTACGGTCATATTACGCTGCGCGTGCGGCAGTAGAGAGGCCCATCAAGCACCACGAATCGGCCCTCTTCCGCGAGGCTGCCGACGAGAACGCTCATATATACGCTGTTCTAGGCGGCCAGGGCAACATCGAGGAGTACTTTGATGAACTCCGCGAGATCTACAACACCTACCCCTCATTTGTCGAGGACTTTGTTGCGGCCGAAGCGCAGCACCTTTTGGTCCTGTCGCGAGACCCGCGCGCTGAAAAGCTATACTCCAAGGGCCTTGATGTTATGCGATGGCTCAATAACCGGGAATCGCAGCCTGACATCGACTACCTGGTTTCGGCACCTGTCAGTTTGCCCTTGATTGGGTTGACTCAGCTTGCGCATTACGTTGTAACGTGCAGAGTGCTCGGAAGCCACCCGGGACATGTACGAGCGCGCTTCTCTGGTGTCACCGGTCACTCACAGGGTGTGGTCACGGCTGCTGCTATTGCGGAGGCGAAGAACTGGGAGACTTTTGAAAAGTCGGCAAAGAAGGCCATCGAAATTCTCTTCTGGATTGGTACCCGCAGCCAGCAAGCCTTCCCCAGAACATCAATTGCACCGTCTGTACTACAAGACTCTGTCGACAAAGGCGAGGGTACACCAACGCCTATGCTATCAATCCGCGACCTTTCAAGGAAAGCCGTTCAGGACCACATTGACGCTACCAACGCCCATTTGCCGCAAGACAGACACATTGCCATTTCTCTCGTCAACAGCGCACGCAATTTTGTCGTTACTGGTCCCCCACAATCTCTATATGGTCTCAACCTCCGTCTGCGAAAAGTCAAAGCCCCCACCGGCCTTGATCAGACTAGGATACCCTTCACCGATCGTAAAGTCCGCTTCGTCAACCGCTTTCTGCCTATTACCGCCCCGTTCCACAGCCCCTATCTGGCGGAGGCGACCAAGCAGCTCGAGGATGACCTGAAGTCAATCAAAATCGCGGCAAGCGATCTCGGTATTCCCATGTATGACACGCACACGGGCCAGGACATTCGTGAGGAAAACTCCGACAATGTTGTTCCCAGACTCGTTAGCATGATCACGGCCGATTCGGTAGAGTGGGAAAAAGCAACAGTATTCCCTAAAGCTACTCATATCCTTGACTTCGGTCCGGGTGGCATTTCCGGCCTCGGTGTGCTTACCAACCGTAACAAGGATGGAACTGGTGTCCGTGTCATTCTTGCGGGAGCCATCGATGGCCAAAACGCTGAGGTCGGCTACAAGCCTGAGATATTCGACCGTGACTCGGAGCACGCCGTCAAGTACGCCGTCGATTGGGTGAAGGAACATGGCCCTCGCCTTGTCAAGACTTCAACCGGCCAGACTTACGTCGACACTAAGATGAGCAGGATGCTCGGACTACCTCCAATCATGGTTGCTGGTATGACACCCTGCACGGTTCCTTGGGACTTTGTTGCTGCCACGATGAACGCTGGATACGAGATTGAACTCGGTGGTGGCGGTTACTACAACGAGAAGACCATGACTGCTGCTCTCAACAAAATCGAGAAGGCAATTCCTGCCGGTCGCGGTATCACCGTCAACTTGATCTACGTCAATCCCCGTGCGATGGGTTGGCAAATTCCCCTTTTGGCAAAGCTCAGGGCCGAGGGTGTTCCTATTGAAGGTCTCACCATCGGCGCTGGTGTGCCCTCCATTGAAGTAGCCAATGAGTACATTGAGACTTTGGGCATCAAGCACATCGCGTTCAAGCCTGGTTCAGTCGAAGCCATCCAGCAGACCATTAACATTGCTAAGGCAAACCCAACCTTCCCAGTCATGATGCAGTGGACTGGCGGTCGTGGTGGTGGTCATCACTCATTTGAAGACTTCCATCAGCCCATTCTGCAGATGTATAGCCGCCTCCGCAAGTGCGACAACCTTATCCTCGTGGCCGGCTCAGGCTTTGGTGGAGCAGAGGACACTTACCCCTACCTTACCGGTACATGGTCGACTCGATTTGGATACCCACCCATGCCGTACGATGGATGCTTGTTTGCTAGTCGTGTGATGACTGCCAAGGAGGCACATACCTCTAAGCTGGCCAAGCAGGCCATCGTTGATGCCCCTGGTCTTGATGACGGCGACTGGGAGAAGACCTACAAGGGTCCGGCCGGTGGCGTTATTACCGTACGATCCGAGATGGGTGAACCTATCCACAAGCTTGCCACTCGCGGTGTGATCTTCTGGCATGAGATGGACCAGAAGATCTTCAGTTTGGACAAGGCGAAGCGCATCCCAGAGCTGAAGAAGATGCGTGAGTACATCATCGAGAAGCTCAACAAGGACTTCCAAAAGGTTTGGTTTGGCAGGAACAAGAAGGGAGAGTCCGTCGATCTCGAAGACATGACGTACACCGAAGTCGTCCAGCGCATGGTTGACCTCATGTATGTCAAGCACCAATCTCGCTGGATCGACCAAAGCTTGAAGCGGTTGACCGGAGACTTCATTCGACGACTTGAGGAGCGTTTCAGCAAGTCCAGCAGCGAATCGCTCATCCAGAACTACGAGGAGCTGAACGAACCCTTCCCAATGCTTGAAAAGGTTTTCAAGGCCTATCCCGAAGCGGACGAACAGTTGATCAACGCTCAGGATGTACAACACTTCTTGTTGCTCTGCCAGCGACGTGGACAGAAGCCAGTACCATTCGTACCAGTCCTTGACGATACTTTCGAATTCTTCTTCAAGAAGGATTCGCTCTGGCAGTCTGAAGATCTTGATGCTGTGGTTGATCAGGATGTAGGCAGGACCTGTATTCTGCAGGGACCCATGGCTGTCAAGTACTCCACCAAAGTCGACGAGCCAATCAAGGAGATTCTGGATGGCGTCCACCAAGGTCACATCAAGTATCTTCTAGGCGACGTGTACGGTGATGATGAATCAAAGGTGCCAGTCATCGAATATTTCGGTAGCAACCTCTTGGCGACACCAAATGGACTGGAGGTCGATGGGCTCACCGTTTCACAACTCGAGAATAAGACGATCTATCGTCTCTCAGCTGCCCCGAACGCCACCCTCCCCGAGATTCACTCATGGCTTCAACTTTTGGCTGGCACCAGCTACTCGTGGAGACATGCTTTCTTCACTACAGACATCTTTGTGCAAGGCCAACGCTTCCAAACCAATCCAACTGCTCGCATCTTCGCTCCTACTCCTGGCATGACGATTGAAATCCTTAACCCCGACGAGCCTGCCAAGACTTCCATCACTGTCAAGGAATTGCACCACAACAGCAAGATCATCAAGACAGTTGAGGTCAGCCTCACAAATAGCAACGAGATTGTGCTAAACATGTACGAGGAGCGCACTGCACTCAAGCAGGCAGTTGCCTTGCCGTTCCGCTTCATCTACCGTCCCGACGTCGGTTACGCACCCATTCACGAAGTCATGGACGCCCGCAACGACCGAATCAAGGACTTCTACTACAAAATCTGGTTCGGCGACGAGGCCTGCCCCTTTGAAGCGTCTGTGACCTCCCGCTTCGATGGTGGCCGTGCGACCGTCACAAGCGAGGCTATCAATGACTTTGTCCATGCTGTCGGAAACACGGGCGAAGCCTTTGTTGATCGACCCGGCAAGGAGGTGTTCGCTCCTATGGATTTCGCCATTGTTGTCGGCTGGAAAGCCATTACCAAGCCCATCTTCCCTCGAGCTATTGATGGCGATTTGCTCAAGTTGGTACACTTGTCCAATGGCTTCCGTATGATTGTTGGTGCAGAGCCCTTGAAGAAGGGCGATGTCCTTGACACTACAGCTCAGATCAACGCGGTCATCAACCAAGACGCAGGCAAGATGGTTGAGGTGTGCGGCACAATCACCCGTGATGGTGAGCCCGTCATGGAAGTCACGAGCCAATTCTTGTACCGTGGCGCATATGACGACTTCGAGAACACTTTCCAACGGAAGAATGAGAAGCCGATCCAGTTGCACTTGGCTACCAGCAAGGACGTTGCCATCCTTCGTTCGAAGGAATGGTTCAACTTTGAGGAGCCCGAAATTGATCTTCTGAACAAGACTCTACTGTTCAAGCTTGAGAGTGTTGTACGCTACAAGAACAAGACCGTCTTCTCAGATATCGAGACTGTTGGAGAGGTCTTGCTTGAGCTTCCCACCAAGGAGGTCATTCAGATTGCTTCCGTTGACTACCGATCTGGTAACGCATACGGCAATCCTGTGATTGATTACCTGGAGCGCAACGGATCTGCCGTCGACCAGCCGGTTATCTTCGAGAACCCAATCCCTCTGCACGGCAAGACTCCTCTCAACCTCCGGGCTCCTGCCTCAAATGAGAACTATGCTCGTGTCTCTGGCGACTACAATCCCATTCACGTATCCCGCGTCTTCTCGGCCTACGCCAACCTGCCCGGTACCATCACTCACGGCATGTACTCTAGCGCTGCCGTGCGAAGCTTGGTCGAAACATGGGCTGCTGAGAACAATGTCGGCCGTGTCAGGAGTTATCATGTCAATCTTGTCGGCATGGTACTTCCTGATGACATGCTCGACGTCAAGCTCCAGCACGTTGGTATGGTCTCAGGTCGCAAGATCATCAAGATCGAGGTCAGCAACCAGGAGACTGAAGACAAGGTTCTGCTCGGTGAAGCCGAAGTAGAACAACCCACGACGTCATATGTCTTCACTGGTCAAGGTTCCCAAGAGCAGGGTATGGGTATGGACTTGTACAACAGCAGTCCGGTTGCCAAGGAGGTCTGGGATCGTGCGGACAAGCACTTTATGGACAACTATGGTATGCTTGTCTTGGAATCATTCACAAAGCTGTCGACTAATTTTCATAGGCTTCGCTATCACCAACATTGTGAAGAACAACCCCAAGGAGCTCACCATTCACTTTGGTGGTCCTGTTGGAAAGGCCATCCGCCAGAACTACATGTCCATGACCTTTGAGACTGTCAGTGCTGATGGCTCCATCAAGTCGGAGAAGATTTTCAAGGAGATCGATGAGAACACAACATCGTACACCTACCGATCACCGACGGGCCTACTCTCGGCCACTCAATTCACGCAGCCTGCCCTTACGCTCATGGAGAAGGCATCTTTTGAAGACATGCGTGCCAAGGGACTTGTACAGCGCGATAGCACATTCGCCGGACACTCTCTGGGAGAGTACTCCGCCCTCGCTGCCCTAGCTGAGGTCATGCCCATCGAGAGCTTGGTTTCAGTCGTGTTCTACCGCGGTCTGACTATGCAGGTCGCTGTCGAGCGTGACGAGGCTGGCCGCTCCAACTACTCCATGTGCGCCGTCAACCCAAGCAGGATCTCCAAGACCTTCAACGAGCAGGCACTGCAGTATGTCGTCGAGAACATCGCCGAACAAACTGGCTGGCTCCTTGAAATCGTGAACTACAACATCGCCAACATGCAGTACGTCGCTGCCGGTGACCTCCGCGCTCTTGACTGCCTCACCAACGTAACCAATTACCTCAAGCAACAAAAGATCGACATCCAAGCTCTCATGCAGAGCATGTCTCTCGAGGACGTCAAAGCGCACCTCGTCGAGATCATCAAGGGCTGCGCCGAGCAGACGGAAGCCAAGCCCAAGCCCCTCGACCTCCAGCGCGGCTTCGCTACCATCCCGCTCAAGGGCATCGACGTGCCCTTCCACAGCACCTTCTTGCGCTCCGGCGTCAAACCCTTCCGCAGCTTCCTGCTCAAGAAGATCCACAAGACGTCCATTGACCCGTCGAAGCTCGTCGGCAAATACATCCCCAATGTCACTGCGAAGCCGTTTGCGTTGACCAAGGAGTACTTTGAGGATGTTTACAAGCTCACTAATAGCCCGAAGATTGGCAATATCCTAGCCAACTGGGAGAAGTATGAGGAGAGTGGGAAGGCGGGGGAGGAGACGAAGGCTGCGGCTGCGGCTTAGGGCTGGGTGTGGTATGATGTGTTGAGATGATCTTTGTTTGGAAATGAATGTAGGCGTTCTGTTCGATCGACTTGATTTGTGTAGACTTCTGATATCCAGTGGACTTACGACGACCTACTTCTGGACGAAGGAGCCAGATGTGGTTGTTCCGTAGCAAAATATATAATAGAAATGTAATAATGAATGCTTCCAGAATAATGAAGACCATTTGACAAGTGAGGAATCTCATCTCAGAACACATTGTTCAACTGCTGGGAAACGTCGCTTTCATTCTCTAGTGTATTTTATACAACCACACCCCAAGCGCCATAGATTCTATCGTTGGTCAAACCACGGTTTGCCCATCCCCTTCTCATGCTCTAATTTCACATACCATAACCATAACTACAACCACCTCCTTCTTCCCCTCCTCCACTCAGCCAACCAACCACCACCTCCTCCTCACAACTCATCATGCCCCTCTCCCTGCGCCTCAGGCATCCTAACATCGACGCCACAAACCGCCGCAGTCCCGACCTCCATACGATAAACACACTTCTCCTCCTCTGTAATCTTCCAAATCTCCTCTTTATCCGCACACCCCAGCACCACAAGCGTGCTCCTATTCGGCCCATTCCAGCAATGGCCGCCACCCTCATACTTGAGCGCTATCCGGGCGCCAGTGCCCAGCCCGCGCCCATCAGGCGGTAGCGGCCCGTCGTCGACGGCGATGATCTCGATGCGCGCGAAGTTGCCCATGTTGCTGTGGCCGCCGCCCTTTTTGGGCTTTTGCGTTGTGCGCGAGAGGAAGCAGTGCTCGTAGGTGTATTCGCCGCTGTCGGTTTCGATGCATGTGGAGGCTAGGGCGCGGAAGATGCTGTCGGGGCCGTAGTCCTTTTGCAAGTCATCCTCGTGTTTGTTTAGCTCTGACTTATCGGCGTCAAGTTCACGCTGGGCGGAGGAGAGTTGGGATTTTGCGTCTGTCACGACTTTGGACTCGGGGGTGTCAGAGGAGGAGGAATGGGGGTCTGCGAGGATGCCGTTTTCGATTAGGAGGACGCGCAGGTCGCGGAGCTTGGTGTCGACCCAGTCGCGGACGGGGACGGGGAGGTACTCTTCGAATTTGTAGACTGTGATGCGGTGTCAGTGGGTGTGTCATTTTGCATTTGGGTGCGTGGGATGAGGCACTTACGGACGTCGACGTCGGTTTCGTCAACCGTCTCGAAGTCTTCCCACTTGATAGCAGAGTCCGAGTCGGGCTTCAATATTTCGTCGAGGTCGCGATCTAGGGCCTCATTTGGAGTAGGGCGTTCCTGCGCTGCATAGTCCTCCCAAGCCTTGACAGCGCGCTTGACGCCCTCGTCGTTGAAGTTGGGATTATACTCCTCCTTGAACCGCTTGAGCATGGCTTCCAGCTCGTCCACTTTGCCTCTCGCAGCATCCCTCTCGTTGCGCACACGATGCACATTATCAGCCAACTCCTGGATCCTGTCCTTCGCCAGACTAGCCAGCACGGTTATTTTCCCGCCCTTGCCCGCACCCTTAACCACCTTGCCCCTCTCCTGCCTCTCGATCTCTGCCAGACTCTGTGTCAGGCTGTCAACCTTGAGTGTCTGCCCATCAATCTGCGTCTTCAGCGTGGTAATGCGATCTTCGACTTCTTTGCGCAAGCGCCCCGCCTCAGCGACCAGCTCTTTCCGCCGCTGCCTCGCAGCATTCAAGCTCTTTTGCCGTGCTTCGTCCTGCTTTCTCCATTCTTTGCCAATCTTCGCACACTGATCCTCGCACTTCACGCCTCCTACATGTTCGAATTCGTCGCTGCCATCACAGCACAATTCGTAGTCGCACACGCCGTCGTTCACGTTGGTGAAGGGTATGTAGCTTGGCTGGTGGCCTTTGTTCTTGCAGTAGAAGCCCGGTAGGGCAGGTGTGGTGTTCAAATCGCCAGCCTTGAAGCCTGAGGGTTGGGATGGAGACAGCGGGGAGAGGTACGAGCATGCGGAGGTGCCAGGTTCGTCTGAGCCATCGGGGCAATCGCAGTAATCGTCGTTGACTCTAGCGACGGGAATCTTGATTGAAGGATTCGAGATACACGCAAATGTCTCAGGGTCTTTGTAGAACTTTGCAACTATTCAATTCCACGTTAGTCCTCAGATCCACTATGTTGTACTCGAGCGGCGGAGCTCTAGCGGGCGGGTAGCAACATACACTCAGGACCTACGCCCCGCGGCCGGGCAGGCTCTGACGCTGCATTTGTGGTGCTGGCAAGCACAGGAAGCAACAACGCGAGCGAGGATATGTGCCGTCTCCCCATGTTTATGTGTAGGTGGCCGAATTGGAGCTTGAAACTTTAGGACAGCTGGAACCTCCGCAATGTCGAAGGGTCCAGTGGTCTGTGCGCCGATGCCAACACTTGTCGTCTCCACCTTCTTGAGACGTCTGGTGAACTTGACGACGACAGACGAATTTAGACTGACAATCCTGATTGTCTTTCTTCCAACTTCTTTCACTGGATTACCCTCTACCTTCATGCCTGCGATCATTTGCATTGCTAATATCATCACCGTGAACGCGAGAGCAGGCAGAACGTAAGAGAGCAAGTATGTACATCTCCCTTGAAAAGAGGTGGCAATTCCCCCCGTTTTGTGAATATGTTTCTCATGCATTGCATTATCCCATGACAGTAGGTACTCTCTAGAAGCCCCGCCTACCCGCATTCACCACCTTCGCAATCGCCTTCAACCCACCAACGGCGCCGACCCCTTCGGCAGCTTGACCTTGAAAACCAACACCTGATTATCAAGATTATACCCCGTGCTATCCTTATACTGGATCTTACCTCCATTGATATAACCTATTCACACGCACATACAAGTTAGCAAAACATCCCCTCTCTCAACTAATCCACCAAAGAAAATCATAGGACTTACCATTCTGCGTAATAAAATCGTTATCCGAAAAGGAAATAAGGAAGTACTCATCCCCATCCCCCTCATTCACCGGCAACAGCGCAAAACTCTCCCACTTCTCATTCAACAGCCACTCATCCTGCTCCCCACCATTATGCAGCCCGAACTTGCCCAGCTCAGCGTTAACATTGAAGCTCAACCACGGACAATACGTTGCCGGCGTGATATCCGCATTCAACACTCCACTCGAGCTCGCAATCTGGCCACCAAACGCATCCGCCTTCGTGCCCTTGACATTCGTAGCGTTCGAGATGTCGATGACGTCGGCGTTGCGGTAGATACTTTCCGAGTCGTCCTGGCCGTGGCCCGCGCCCGAGTCGCGAGCGAGAACGAGGAATTGCGTCGGCGAGATGTAGTGCATTTCGCTCTGCGCCGCAATTTTCCCCGTAGATAAAACAGGCAATTGAACCGCGTACTCAGCCTCTAATTCGACCTTCTTCCCCCCATCCTTGATTCGATACGTCAGGAACCGTGTGTTGCGACGATTCTTGCTCTTGGAGCCGCCGTCCTGCACGGTCGCGCTCTGCAGCATCGTGTACAGGAACTTGCCATCGGGGCTCCTCGTTAGCGCTTCCAGGCCCTGGTTGTTGTTGCGGCCGGTGGAGGGCAGTTCGGGGTTGATGGTGTAGTTTTGGTCGTAGATGGGCGGGGATGCTGCGGAAAAGGATGTCGTGCCGTTGCGCAGGGGGATGAAGGCGTCGGGCGTGCGGATGGCGCTGATCATGCGGCCCGTGGGCGAGAATTGGTAGACGTAGGCGGCGTATTCGTCGCTGATCCAGTAGGTGCCGTCGAGGGCTATGACTAGGCCTTCTGTGTCGAGGGGGACGCGGGATCCGCCTGGGCCTGAGCCGCCGAAGCCGTCGCCCGTGTCTGGGGGTGGGAGGCGTTAGATGGGTTTACATATGTGAGTGGGTTGGCTTGTTTAGAAGACTTACATTTGGCGAGGGGAAGCGTTGGAAAGCCAGTGTAGTTCACAGTAGTTGTGGGATCCAGACCAGTCAGAGGCGTGCCATCTGGGCCCGTAAGAAGCAGTGTATCCAGGTACGTCAAGTCAAAATTCGGCTTCGCAGGCTTCTTAACCGTAGCATCCACGACCTCAAACGTAAAGCCAAACTTGTGAATCCTCGTCTGCGTGTTCTGCGTGCCCTCGGTATTCCATCCACGATCAGGCAGACCCCAGATGATACCCGAATATACCCCCTTCTTGTCCTTGCTCTTTTTCCACGCGCTCTTGTCCAGCGCAATCGAACTGCCAATGCCGCCAATCGTGTCGCCAAACTTGTCACGCGCGTCGCTGGCGAGCTTGCCGTACCCCGCAAGGCCCTCGTAGACGTACTTCTTACCGTTGCAGGTTGTCGTGTTGACCGCCGCTGCTGAGTTGTCACGGGCAGCATGCACCAGCGGATTGGCGAGAACCACCTGCGTCAATGGGAGAGCCAGAAGGCTAAAACTAACAGCTGAGGCGCGGAATAACATCTTGAAGACTGACAGACAGACAGACAACTCAAAGTATTAAGAGATCTCGTGTACCTGAACAGGGGGAAGAAGGGCTCCAGAGGGATGGTGGACTCAGGGTTATATATTAATACCTGCACGATGGGGGATTATACCCGAAGACATCATCCCAAAGACCAGGCACGCGAGGCCGCTATCCTGGTGATCGCTGCATCCTCAATTCACACTTCCGCGCACACGTTGCTCATCGAGTGGATAGGACATGGGCGACTACACACCAGGAACATGAGCTACATCCAAGCTACAGCTACCCGTTCCCGCAATGAGCTTCTTTCAGTCGTAAGCGGCGTCAAAAACACGGCGCAAGTCAGGAACGCGTGGGATCACTGCGGGCCTCAAGCGTGATGAATGTACTGTGGTATGTAGTCCAATGAAGACGCGGGGCTGGCATGTAGAGAGCGCACGTTGCGGAAGCGAAGGGTGTGAGTCGATGGCGGGGATCGGGGCGCTTACTGCTTTTGGAAGGTTCGAATTTCTAGTGAGCGCCAATGAAGCGGGACGATGGGTCTTTACTGTTAGATTATCTGATTATGAATGTGCTGGGTGTAGTTTAGTCGTTTTCTAAAGCACGTACAACTCATACATTGGGTCTGCGCTGTAGGACCGGTGGTTCGTTTCGTGGGAAGAGCGGCTCGATTGGACTGAGAAGCAGACGCTTTTACAGGAACGAGGACGTATTCGATTATGATGATGCATACAGCATACGTAGATCTAGGTAAAAAACCAAGGTAACCCAATACGCCTGTATTATAAACAATGTCAGTGTTGCAGCACTGAATCCCACGCTAAGAAACGGAAGTCTGTCGCCACTTCCAGAGCTCATCAGCCTTCGAATCCTCAGACCCGCTTGCTTACCAGCCCGTGTCTATAAAGTGCTCATCTTTAGCCTCCGACAGCGGAGACATGATTCATCATGTCCATTCTCAGGCCCTCCATTCGTGAGCTGACAACTTCCAAAGCAAATTGACCTCCTTTGCGGATTCTTAGCATCTCTTTAGGCTGGCGTAAAACCAACCTTCGTTCCGTTCAGCGAGGACAAAGTCAAAGTCAGGCTTTCTTCCCATGGACCAGGATCTCTGCTCTCCATCTCCTTGAACTCCTGGACTAGTCTTACGGTCACATAGCTAGCCTCGGTAAGAGCGTACTGCTGTCCCAGACAAATGCGTGGTCCACCGTTGAACGGTAGGTATTCCCACCCAGGACGCAGGTTCTCCCAGCGCTCGGGCTTGTACTCGTCTGCGTCGGGGCCGTAAATGTCTTTGCGGTGGTGCATGGCGTAGGGTGAGTAGCCGACGGTGGTGCCCTTGGGGACAAAGAGGGGATGTCTACCATCTGGGCCACCGCCGAGAGGAAGGACAGTATCGCGGATGGCGAAGCGAGTGTTTCCTGGGACAACGGGGTGGACGCGAAGCGCTTAAGACTGGTCAGCACAGCTGCAGCTGGGGGATAGCAACGACAGGGAAGACTTACACTCATTAAGACACCACTTGAGGTACTTGAAACTTCTCAACTCCTCGTATGTTGGCGTTCGACCATCGAGCGTTGCAATCTCATCCCTCAGCTTCGCGTAGATATCCGGCCTCTTCGCAATCTCGAAGAACATGTTACTCAACAAACTGGCTGTCGTATCGCGTCCTGCCAACAGGATGTTGATGAGTTCGTCTCGTATTCTCTTCTTGTCCGTCGTCTGCTTGGCGACCTCTTGGATAAAGAAGTACTTCTCCTCCTTCCCAGCGCCAGCCCTCTTCTCCTCATCTAGTTCTTTTCTGAAGCGCAGCGCGTCGTCGACGAATTTACCAATATACACGTGACAGATACGAATAGCCTCCTCGCCCTTTTCGTTCTTGCGGAAACGGTCTAAGGGTCCGAATCGAAGACGTTGCCCGATATCATCTTGGGCGAAGTTGAAAGCCCTGCCGAAGATGACGTCTTCATTGTCTCCCTGGCCATGCATGCGGAGTGTGTGGGTGGAGTGATTGAACAAGAACTCAGTAGCAGTGTCAATGGTCAACATGAAGAACAGCTCCTGCAGATCGACCGTCTTGCCGTCGCGCGGAATGTGCTTGAGCATGAGCTTAAAGTGACGCTCGAAGGCCTCGAGATCCGCGACTTGGTCTCTCGCGAAATTCGGGCGCAAAAGATGTCGACTGTTGGCCCATCGCTCGCCATCCGCGTTGAAGATGCCATGACCTAGCAGCGGCGTGAAGGCAGCAGTGCGATTACCGAAGCTGTAGTCCTTGAATTTCAAGCTCAAGACGGTTTTGATATTTTCTGGCTCGCGCGTCGCAATGACTGGCATTGTAACGATTCGATTGTGAAAGGTATTACCAAGCTTCTCGAAGCGCTTCAGGTTCTCTCTTAACATGATATGGTGTTTGCTATTGTAGTTCATAATCTTTAAAACATCGAGTCCCAAGATTGGGTCTTTGTTGAAGCGGGCGGTGCATGGCTGGCAGCCGTTCTGTTTGATGAAGCTCCTGCGCGCAAGGTAGAGAGTTATGCGCGTGTAGAGAATGTAGGATAGGAAGGCGCCCGCGACAATGTAGATGAGCGGGGATTGCGCCATGGTGATGGCAGACTTCGAGAGTTGTTGAAACAGGCGGTTTGAAGGTGGAAGATTTGGGTTGTGCAAGGTGACGTCGAGGCACTAACAAAGGATCCGCTTGAATCCTTTCAGAAGCAGTTGCGAACCTTCACCTCTTAACTATCTCACTTGACGAACGCACACAGCCTCGCCTTGCAAACGTCTCTCGGGGCCTCGGAACCGCAGTGGATCGGGTACGTAGCTGAAGGATGAATGTGCGTGTGCAAACGTAGGGACTCTATCACTCCGTCAGAGCTCCAGGTAGCAATATCCACCGATGTTTCCTCTTGAATGCGCGTTCCCTGTCTCACTGTACTCTTTCGAGATGACTGCAGAGCCCGTATGCTGAAAGTCGACAATCGTGCGAGCGTTCGGCCGAGCTCCCGAATTCAGCGTCGAATCGCAAGTGCGCACCGTCCCGAGACAATCTGAATATACACAGGTTCAGCCTATGTTTCGTGCGTAGTCCAAGCCGCTAAGCTCTGAAATCCTACTCGTTTGCGGGGGAATACGAATAGAAAAGCCGTCGGAGTAATGCTAACCACCAAGCCTGCGGGCAGCGGGTGCGGTGCGGTGCGATCCTTATATGAGGTCCTTAGTTACCGTCAATCCTTTCACGGCGCAGCACCTCGAATAGAGTACTCAGCTCCGACCGGTCCAACATTGGGCCCGATCCGACTACGAGGTTGCACGCGCTGGGCACGTACCTCTTGCCGCGTTGATGCAGGCTAAACGACGATGGCATCGGTGATGCCGTTGCGCTACATCATCAATGCTTACCGAGGCCGCTTTTGGCACCTTCCGATTGGCCATGTTTGTAACATCGCCATGTGCTGTCACTGGTGACTGCGAGAGATTGGGGCTCGGGCGACTAAGTGGATCGCTCGGACGGTGTATGATGCAGGCAACTAAAATAGGAAAGTTCCGAATCGAATTAGGCGTTCGTTGCGAAGCATTTAAGTTTACTCAGTTTGGTGTAGCATTAAGAAACACATAGATACCATGAACGATTCTCGGACAGAATTTGGCACTCAGGCTTATCGTCAGCGCTTTCGTGGAGCAAGATAATATTATGTTCTTCTAGGCAACACTCTTAATACGACGCCCGATTCGTATATTTTCACGTATTGGAGGAGACATTACCTCGCATGCTTACGCCATCGTACAAATGAACAGCTGCGACTAGGTAGACTACTCACCCAAGCCGAACATGCGTGTAAGACCACGCCCTACTACGTATTAAATTACGGCCAAGTGCCGACTCATCACAATGGCACGATTAACCACTGCATCTTGCCGCCAACCATTTCTCCACAACCATTTCTCCACCCAGAAAGATACCGCAGATCGATTTGCAGTCAGACCAAATAATCATTTCCCCGACTCGGCAAAATGACAATCGACAGTTCCCAGTCGGTCGGTTCGTCACCAACGTAGTAGTTTATGTTAGTGTATTCCCTCAATCATTAGATTCTCCTCCCTCTTAGTTTTGAGTATCTCTGTCGATGAACTTTCACACACTACGAGCTATCGAAGGGATAAAGTCCTCTTGTGTTTGAACATGGAAATGCATAGAGATAAATGTATCGCGCCTGGAGGCTAATATGCACCAACACTCAATCTCGCAGCAGTTTGATCGCAGGAAGCGGAAAGCAACTCTGGCATCTGACAAAAGCGGCAGTACCACCACTTGCTCCTCGAGATAAGCCTCGTGCCACACGCTTAAAGTACGTAGTTACTGATGCTTATTACTAGGGCTAGTCACAGCGCTTGCTCCAGTCAAGGATATTATTATAACAATAGGTCTTCACGCTGAACAACACAACATGACCGCAACTTCATTTGATCACAAATCCGATTTCAAACCCATCTCCCTCCAGCAAGAATTAATATCATATAAATCGACTGTAAGCACTACTAACTCGAAAGGTGTTGTGCATACCTCAAGTCTGTGGCTGATTACCGATCATTCTGCGGATTTGGTTGATTCCACGAGCTGGCTAACAGCGCTGTTGATCACAGTATGGTATCAGGCATACAGTAAACGAGTGTAGGTGGAACGCCTGAGCATCATAGATCCGGTCGTACTTCGGACGGTTACAAATACCTAACTCTATGCCTGATACCCACTCAAAGTAATAGAAGTAGGTGGACGCCAAACGGCGCATTGTGATAGGTACGAAAGAAGCCCTGTTCCTACCACCGGTGGTAGGTATTAGAGCTTACATCTAGTACATAGCGTGAGTCTCTGAGTAAACTATCGCGAACCCCTGCATACTTCAGTAAAAATAGTTCATTCCGTATACCTTTATTAAGAAGAACAATGACGTGCTATGTGTCTGATTTGCTCAGCTTTACTGTGAGATATCGGTGGGGTCAAAGTTGTGTAGGGTGGAGGTGAGATGTGGCGGTGTATCATACACAGTACAGCCGGTCAAGGTGGAGCGGGGTCTACCGTATTCGCTAGATCTCCGTTTGGAGTAAGTAGTTAGGGCGCTAGAATGTCGCGCCTAATATGGATCATAGTTACCTACATGGAGGGTGAACATACCATACTCAAAAGTTAGAAGCGACTTACCTAGTTACTGTATCAAATTTCCTAGGTGCAAATGCAAGCAGAAAAAAATGCAGTGGGAGCACATGGTAGAAGCTTAGCTTGACTTTGACTTGACTTTCCTTGCTATCGATCTTCCCACCACGATTTCACCTCACCCGTGTGGTGTGGCTCTTAGCCTCCGCTATCTACTCAACGATCCGAATATGCTTCTCCCCACCTGCACCAGCACCCTCCTGCTCCTGCAGTTCCCCCTTCGAACACAATATCGACCCGGGCTTACCCTGCTTGAGCGCCTGCACAGCATGTTCCTTGACAGCATCTACATCCACAACTTCCTCACTCTCGCCATCATCATCATTCCTTCCTTCTCGTATAGCACCTTGATGCTTATAGTTCCGCGCATGCATCCGCTTCCTCGCCATGACAGCGGAATCCCTATGCGTCCGCGCGAAGAGTTCAGGTGAGACGGGTGAGACGGGCGAAGAATGTTGTAAAAGACGCGAATGAGCAATGGTGACGGAGTCGCGGTGACCGCGAAACTTGAGGTCGTTTTCGTCCATGTTGGAGAGTCTGCGTGCTTCTATCGGTGGTGGTACCTTGACGTTCTGCTTGTGGTCTGAGTCAACAAGGAGGTGGTGGGGCGGAGTGTCAACATGTGGGACGGCAAGCGTGGTCTCTGCTAGTTGTGGTGCGGAGCTTCGATCGCTCGGTGATGTTTGTGGTGGTGATTCTTCGGACGCGGTATTGGTATCGTCCTGCTCAGCGGAACCAGAACCAGAGCCCGTTCCTCTGATCACAGGCACAAGCGGCGGGCTTCCATCCCTCGACGGCAACCGCGATGCCGCTCGGCTCGTCGTCTGGCTATTCGGCGGCGCAGGAAGAACAACCATGTCCTCATCCCCAACTCCACCCTCGTCCCCATCGTCATCCACATCCACTGTACAGTAATACTTCACGTACCCTTCGCCCTCTCTTCCAAGATCCGCGTCGTCATCCGGAAACACTACAATCGTAGGTTTAAAACTACTGGAAGGATTGTTCCATGTTCCAGACCAGTCTGAAAGCTTCGTGTTGACACGTTCAAGGCCTCCTCGTGCAGCTGTAGCTGTGGATGGGCTGACCTTTTCCAAAGCATGGCTTGCGGAGGAACTACGTCGTCTAGAGCGGATGTTCTGTTCAGATGGCACATCATCCCAGATTACTTCGTAGCAGCCGTTGCGTGACTCTACGATCTGCATCGTGGGCGTTGCTGGGTCGGCAGTGGTGGCTGCATTGTTTGGCTTGTCGCGTGGTGCGTTCCACGAGGGAGCGATGGCGATGACGTGCACGTCAGTTCGGGTGATTGCTGGGTTGGCTGGGGTACTTTTCTTTGCTATTGTGTTTATTGTGCTGGGGTGATATGGTGATGATGCTATGTGGACGGTTTTCTTGGGTCTGCTAGTGTGAGGGGAATGATCAGACCGGTTTGTCGTTACGTCGACGAGTTTTTTTGATATTGCGGCAGGCGAGGGCGGTGTTGAGAGCAATGGTCTTGAACCGTTTTCTTCAAAATCGACAGTCTTGACCCGTCTCAATGCTCTATTTGTGGTGTCGCTTCCCGGCTTGCCCTCCATCTCGTTGGGAGGTGTAGTTGTGGCACTCTTGGATTTCTTCTTTATGCAGGGCTTGAGCGGTGTACTTGAGTAGTATGCCTTCGTCTCCGTATTGAACCTTGGTGTGTCAAAGTCTCCTTCGCGGTTCTTCTGAATGGCATTATCGAACAGCGCGTTCGTGGTTATCACGCGTCGAATTCGCCGATGGTTTGAACGGCGTTGAGTCTGTTCAGCGAGCTGCTGTCGGAGACTGGCAGTTGAGATAGCGGGATCGTGATACTGAGAACGCGAGTCCAACAGGGGGCTACTGATCGAACGCTGTGCTGTAGGACGACGAGTGTTTAGTAAGGCTAGAGACGGTCGCATAAGGCTGGCGTAACTCTGATTCTCGGCTTCCTCGAAACGTACCGTGGCCTGCGCTGAACGAATGGTGCGCGCTGCATTGCTACTCTGGGTGCTTACCGCCATGTCACTGTTCGATCTTCTCAATGGGCCTCCAGTATTGGTAGGTTGGTGGAACTCCGACAGTGGCTCGACGGTGGGTTCGTCATCGGCTTGTTCATCGTCGTTGGGATTGGAGTCTGAAGTGAGGTGGTCGGTTCGCTCGATGGAAGGGGATGGGAGTGTCTCTCTTTTCGACCTATTGATGACACGGGAGTATCTGAATGGAAAAGGTCTCGGTGCCGTGTTTCTGCTTGCAGTCATTCCTAGCATTGTCGTTGCGTGAGACGAGGAAGAGTTATGTGCGGGGTCTCTAGGAAGAAGAGAAGCACGAGAGAACGGAAGAAATAAGATAAGAAGAATGAGGCGCAAAGGGAAAGAGTCGCGCTGAGATGGTTGGAGGTTAGAAAGAAGTGAAGAGGAAAATCTGCGTCACAAAGTGCAGACATGTGGGTGAGAATGGAGCAGAAAGAAGGAGCGAGTGACCTGGATAGTTCTTAGCTCGACGTGACATTCGTAAGATGGAAAGCGCAACACATGCCATCTACACCCTGAAGATGAACGATCAGGCCTATGAAGTTATCATCAAATTACAAGAAGTTCAAGTACGTAGCTCATGAATATTTGCCCATGCTATGCCCATTTCCATGCTATGCCCAAAGAAAAGATGACAAAAGGTAAAGAAATTCAGATCACCGGAAAAGTCCCTTTTTCCTCGGTGTTTTCCTCTCATCCGCTAGTGCCACGCCTTCCTGCGAGGCAGTTGGCACTGCCGGCATACTTTGAGCATGTACGAGCGGCGGCGCTTCGATATGCCGCATACCACCATACGGTGTTTGATACGGAGTGTTCTGCTGCCAATTCTGTTGATACGCCTGCTGATTGTAATCGATGTAGTTATTGCTCGGTACCCTATGAGGCGTCTGCGGTACGAAATCGTTGGGATTGGGTGTTTGGTGCTGGTGTTGTTGTTGCGAGCGCAGTAGGCCGAATGCCCAGTTGGAAAGATTGAAGCCGCCGAAGATGATGATCGCGGTGAAGATCTAATATTCGATTATCGGGTCAGCGAATCCACGCTCAGCTCGAGTGTCATCGTCGTCTACTTCCTCTACTTCGATGTATGTGTGCAACTGCCGCTGTTGAGGGCGACCTTGGGCTTGAGGTCGTTGCGCATCGCGAGGAGCCTGGGTATGCCAGTACTGCTCTCGCGATGCCTGTAGATCAGCGTGCTCTTGCTGGAAGCGGAGGCTCCAGGTGTTGAATCGTTGGAGTTGGGCATTGGTGACTCCCCACACGAAGAAAAATATAGCCAGACATACCATAGACTTGTAGCTGAACTCTTCCACAAAGCTGTTGAAGATCATCGCGAACGTCTTCGCGGTAACGCTCGCACGCGCAACCTTCCTCGGGTCGCGGTTCATGCACGTTTCCCAGACACCGCATGCCTTCTCCATGGCTGGTACGACCTCGTCCGGCCGACAGCGGTTGCGGTTGTATTCGACTGCGCAGGCGGCAATTTCAACCATGACTTCCGAGGCGTGTTTCGACGATTCGATCTCCACGTCTGTCATTACGCCAGACCAGAACGAGTAGATGAGATACAAAAACGCAGAGCCCAGGAAGAAGTTTACGCTGAGCTGCAAGTAGAAAGAGAGAACTGAGGGGAGGTTCGGATGTGCTTCTACCCACGACAGGAAGCCTGCTATGCTCATCGCGAAGGTCTGCTTGACCACGCCCTGTTCTTTGGCTGCACCCTGGGCGCCTGGCTGTGCGTCGTCTGAATCGTCGCCGTCGTCGCGCATTGCGTGTCGCTTCTTTGAGCGTGATCGCTCTGTTCGCTCCGACCGGCGCTTCACTATGCGGTTTTCGGCCTTCTTGGAGTAGTACTTCTGCGACACGTCCTTCTCACGCTCTTTGGTCGGGGTAGGGCTAGAGATGCCTGTCAGTCGCTTGAACCAGCTGTCTCGCCGCCCCGCCTTCTTCGGGCTGTTGGATTCGCCGTTTCCAAGCCCCAATCGCCCCATGCTCATGGCCGTCTGAGTGTCCGGTGTGCCTGCGTCGCTGTCCACCTGCGGCGTGTTTGGCGTCTCTCCACCTGAGCTGTCGTAGTTGCTCGCGGGCGTGCGTGGTTCCCAAGCGCTCTGTACGTGTGCTGGTATCGAGGGGAGCGGCTTGCTGCTCGATTGCGAGAAGAAGAATGGACGGTTGTCTGGGTCGCGCAGACGGTTCGGCGTCGCAAATGCGTTCTTGGAGGGCGAATCGAGGACTGAGTGGGGGCCTGGCTGGCCAAAAGGTGGCCATGAAGTTAGCGGACGTCCTTGTTCGAGCGTCGCTGCCGATGCGAAGGTGGAGAGCTTACGCTTCTTTGCAGACTGTTGGCCGGCGGTGAGGAAGGGCGATTGCGAATCTACTGGACCCGTCTGATTCGTCCACTCAAATTCCATAGGCGTAGTAGATGCTCGATGACCCCGCGACATTGTTACTGCCAGAGTATGCGCTGTCTATTCGAGGTGATGTGATGCGTATTGTAAGACGATGGTTGGTTGCTAGGTGCGCAATGTTGACAAACGCAGTGCGGACCTCCGAAAGTTCGCGTGGCTCGTGCTCACTGCGACGTCACACTAATCTTAACTCGGTTGACTTTAGCAGTTGCACTCTGTAGTAGGGATCGATGGAATAGAACAAATCGCAGGGCTCGGGAGAAGATATATGAGCTGGAAACGTTTTGCGGGTGAATGGCCTAGGCCTAAGACATTGTGAAAGACATCGAAGGCACTAGGAACCACTTCCACCCATTCACCCGCAATGGAATTCGGCACGGTAAGCAAACAATCACTATATAATCCACGCGCATTGTATGTTTTATCCTATCTGATCCCTCAATTACTACTAGACCGTCATTTATAGGCTTTTGGAAGCATAAAATCTAGATAGCCACACCTTCTAATAAATACCTAGTCCCTTAAGATATTGAATGCGTATTTGAAGTCAAATGATATTATTCATCCTCAAACACTGCATGTCAAGAAATAACAACAAAAGCACCGTATCAACGGTGAATAGTAATCACTATGACGAACAGGATATGAAACGCTATCCATGACCTAGACATCATGACATGCCCAAATTCATGTACAGTCATAAAGAAAAAGCACTACCGAGATGCAGGTGGACATGAGAAAAATCTCATATCAAGGTCCTCGTGAAGGCCGCTCAATTACGTTCGGTTCTTATTTATTGCCCGGCTAACTGGACATCTTTTCATCCTTCTCGTTAGCGTCTTCATCCTCCATCTCAGGGCGCTCATGCTTTTTTCTCTTGGGCTGTTCCTCCTCCCTTCCTAGCCCTCTTCTCCTCCTCCTCCTTCTTCTTTCTCCCCTTCTTCTTCTTCTTCTTCTCGTCCTCCTTCTGCTCCCGCTCCCTCTCCATTTCATTGTGCATCTCGTTCCACGATATCACCTCATCATACCATTTGGAAAACTCGTGCCAGTCCACTTCAATCACCTTATCATCCTTTCCTTTCTCCTGTGCTGTTTCAACGTATTCTCCGTCAAAGAATATCGGCGCTGCGATGAGTTCATCAAAATGCTGTCGGACGGTTCTGCTTAGATGAGCTATTTTATCGTCTTGGTCATTATGAAACCATCTGTATGAAGCGTACTTGACGACACTCCCTACCGGTCCGAATATGCCGAACCTCCGCCAAATCATAGTGACTGGTTACTGGTATCCGTACCGCATGATGCGTGCGCTCGGTGCGGGGTGAACTTCGCGTTGCTGACATCTGCTACCTAGAGGCGCCTTTCTCCCCAGGCGTTCTATTTACTTGTCCAAATGGTACACACAAAAAAAGGATATGAACTTGCGCATGAGTATCTTCTACTCCGGTGCGCATTGCAGATGTCTTTGGCAACTTGATCGCAGCCGGCATTTTGAACGGTATTATCATGCCGGCGATGAGCAGGAGGTATTTCTAGTGTGGCGTTGTCCACGAGAAGTTTTGAGTCCATGAATTCTTTTTATTTTCAAAGTTTCCGGCGCCGAAGGCTAGTTGTTAGACAAAAAGGTGCAGTCAGTAACTACCTGTGTCATCAATGTGGTATCGTAGGCAAAAATGTCCGTGACATTGTTCAACGCGTGCATGTTGCAGAGGCATCAAATGCGAGGTCGAGCTCGTGCTTCGACTTCTGTTGCCCTGTATATACCTGTGTATATGTATGTATGCACTCAGACAGTTGGAATGCATGCACAACCGTGTGCAGCTGACAGGCGCTTACTGTCAGTGTTTGCCGATCACCATGGCATGCCGAGGAGTTTGGAATACTGTACGCAAATGTCGCGCATAAGAATGCGGATCGTTGCAGATATAGACGTTGCTCATCTATTGTGGTTGTGTGTGTGTGTGTCGAATCTGACAGACACTATGTAGACTGATCCTAATTTAGTCTCACGTCATCTTTCGCTACCAGAAACTGACGACTTCGGCATCTGAAACGAAACAGCGGCATGTCTTGCGCCACGAACGGGTCTTGCAGAAGAATCGAGGATGGTGACGATCAGCATTTCCGCTGCAATGGTTTAGCGTAGACTATGAAGATCCGGCGTCCGTCATGAAGCGAAATTAGATTCATCGAATTCGGCTGCGCGCATATGCGATGAAAAAATGAATCATGAAAGTGATCGAGATTGTTGACGCTTGCCAAAATCCGATGCCCATTTTTCATCTCGGTACCGGTATGGGCTTGGCATAGGAGACTGTTAGGCAGATGGCTATGATGATCACGTCAATGGCAGCGCCAAAGCTCCACAGCTCGTGTCGTGCGGGATTAGAATTTGATATGAGCTTGAGGCTTTCACGATCGCGTTTAAGCTGACCTTGTGACAAGGCTTAATTTGACGCGGTGCTCGCATTTACCGTTGATGAGTAACAGACTCGGGGTGCAGGGCTAGGTATAGGTACTCGGCGTGAAAGCAGTACCTGGTACAAAGGACTATTTGCTCACTGCTAGGTTCGATGCTTTTTTTCATTGTGAACGCAACGATAGACTGAGGTTCTTCACCCGATGCATCAGGTCGACAACTCGACGTCGTGTACGAACTTGCTGAGCTGTACGAAGCAGGCTTAGCTTAGCCTGTGGAAGAAAGAGAACCGATCAACGTGTCGTGACATGTCCGATATTGTTGATACCGTATTTTCCTGCCCTCTTCGTTTTTAGCTAGTAGGGGGCGAGCCTTATATGTGGGCCTCCAGCCAATCCACAACTCTACACAAAGCTTTGTTCAGCAGCTTAAAGTGATTACGTGGAGGAATAAGATTCTGTTCACAGCTTCCTGTTGGCGAAACAACCGAGATCAGCTCCCGTTCCCTGCTAGCTTAAAACGAAGAGGGCAGGAAAATACGGTATTTTGGTAGCTTCAACACTCGCGTGGTATTGTTTGTCAACATGGTATTGCAAGCGTGGACGCGTTTCTGTCGCGTGGGTGTGGAGATGCCATCAGCAAATGAGAACTCGCTCTTTCGCAGGGCTGCTGTAGCGCGCTGTAGCGTAGATCCTACAGCAATTTCGCGGACGGGTCTGGAGGAGATCGTCGCATCAGCACCATACTGGTGGAAAGAAAAAGAGGGTCAGTCAGCGCAGTGACTCGATGCATAGATCGGTATTACTGTGAAAATTCCGTGTAAGCGTTCACTACTCTCGTAGGTACGTAGCCTAGGTAGCTGGGACTCGAGGACGAACAGCTCTGTCGTACTGAATGCGACGACTTTCCGGAAACTATTGTAGAGAGCTTCGTCATCGACTGTGCCAAAACCTAACGACTGCAGCAACGACGTAAAACACGATGTTCTGATTCGTGCACGACAGTCAATATAGCCGTTCGGGCGCTCCCTCGGCTTCTGATGTTTGCTGCAGTCTGCATGCAGGAGCAGCGCCGAAACCCTCATGTGAGGTAATCAATTTGTCTTTGTCTCCGAACAGAAGGGGAGTAATCGCCGCTCAGATTGATGATAGCTGCAGCAAGGGGCGGCCTGCGGAAGAAGAGGAAGCCACCCGAGAAAGTTTAATGATGCGGGTGTGGACCAGGTCTGTGGAGATGATCTGGCCGCACTGAGTACCGTACCGTATCGTGAGGTACACAGGCCGGTCAATGGACCATCGCAGACTGACGAGAGCTGATCAGAGACCTGCTTTGCCACGGTGTGAGACTTGCCAGGGTGATTCTGTGCATGTAGTGGTACAGGGAAAGGAGAGAGCAAGACAGCAGGCGGCTAGGCTAGGGGAACAGAATGGCCACCGGGTCCATGACTACGGTTCGCGGGCGATTCGTTCGCTTGGTGGTCCCTCCCGAGCTTAGCGGTCTCAGGTAGGCGAAGGGCGTTTGGTACTTGAAGTCGCCTCCCCGCATTCCTCGCCAGGCATGATGCGACAAGTAGGATTGGGTGGACGACATGTTGTCGGGCGCTGCAGGCTGACCAGCAGAACGTGCAGCTGCTAATTGTGTCGCTGGCGGAGGAGACAGAATAAGCATCGGTCGACGCTATATGAGGCTGCATGGATCGTCAGCCCCTCCCGAAGCCTGCAAGGTACGCCTTCAGGGCAGCGAGCTGATTGGGTAGCTGGGCATTTGCTGCACGATGCAGTCCCTGAACGCAGGTGGCCTTTTGGTGTCGCAGTGGCTGCTGTCGCCGGCCAAGGGTCTTCGAGATGGAGCATGCTGTGTTCTGAGTCGTCATGTGGGGAGTCTCGGAGGTGCTGTGTTGTTCAATGTTGTTGTTGTCGTTGTCGTTGTTCCAGGGGCAAGGAATGTCTGATGCCGGCCCCGGGGAGGCAAGAGCGACTAGCGCCCGTTTGGCTTTGCATTTTGTCGCGTTTCCTCTGCTCGTCCGCTGCCGGCAGCCAGCAGCCCGCATCCCCTGTGACGGCGCGGGTTTGGGCACAAGCTGCGGCGCTGCGCACACCACAGAGATGCCTATGGCGCCGTGGGGAGGGCAGCCGACGCCCGCGTGTGGTCTGCGCGCAGGGCCTCGCTGGACGCTGGGCGCTGGAGCGTGTCTCAACTTCAAGCGCCCATGCAGGGCGGAAATGAGGTTAGCGGCCTGGAGACCCCTGTTCCTAGTGAAGGGGCCTGTCACCTCCCCAGAAGCCCAGCGAGAGCATACCCACGCAGCCCGTTCCTCCAAGGCCTTCTCTGTCGATTCCGGTCGGGAGATCCGCTCTCTGCATTCCTTACCTTCACTGCCGCACACACCGCAGCGCGCGTGCACACCACTCTTTCACCCATTGTCTCCAGCTATACACGCTCCTTAACTTGCGATAATCTACTGTTTATACATTTTCCCGCCAGCCGAGCCGCTCCTCGAGAAACGCTCCCCAAATTCTCCGCTGCCCATTGCCCGACGCCCCTCGCCATTCCGACTCACCTGCCGTCGACCCTCCCAGACTACATTCCTTAGCATCAGGAACACTGTCTGAGCACAACACCGTACTCGACCATATTGCTGTTCCTGCCCCATTCGTCCGCCACTACATGGAGATTGCGCCTGCTCCTTTCCCCCGACCTGCATCGCAAAACACCAAACTGCGCCCGCACTACACGGCCTGTTAGAGAAGTGCTTGGACATTGCATTGGGTACGTCCATTGTTGTTGATCACCAGACAGTAAATGGTCTACAGACGTGATGGCTAACCCGACCTGCGCCAATAGCAATCCTCGTCTCCAAACGCACCTGCCAGTCGTTGGTCGCAACTGCCCGTCCAACTCGTGGCGAGCGGGGAACACGAGCCGACGTGTATCCAGCACAACCTTCTAGCTTGATTGCTACTCTCTGTATGTCTGCTTCACGACCATGGCGCGGACTTCGAGCTTGCGCGCGCGCTGCCGCTCGTCATGGGCTTGTTCGTACACCAATTTGGCTAACACATGCCAGGCCACCATGAATCGCTGGCTGAACAGAAAGAAGGATGGCAACGAGGATGCTACGAGTGGGAAGAAGTCAAAGAAGGGCAAGAAGGGACAGGAGGAGGTCAAGCCTGAGTTCAATCTCAACGCAGCGCTTCCCAAAGTTGACGACTTCCGCACAAGCTTGATTATGCCGGGCTTGTCAACACGCTTTAGCATGTTGAGAGAGCAAGATGACCCAAGCTCCAAGATAGGCAAGGCGAGCGACGACAGTGTCTTGCAACCGAAACGGCAATCGCGACTCCACGAGTTCGGCTTCGTCCCTGGCGGGCTCTCAGACATAGCCGAAGTTTCATCGCTTAATGGTTCAATACGACCCCCGTTTGCAAACGAGCGGACAAACTCTTTCGACAGCGGCAGAGAAGATGATGGCTCTGGTAGCATGATGACGAGGGCGCGACCCGGCGAGGGTAACATCTTGTTCGGTGGTCGACAGAAGATCTACATGGTCTCGAATAACAGCTCCAAGGGCCTAGGACGAACACTCTATGACGACGATGTCAACATGTCCGCCTACCAAAAGCTGCGGTTAGAAGAAAAGGAGAAGCTTAGGCAACAGGCCGAGGAGCAGGGAGGCCAACAATCCGAACCATCCAGTCCTTCAGCTCTCAGTCGGAAGAGAGAAACTTCATCCTCAACGAATTCCGGTACGCTTGACACAAGGACGTCTACTGCTGCGACATCAATCGCATCCCAAGGTGCAAACTCTGTCCCCGCATCATCACCTGCGTTCCCTCCATCGACAGCACCTGTCACATCTCCAGAGCTAAACCGGTCCACGACCAAGGTTCGAAGAATGTATGACCAGGGACTGGACCAGCACATTCAGGATCAGCAATCGTCTGCCATGAATCGTCTCAATTCGATACAGAGAACTCGCGCGCCAACAGGTCGATCGACCCCGCCCATTCCACTGCCTCAGGCACGGTCTGCAACCAATTTGAATGATCGATTCAACCGCGCCCCAGCCTTCCGCTCGGACAGTCCAAGTCTTCTCAATTATGCTAGCATGAGCCGGAACAACTCGTCCGCTGGCTCCAGTCCTGTCCTTCCCCGACCTCAGTCACCTCCTCTGGCAAGTCCCATAGCTAGTGACAGCGAGGAAGCTCAAGCCCTTCATGCTGCGCTTCAACCGAATGATCGAGGTAAAGCGACCGCGATGGGCGCTTTCAACAAGCCCAAGGAGGCATTTAGTGAGGAGCAATACGCGGAGCGATTAAGGCATATGCAAGCAGAGCGGGAAGTGCGAGAGGTGCCAGCAACCAAGGAGGAAAAGTCTCCACCACGAAAGCCTACACTGAGAGAGCGTGCAGAGCAGGAGAGACGAAAGCGAGCTGAAGCAGAAGTTGCAGAGCGACAGAGATCCCAATCTCCGGCTGACCAGAGCCCAGCCGCGTCTGCTTTCTCGCGATTTCAAGCTGCTGCGAGCCAGATGAAGTTTTCAGGTCCAGCTTCGCCACCGAAACAGTCGGAACCGCCATCGAAGAATGTAGTGACTACAGATATGGACCAGGGCGCGACATTCTTTGCCTCTCCTGACTCGAGTGACGCCGAGGATGAAGTGCCCAAGCCGACACCTGCGAAGGCTCAGGACACCACCCGTAGATTCGATAACTTACCTGTAGCCACTGGACCTGCACCTTCTATCTTTGAGCATCCGGCCCTCCGGTCTCGCAGTGCATCACGCAGCACATCGAATGAAAAGGTTCATCAGACTAATTTCGATGCTCCCAGTCTGAACCTCTCTCAAGGTCTCTCTCCCAGGCCCGATCTGTCTCCAAAACTGGACAACGCCGAAGTGGATTCGCCAACGCTTGGTCCTGACAACGGCGGACTGAGCGGGCTGATTCGCCAGCATCTGCGCAATGTCAGCAATGTTTCTTCCAATTACGACAACCCTGATGCTTTGACCAGCCCTCCTGCATCCGGTCCTATGGGACTCGCCATTCAGACTCAAGATATCGGGCTGCAGCGCCGGCAAGTTGGTTCCGAGTCTGTCACACCGGCGCCTTCGACTTACAGCCATTCTAATCCATGGGACTTGGATGATATCGATAACCCTTACCGTGACGAACGTGGCAGCCTTAGCTCAGTGAGCCCAGTGGATCACCAAAAGGCTGCTCCGCTAGTTTTAAGCGCGACTGAGCCAACTAGCAACGCAGCACCATGGGATCTCACCCCACGGAGGAATCACGAGCGAATTGCCAGCAACGAGACTGAGGTCGAACACGAGGCCTTTCAGCGTGATCTTGCTCAGAGACAGCGTCTCATTCAAGAGAATCTCCGCGCCAGGGCTGAAGGTCGATCCACAAGCCCTGCTCCCGGACCATCGGGAGGACTGAAGACAGCGTTGAACATGCTCCGCGCCAAGTCGAGCCGTGAATCGTTCGCGACAGTAGATCGACCACACGATGTCTCGAACAAGTCCGTGAGGAAGCTACAACTAGGTGGCGGCTCCGCAAATGTTAGCAGCACTTCATTGGTTGGCAAGCCCTCTCGGGTCCTGCAGCAGAGCGAGCAAGACGCACAGCGAGAATGGGAGAACCGCCAACGATCAGGTACCGATAGCAGCCGAACAGGTCGCCCCACGGGCAGGTCTGGCATGACCACTCGATCCTCCACACGTGAGCGATCGAGTTCTGGCACCTCTTCAGGTCGCTCACGTAGTCGCCACGACCAATATCGTGACGACCTGGAACAGGCTATGACAGAGGGCTCCAGGGCTGCATACCCGCCGAACACGGTGCCATCGATTCCTGGCTATGTTGCCAATCCGACGCCACCACTCCCGGCTGAAAGGCCATCACTAGAGAGTCAGAGCCGTATGCGATCACGCAGCAACAGCAGGACCACCGCAGCACACCACTTCGAGTCGAAGCATCTGCAGCCTATTCAGACTACTTCTCCGGGAAATGTTTCTCCTCGCCTCCCCCTTCCCCAGAACAAGTTTTCTCCAGGCCTACCAATCTCGCCTCGACCGTCTCCTGGTGGTTACAACAGCCCCAGCCCAAATGTGTACTCGCATCCAACTTCCCCAATGCCTCCATTCTCTGCCAATCATACACCCCCTGTCTCCAATCCTACAACGCCAAGTGCAGCGGGCTTTAACTCCAGCACCATACAGCCCCGGCAAGGAATGCTGCGGAAGAAGTCAGTCGCCAAGTCAGAGATTTCGGAACCTGTGTTTCTGTCTACCACATCCAGTATTGACCTTGTAAACCTGCCGCCAGGTGCGTCTTTGAAGAATGGAGCCGAAGAGGTTGCACCACCGGTTCCCCCGATTAATCCGATGAGGCGGCGATTCGGCTTTGGGCGCACAGAGAGCCAGAGCCCTTCTCATGATCCGGCCGTGCAGCCCGGTTTGGAAGCTCCGCGTGCTCCTTATGCTGAGCCGACACGCACAAACTCATCAGACGCGCTCTCCAGCCAAACACAGCAGCCCAAGACCAGGCTCAGGAAGACATCGAGTGAGGGCAAGAGTCTGCGGGGAAACGCCCAAGGACAGACTGGGTCTTCTCCAGCGATGCCACAAACGAGCTTTGTCGGCCGTAACAACTCTCCCCCACGTCCTCTTCACAACGCTCCTATGGCGCAGCAGCCCATGGACGGTGCTATGTTCTGAGGAGCCATCGCTCATCTCACCGTGTCGGCACTCCCGACCCAAAAGCAGCATAACCTTCACCACTATAAGCCACTTCGTATACCCGCGGCGTCAGTCTCCGCTTTATTTCCGTCTCACTTCCACAGTCGAATTTTCCCCGTCTGCGACAAACGGCCTTGTCTCTTTTCCTTGCAATATACCTCCTAGTTGCCACAAGTTTCTTCTCTTCACTTCTCTTCTCAGAACGATCAACATAGGGTTTTGGGTGTGGGGTTTTCATCATCAGGCGAACACGCACGTTTGCGCTAGAGCAGCTGCGACCTGACACCGGGCTGGACACGGTGTTTCTAGAGGTTTCGGCAGGCACACCAAGAGTTTGAGTACACATAACAGATCCAGTATCTGGGGCGGGGTTCGATCGGGTCGTTTGAATGTTTATTGTACAATTAGTCCCTTCACCGCAGCAGCCATCATGGAGCTTTGCTGGTTGGTTGGTTGGTTCCTAGGTCTTCGGTTCAGCTATTGCTGCCGAGAGTAGTCGTCGAGAGAGGACGACGTCGTAGTGTTCAATGCAAACAAGTCACAATTGAACGAAGCATTTACTCCTACACCTTTCCTCCGATGTCATTGCAGTCGTTAGGTGAGAATACACAACATCCTCATCAGGAGTACGAGGGATAATCCCTGAAGAGAAAACGTATCGGTCCGTTCCTGCGTGGCGCACGCATGCTGCAGGGTACACATGTACAAATCTCCATCGTGCCGCCAACGAGTGTAACGTGCAACATGCAACTCACTCCCTCCCCTTGCCGGACTTAAGCGCCAATATCAATATCACCACTACCGTATCGACAACGCACATCCGTTGGACAAAAAGGTACTATCAGTTATCGTGCACGCACGATATGCAAGGCTCGATGATGCAACAATCACCCGATACTCGAGACATCAAAACTTCTTGAGACTCGAGGCTTGAGACTTGAGACATGACATGCAACCCAACCCAACCCAACCCAGTCCCGCAACAAGAACTCGAGATAACAACGCCGCACATTGTAACAATACAGCAAACAGAGGTATCCATGGCTCGTTGGCTCGCCTAACTCATAGGTAGTGTGCAACCCACGTCCCCACGTCCCACGCAAATTATGTGATGCAAGGCAAGGCAAGGCAAGGCAAGGCAAGGCAAGGCAAGGCAAGGCAAGGCAAGGCAAGGAAACGTTCGAGAGTCGTACACATGTACGCCACATTCATGCATGCATGCACGCATCTCTCGCACGTCTACTTGTACCCAAGAGATAGGTAACCAGTCAGGAATACCGGGTGTGGAATTGGAGCCCTGACCGGTGGTGATTGGCAAGGCAGGGGGAAAGGAAACGAAAGGAAAGCTTCTGTGTTTCAGCATGGTGTGTAGATAGGAACCGAGCCGGGACGTTGGGTTTCGGGTTTTTGCGACTGGATTGGAGCGGTTCGGGTTGGCAGGGGACGGATCGATATCGAGATGATGGGTGGGTGGGCCTCACTGCCTAGAGCTACCTAACTGCATGTTGTTGGTGGTGGTGGTTTTGCGCGATTGAGCGTCATAGGTAGTAGCTCAAGTTTTCCCTGGGATTGGGCTATGAATGAGCTCGGAGTACTGCTTTAGCTAACCCGACCACTCCTTTACCTAACCCTACCCACCTCATGCCTCACCTCATCCACCCAACACTCGAATCGCTTCTATCCACACACACACACACACACACCTCTTCATCAGTAGTACCTTTGTATAACAGTCGTATAGTGTACCTAACGGAATTCTCTATGAATCTAAGGTAAGCTTATAGTTAGAAGTAACGTACGCGCTGCCATTTTTTATCCTTCGATCTTTCTACTTGTCAAATCAAGTTACTACTCTTTTTAAACACGGATAGATAACTTGTTACAGGCGAGATCATGCACTTAGTTGTTGCATTCACACCCGACTACTTGATTCCCAGCATTCCACCCATGTCCATGGCAAATCATTGAAGCTAAGCATGGCATGAGGAATTAGACCATGGTGATAGGTAGTTGGTTCACACTAACTAACATCGACGAAGCTGGACAGTAGCAGTAATAATGTGCTACAAAAGGCTGACATCCTTGATACCATCCAACGTTGCATAATGCCTTGCCATACTCAAGGACTCAAATCTACGATACAACTTCCTATTTCACCCCTTGGAACTTCTGTGGGGTTCTTGATACATCATATTCCCTTGTTCGTGTCCGTCGTCACTTACTTCAGGAGTTTACCTGTGTTATAGCGGGGTAAGCGCGAATGCCTGCCACCGACATGTCTCTTTTTCTTTAACCACCAATAACACAGCGTCCTCTAGCGGCGGGAGCGGGCCTTTATGCAGGGTACCGCAGGTCGTGTTATACGGCTAACCTGACACGGGGTTGAAAGAATGCCGGACGAATTACATCAGTTACCTGAAGCTATCAAGGTTTGTTTTATCTTTCGACAAACCTTTTCGAGCTTCGCGTGCACATAACAACATGGGGTACGATAACTACATAAATACCTCAATCACCAGCGATAGGTCGTGTCTTGTCACTTGAAAATTAGGTTCACTTCTCTTTCCGCCCGTTTTGGCTAATTCTTCTCTTGCGCAACAAATCATGGTGAGTCAGTGGCGATGTCCACAAAAGCATCGAGCTGACGAATAAGGTCGCTGCGGGCGAAAAAGATGGCACTCAGCATGATATGATAGATATGGATCGTATGGGCAAGCTCCAACAGTTGAGGGTGAGTTTGTGTAATGTCCACGGGATTCGTTGTCGTCGAAGAAAAAATGCGCTGATCAAGAATCGCCCAGCGAAACTTCAAGTTCATGTCAATCTTTGGCTATGCGGTTATCTTGGGCAGCACTTGGGAATATGCCTTAGTGTAGGTCAATGATGATCTCTATACTCACCAAGTCGTCGGACGCTAACATTGATTCTCCTCTTCTGCAGTATTATTGGCATCTCTTTGAACAATGGAGGTACTGCCGGCGGTATATGAATGTTTCTCGCAGTGTGCTTCGGGATGTTCTTCGTTATGCTTTCAATGGCAGAAATGGCATCAATGTTGGTATCAGACGCACCGAGATTCTTTCGGAAATGGCTGATTGATCAACATAGGGCACCAACTTCCGGAGGTCAATACCATTGGGTTTCCGAAATAGCGCCCAGGAGCCATCAGAAGTTTCTCAGTTACATCGTTGGTAGGATGACTTCCAATTTGTGGATTCCAATATACAATTCTAACTCATGGTCCAGGGTGGATGTGTGTTATCGGATGGCAGGCAGCTATGGCTACCACGGCGTTTGCAACAACCCAGCAGCTTCAAGGCCTGATAGCTTTGAATTCGACATCGTACGTCATCAAAGGATGGCATAGCACCCTTTTCTCTGTCGCCATCACCGCTTTCGCTATTCTCTGGAACACTGTATTCGTGAGGAAGCTTCCGATGATAGAGGGCATAGGACTTGTACTCCACGTCTTTGCGTTCTTCGCTTTCGTTGTTATACTATGGAAAATGGGCCCACGTTCAGACACTATGACCGTGTGGACCAAGTTCGAGGACAACAGTGGGTGGGGTAACACGGGAGTTGCTACACTTGTTGGTATCCTTGGGCCGATAGTGACACTCATCGGCTCTGATTCGTCATGTCATCTGTCTGAGGAGTTGCAAGATGCATCGTGGGTTCTTCCTAGAGCCATGGTCGCTACTGCTCTTGTGAACTACTTACTTGGCTTTATCATGACAGTCACCGTCATGTCAAGGCTGGGGAGCGATATCCTCGCACTCCTCACTACACCACTGGGCCAGCCGTGGATTCAGATTCTACTCAATGCTACTGAGTCGAAGGTAGGTACATCGATTATGACGGCGGTACTTTGCCTCCTGCTCCTCTTCTGCTCAGTAAATCAGATCACCACCTCATCACGCCAGCTCTTCGCTTTTGCCCGCGACAAAGGTCTCCCGTTCTCAGCATTTCTTGCTCAAGTAGATATATTCCCTTTCGAGTGGCGTCGTCTTGGGCTAACAACCAATAGGTCCGCCCAGGCTGGGATGTTCCCGTCAACGCAGTCATGGCAACGTTACTCTTCACAACGCTCTTATGCCTCATCATCATTGGCTCGACAATAGCCTTCAATGTTATCACTTCCCTCGGACAGGTTGGCCTCATCTCGTCCTACCTGATTGCTATCGGCTGCATCTTCGCGAAGCGTCTTCGTGGAGAGCCGCTTCTTCCATCTCGATTCAGTCTGGGTGGTGCTGGAATCGTGGTGAATGGGATCGCTCTATCGTTCTTGTCGGTAGCGTTCATCTTCTGTTTTTTCCCTAGTGGACCGAAGCCAACTCCAGAAGGTATGAATTGGAGTTGCCTCATTTTTGGTTTCATCTTATCTTTCTCACTGATATACTACTATCTATTCGGGAGGAAGAACTACGTGGGACCAGTGGAGTATGTGAAAAGCCAGTAGCACAATGTCATGCACGATCCACAATAACACGTCTTAAAAGGACGTATCGCACTAGAAAGTTAAGGGCGGAAATTAGAGACCGATTTAACATATGCCACGGTTAGAATCGAGAATATGAGATATTCCTAAGACATAGAGGTAACGTTAACGATAAAATCAAACAAGTGTAGGCTTCTACGCCAAAAAGGTTTCACCTTCTTAAATGTCTCTATGAAGCTCGCAATGTTGTCTCAGGCGTTTCGCAGAAGATTGTGACGAGAAAGTGGGCGCATGCAGGGCGGGGTTCTGCAAATCCATGGAAACGGCCATCTCAGATGGAGTACCTATGACCGCGACCCCTAAATGTCCACCCAATAGCTCAGGGGAACGATAGTTCGCTCCAGGAACGGACCGGATCGGATCGTAAAAGACGCTTGATTGGGCCAGACCCATGGTAGTCAGGTACATAGTGTCCCTGGTCTAAACTCCGCTTGCCCTAATTGGCACGAGTTCGAGTAAAGCTGTGTAACGCCGGAACACCACGCGGATGCAGTGCAATGGGTTTTGTGTAACTTAGAGTTCCAAGTTAAGAAGGATCGATAGATAGATAACAACTGCCCAGACCCGGGCGGCGTGCGTGTGTTCACCCCTTCTTTTTTTGCGTGGTCCTGCCTGCGTTTGAAAGTGGCTTTGAAATAATCACCCACGGCAACGACTACTTACCACACATTGTAGATTATTCTTGTATATTGGGTAAATACCCCGAAACGCTCCGTATCGCGTTTTAATTATCAATTCGTCGTAACTGAGACAGACGGCGGTCTTTGTTTTCAATTTTTACATTCAAAATACTCCCTCCAACCTCATCGACATCTACGACAACAACCAGCAATGCACTTCCAACCCACCCTTTTGACCGTCGTGTCCACCTTCCTCTTCGCCAGCACCACCTTCACGACAACCAGCGCCCAAGACCTCTCCGGCATCCCATCATGCGCTGTACGCACCTCCCCCCAACACCTACCACCCAAAATCCCTAGCCTCAATACCACCAAATACTGTACATACAAATGCTGACTTTTGTTTTCTTCGGGTGAAATAGCTTCCCTGCTTCGTAGCCGCAATCCCCGGTTCAGGCTGCGACGTGACAGATGTAAAGTGCCAATGCACAACAGGCCGTACAGCGATCACGGAGTCAATTTTGTCCTGTGCACCGACAAAGTGTGGGGAGAGTGATGTTGAGAGTACGTCCCCTATCCCTATCCCCTATCCCCTTCATCCACCCCAGCTTCGTGAAGGACGACGAGTCCATAGCTAACAACCCCACCCGTCTAGAACTCGCACCAGCCGTCCAATCCCTGTGCGCAAGCGCCGGCGTAACAATCTCTGATATCCCCACTGCTGCAGCAACTTCGTCCGGCTCAGGTGCTGTAGCAACATCTGCGGCCACGACTGTGATAAGTGGAACGAGGTCGGCGAGCGTTTCGGCGACGCGGACTGGAGCTAACACGCCGACTACGACTTCGAACGCTGCGGTTGGTAGGAGTGTTGTAGGGTTTGGTGCTATTGCCTTGGGGTTTGTGGTTGGTGTCATCGGGTTATAAGAAGAAGATTGTAGTGTAAAGAGGTGGTGGATATGATGTTTGGCAGTGTGTTAGAATCACAGATTTGGGCATATAGTTGTGTAGAAATATGGTCTTCACGCCGCGTCGAATGCGCTCACCCACTTGCCCGACCAAGTAGTGAACTCATCGTCTGAGCCAGTCCAACTTTGTCTTACGAGCTCAACCGCGCTCTTTGCCTCGCCACAGCACTTTTCCAACGTTTGCCTCGCTTCGTCTGCGTCGAGGTCGTAGAAGGCACTTGCAAGGTCGTCCACAGTCTCAGGTATCGCTTTGAGAAGCGCGAGGAGATCTTCGAGCTTCCTACTCGGGCTCGCATCTGTGCCAGCATCTCCGTTTGTTGTCGAGGCCTTCGTGCCTGCAGTGGGTGCAGGATATGTCTTCAACCTCCTCTTGGTTATTGCCTGGTACAGCATGCCCACCATCTTCAGCTTCTTGACACTCGTATCCAGCAGCTCCTTCAACTCCTTGTCATCCTTGCCCAGTTTATTTGAGGCCCCAAAGATATCGTCTTCGTCGCCAAACTCATCGTCCTCGTCTCCACTGCCCTCTGCATTGTCCTCATCATCTTCAATGTCTTCACCCCACTCCTTCAGCTCTTCAACAGCATCCAGCAACACTGCTCTTAGCTCTTCCGCCTTCTTGACCACTAAGCCCACAACACCATCTGCGCACAACTTGAGCAGCGCATCGCAGGCCTCCCACACAACGCCAGTAGCAGAAAGCACTTCTTGCTTCTCACTCTCAGTTGGGCCATTATCTTTTGCCTTTGCCGCGTTGTTCTGAGTGCCATGTCTCCGTTCCGCCATAGCCAGTAGCAAGCCAAGCACATCTCCCCATGTTCCTAGCAGTCTCCGCACCTGAGCTCTCAACTCCACCCTCATTGTATTTCCCACGTCATCCCTCTGCCCAGCTTGCGGTGTGTAAGAGGCAGCAGCGACCATGCCGCTCAGTACACCTGAGCTCACATCGCCAATCTTTGCTATTATCGCCGAGGGTGTAAGGGGTGGTGTAATAAGTAGGAGCGAGAGCGTGGTCGTGTGCGATTTGAGGAGCGTGGTAGTTGCTTTGATGACATCGAGGGGATTCGGTAGCTCATTTTCTGTGATTTTAGTTGCTACACTATTGCTGTTTGAGGGCGCAAGGGACGACTGGTAGTGCGTGAGGAGTGTTTGGGTTGTTTTTGTGAGATCGATGAGAGCGCGGAGGTCTTTTGGTTTTGCCATGGTGTCGTGATTAAGTTGGTCAACTTGACTCCGAGAATCACGAAATTATGCTTCTCGCAGAGGAGTAAAGGGTCTGCGAAAGGGCGGCGTCCAGTAACTTCAATGTACGAAGTACCAAGGACGTGACGGTGAACGAGACATCAAAATTTTGGCGGGGCTGTGACTCGAAGTTAGGTTGGTTATCGATAAGCGGCGGAGCTGTTCCGTCACAGTAGACAACACTACACTTGTACCTAAATATAGAGCACCATGATTGGACAACTACACTTTTAGTCCATTGTAGAAGAGCATGCGAGCAAAACATGAGTGTGTAAAAGGTATGAAGATTCCCCTGTGACCTGATGGCTCGAGACCTTGACAGTGATAGGCTGTGGCGTACTCCTTACTGTGCTTATGAAAAAAGTGGTTCTCCGAACTTGGGTGTAGAACTTTCTCATGACTTTCGAGATATGGAGTAAATCAAAGCGCCAAAATCGAAATGTGTCCATGCCATCAAGAGAGCTTGAGAACGCCTTGTATTGCTTAATTGCCTTCATCGAAGACAGCGAACAGAAATCTCGCGGCGCTATGGACACGGTATTTCGAAACCCTTGAACTGCCTCGTTGAGCAGGCTCCACGTTGGATTGCAATTGTCGCGATTGGCATGGAAGAATTCCATGTTCATCCATTCACAGACTGAACGTTCAGACTTGGATGTGTAAGGGTGATTGGACCTGATGGCGAATCGTCCCAATCAGGCGACAAATGACCGAGAAGCATCTTGTAAACATTTCCATCGTGGCGCTCAGTATCGACGATATCCCTATAGAGTCAAATCAGTCAACGTGTGTTCAACGTTGGCAGTTTCCCTAGCTTACATTGGAACACCGCGCTTCTCTAACCGATTGTCCAGCTCTTCGAGTCTCCAAGTACCAACCTCGTCATCTCCAAATTGTATGAACTGTATGCCAAGATCCGCCCTCCTGTTGACATGGCGGACCACGCGCTCGAGTAGCTCGGGTACGCCGCAGAGAGAGTTATTATTGCCTAACCACTTCCCATCTGTGAGAACGTATATGCTTTTCCCCTTTGCGCTTTCTCGACGAAAGAACAGTTTTAAGCTTTTCTTACCACGATTCTCTAGAATCTTCGATAGAGTGTAGTCCACAGTGCTTTGTCCGTCGAAGCCAGCATTGTCATATTGGGCCAGCAGCTTTTCTCTGCGTTTGCCCTGCACCACGCCGGACTGCTTAGACACGGTAAAATACATGTCCATGCCCTTTGTATCAAATTGTTTGACGATATACGATAGTGCTTCTAATGTCTTTCTCGCGTCGAGCTTATACTGAAGCATGGAAATGGAGTTGTCAATCCCGAATATCTAGATCCTGTTAACGAATAAACGTAGTTGATAGCTCAAAACCTTACCTGGTCTATCCCACGTAGGCTGTCGAGGTAAATATCAAGGACAGGGGGCGTAGATATAGCTGCCGATTTCTTCTCTTGTGAGTCTATCCAGCTTAAGACATCACGTACAGAAGCGTAAGGGAAGGGTGGATTTAGTTGGCCATCCAAAGTATGATAAGCACGTTCGAATACATGGGCTACTGCGTTTTTGGCCGAGGTCACTGGATTGAGAGCTGATTGAAGCCGTGCCGTAGGTTTGACAGCGTCGAAAACAGCTTTCTCTGCTGGACTGCGTTCATAAAATGATGCCATGCGCTGCGAAACCCGCGCCATGTGATGTGGGGAGCGAGATTGGTATGCATATGTGCTTGGAGTTCCGCGGCTCGAGACGTTGTTCATAATCGATTGGCTGGAAGAGGCAGACGGTTCAGAGGAAAAGTGGCGCTTTTCCCCACTACGTGGTACAAATTGTTCAAGTAGCCCTGGAGCGGGCCTGTCACTTAGCCAACCGTGTCCGGTAGGAATCGGTGGGAATCGGAGAGCGCGCGGCTGTACATCTGTTCCACCCGGAAGACTTGTGTCGAAAATCTGCCGAGGTGAAGGATGTGTCAGATGCACTGGAATGTTGCTTGCTAGCATCCGCCGGGCTGCGTTCAGTGCTTTACTAAATTCCTTGTGGACAGACGCCGCACTAGGGCGCTCTTTGACATTGTCATTCAACATGTCTTCGATGTTCAGAACGAGTTCATGGAGAATAGTCAGTGCTCTCCGCGAGCGGTCTTGCATTTCGCGCACAGCCGTGGAAAGCTTTGCTCCGTCGTGGAAGCAACCGCTGTAGGAGGTGTTTTTCATGAATGGCAAGCTGTCAGTGGCAGCCTTGCGCCATTGTCGATAATCGTTGAGGCCAGTCGATCCAAACACAGACCAGATCAAAGCTTCACTGAAAATGCAACCTAGCGACCAGATGTCTTTTGGGGGGTTGGCTGTTTGCACCGTACGTTGATAGAACTCGTCACCGAAGCATTCGGGAGCACCTTCATCGGTCAGCCCTAGACGAGTATTAATTAATGAAAACCTACTATATGTATGGGAGTTGACAATAGTATTGATGTGTGTCTCTGCCGACGTAAAACTGAATCCATCTTGTGATTTCGGAGGAATAGGCAGAATTTCGGGTGAGAAGGTGCGCTCGAAGTCCACATAGCCCATATCTTCAATTGACTTTGCAGACGATGTGCTTGATCTGTCGCACTCATTCATGGCCTGTTTGGGTCTGGTTACTTGTGGAGTTAAAATCAGGACTAAGCCAGCGAGTTTGAAGTGTAGGCGAATCTCGACTCGTGGTGGATCCGAGATACTAGAATGTTATTAGGCCCGATGTTCTGATGAAGACTGCAACATATTAGCAACAAGTGGTACTAGGTTTCTGGACTGACTTACCCACTACCAATCTCATGGCGTTGTTCCTGATCGTGATGACTGTGAAGACGATGTAAAGGCTCCAGGATTTCCACAAAATTGGTCTAGAACTCTACCATATCATTTTCGCTTGTGGGATGATTAAAGTCCAAAAGATCTCGTCAACGTGCCTCCTTCGACATATTCGAGCAATATGTTTAGTGTCTCGCCCTGCTTCCAGGAGCCGTAAAAGCGCGCAGTGTTGTTTGAGATATCTCTGTATTGGGCTAGGTCTCTATACGTTTGAACTTCATTTTCATACAATTCATCATGTTGCGCGCGATAGATTTTCCATACGAAGTACTTCGAAGACCTGGTGTCACCGCTAGCCTACAATCATCGATCAGTGCACGCAAATATGTGAGCAAGGCTTGCTTACCCTAAGTAGAAGCTGGTCGTAATATGGATGTATCTCGACCTTGTAGGCGCTGGAAACGGCGCCAATTTTTATATTCTCTCTTGACGTGAACGGAATCACAGAATTCACATTATACACCCTGTCGGCCAAACTGTGGAGACTCAGCTCCAGCGCACAGAATGCCCACTGGGCCTCATCGAATTCTTCAAAGAAATACTGGCAACCGACAGGCCAAGTTTCAGAACTCTCAAACGGTAGGCGGGCGTCAGAGAGGGAACCATGCGGTAGAAATTGGCTTATGTACGTCCCTTTGCCGATGATCAATAGGATGACGAATACCGCCAGGTAGTCACTGAGAATCACGTCGTAATTGTGTTGTGAAACGTGACAGAGATGTAGGAATACTCGAACTTTCTCGTCATCCACATGCTCTTGAAGAGCGGATTTTGGTACAAATGTCCGGTCGTCGTAGGTCATTACTTGTAGCTGATGATCGATATCATGCTGAAGCGCGTCGATCTCATGATCGGACTGCGTCTGCGATTCCACGAGATTAGGTAGGGCATCTAGGCGATGGCTTGGGTGTTAATGTCGCGTCAATGCAGAAAGATGGAATGAATGAAACACATTGCGCAGAGGTGCATGGCAGCGCAGAGATGCATCAGGCTGGGAAAACAACGAGGGGCCGCGGCTTGACCGATGCATGTCGACTTGGCCCCCAAAACTAGCTGTTCCAGCTCGCCTACCATCAAATCGTACAAGGATCTATCAGCCTCAGCGCTTATCGAGGAAAGGCTGGGGCTCTGCGTTTGCGGCTTGCGATGCGCTCGTCGACAATGATTCACTTCACCAAGGTATACGGCGCCAGGACTCGCAGAGACCAGTGGCCTGTACCGGACACTTTCACATGTCGCAACCGTGTACGATCAAGACCGAGGACTCATGGCCTGGGCGGATGTGGAAGGCTGCACGTAAAAAGTCGGCCGGGGGCGCAATGACAGCCTTGTGGCTTGCCATGAATTGGTGATCGCTAAAGAGTTCATGCTCGCCAGCAGGCTCCAAGTGTCTCGCCGCGGTCTGACGAACCGTCGTCTAAACAAACCGATTCATGATAGGAACGTAACCTTCGATAAGAAGAGAGCGAGAGATAGAAGACGGGGAGTTTAGGTTGAACCTATCCATCCCTAGCAGATTACTCTGAGCGCCAAGATGCCCCACCCCGACGGAAAGAACCATGCACAAAAAAGAGAATCAAAAACAATTTGAATATTCGACTGTCCTTGAGGAGAAAGTGAGTCTATTGCTAGTCCTTGCACAATTGGAAAATCTTGAAATGAGTTGTGTACATTTCGCGTTGATGGTTGCGCAATTCTTACTTGGCTTTGAAATCCACGGCTTACATGGTGCTTACCATATCTGTTCTAGAAAGTATGGTGACGCTCGACCGTCCAATCAATGTGCCCATAGCTCAAGGACAGACTTGGACAACATTTTGGCTCTATAATCAGTATACTTGATAAAAGAGCTGTCAACGTTGGGTAGCTCGACAGCGGAGTGAGCGTGTTAGTGTGTTCCACCGGCTGACAAATGAGCACTGATAACGTCATGTACGTTTTGGGCCTCGGACGACGCTTGACTTGTGCTATCGGCAAGAACGCGCGGGAAAATTCTACGAACTAGTGCCGAATTTGGTCGGCAACTGATTAGAAACTATGTTTGGGTATAAAGTATGCCTTCGGGCTCGATCGTTTTTGGAGTATCAAATCGAACTGCAAACTCTACGTTTTCGACACGAAACTCGGCCAATCTTCTAGTAGTTTCAGAGCTGCAACACCAGAATCCGCCAAGATGACGGAATCCCGCCTCTTCAAGCCCCTCAAGTTGGGCTCTATCGAGCTGAAGAACCGCATTGCCATGGCTCCCCTGACACGATTCCGTGCGAGTGATGATCACGTGATCCTCCCCTTTGCCAAAGACTATTATGGCCAACGGGCCTCGACCCCGGGAACGCTCCTCATCACGGAAGCAACTTACATTTCAAAACAGCACGGCGGTTATCCCAACGTGCCTGGAATCTACCACCAGGAGCAGATCGATGCATGGAAAAAGGTCACTGATGAAGTACACAAGAAGGGCAGCTTCATCTACCTCCAGCTCTGGGCTTTGGGACGTGTTGCAAACAAGGACTTCGCAAAAGCCAATGGCATTACGGTGAAGAGCTCCAGCGCGACACAATTGAGCGATGACCTTGCTGTCCCTCAGGAGATGACTCAGGAGGATATCAAAGAGACTGTTGCAACATATGCACAAGCTGCCAAGAACGCCATCGCAGCAGGTTTCGATGGTGTAGAAATTCACGGTGCGAATGGCTACCTCGTCGATCAGTTCCTTCAGGACACGTGCAACAAACGAACAGACTCATACGGCGGCTCCGTTGAAAACCGCTCAAGATTCGCGGTCGAAGTCACGCAAGCAGTTGTTGACGCTATTGGCGCGGATAAAATTGGCATCAGGTTGAGCCCATTCTCAACATTCCAAGGCATGAAGATGGAGGACCCGCTTCCTCAATTCAGCGACATCGTTAAGAAACTCGACGCCTTCAACCTGTCCTACCTTCACCTGGTGGAGTCCCGTATATCCGGCAATGCAGATATCGAGAGCTTCGACTCGCTGAACCCTCTCCTTCCCTTGTATCAGGGCCCTATCCTGTTCGCTGGTGGTTTCAAACCAGATTCTGCTAAGAGACTCGTGGAAGAGCACAAAGATCGCGATGTCGTGGTGGTGTTTGGACGGTACTTTATCTCCACGCCTGATCTTGTCTTCAGACTCGAGAAGGGAATCGACTTCAACCCGTATGACAGGGACACGTTCTATAAGACCAAGAGCGAGGAGGGATATACCGACTACCCGTTCAGCAAGGAGTTTGAGCAAGCACAGGCGCATTTGTAAGGCGCACAGGCTGTTGCATATCGGCGTGAATCGATCAGTGTGAGATCAAAGCATCTTGAGCGGGCATATGGCATGATAATGACCTAGATGACAATAGAGTAGATCATAGACAGCACCATTTAAGTTAGCATTATCGAATAGACTTAGCATTGAGGACAATATACCATTTACATCATCATTTTTAGCCATGGATGCCGTGAGTTATCAGTGATGGTTTATGGAGTCACTCATTCAGCAACTAGCACATGTTTCTATGAATATGCTCACTGTCGACATATTCATCAGCCTGCAATGACCGGAAAATGACATTAGCCAATTATGTCGTACAAGGAGTCCGCCTTTGTGTCAGAGTCCGTGTTACTGAGATGACGTTCTGGCTCACACGCTGGTCAATGTTCAGTGTCGCAATCAAAACGTGACCCCAGGGCCCCATTCTGCACACGAACCTAAAGCCAGCAAGGCCAAGTAAGATAGTCATAGGATGACGAGGGCTTGCTCATACACAAAGCACTGTGCTCTCTCGCACTCGAGCAAAGCGCGGGGTTTGTGCGTCCAAGCTTCATGGTCCACGTACTCATCACTCTTCGATAGTCAGTTTTGCTCGTAGTCATATTACAACGACAATTACTGTGCTCAGTAGTGACTGAGACAGAAGAGTCATGCTTGCTTTCGCATATAAAAGTTCTTGCAGTATGTTCGCAGAGAAGCTGTTCGCAGAGAAGCAGTTCTCTACAACAAAGTTTCATTACTTCACTTCAGCAGGCAAACAAGACACACATTTTCACAAATCACTCGTCCTCCACCTACGGATTTACTCAGGCCAGTGTCTGTATACACCTAGCTGACATGGCCTCTGAGCAGCAGCCACCCTCGGCCACTAAGATCGACGATAGCAACGGCGTTATGCATTTTCCAATCGGGAAATCTAGATTGGAAAGAGAGGCCTTGCTCAAGTATCGGCTTGAGGAATGTGAGCCTGTTTATACACATAAACGCTTTCGAGAATGGGCGGAGTACATATTTTATATCAACGGAAAGGGGTTTACTCAAGAGGTCCAGACATTCGATGCACAAGGGAATAACAAGAAGATTCTGGTACGTGCAGGTGGGCCGCCAAAACAGGTGATGCTTCCGAGTTATCACCAGTGGGCGGTTCTTGATTTCATTCAGCCATGTAGCAGTCCCGGCTTTCAAAACATGTTGTTCCGACTTTTCGACGCCCCAGAAAGGCAACAACCAGAACAATGCTGCAAATATGTCAAGGAAGAAAACCTCAAGCAGTTGTGGGTTGGTTGGCAACAGTCACCCTTTTGTAAGCAAGTGATCGAACATATCACAAAGAACGCCTACAATATGGCTGTTGTTGAAAACTTTGTCTGTTTTGGACTAGGCCCAATCGAAGAATCCGACGACCCTGAGGATCACATCCAACGCACCTTCCTACAACACGCGATGGCAGTCGAGATCCGCGACGCATTGGTGAGAACGCAACGCAAGGAAGACCTTCTGTTCCAGATACCTATAGCCGTCCAAGATCCTAGGTATTGCAAAAACTGCGTTCGCCTTCTCTTAGATGTCCTCAAAGTCGGAGTAATGAATACGCCCACAGGATTTCCGACTGTCGATAAGACCACTTTCGTGATCAGCAAAGCCCCAAGCGTCTGCGTACGTCAAATTGTCGCAGATTTAACAGCCGATGCGGGAGGGCCTGCTGGTATGCTGTGTGACCCTATCGAGGACAATGGGCTTGACGAAATGGCCCATAATCAGCACTCCGATCCCTCTAGTCCCAGACTCTGGGATTTCAAAGAAAGGAACAAGGAATTGGAACTCATGTTAGATGATACCGAGGACAAGATTAAATACATGACGGATGATGTGCCCCCTGTAGAAGTCGACGGGTTGCCAAATAGAGTATTTGATGATGTCGGTTTATACCTTAGAAAGAGGGCTTAGTGAGCCGTGTCACACGACTAGCCAGGCCTTTGTCTTGTTTCCAAAGTACCTAGGTATCCCGTAGTCGACAAATACGATCATTCTGAGTATTATGATAGTCGATTACTAAATCTACCATATGCTACTCATCATGAACCTGGTATAATTTAGGCATTATTAATAAGCCTACTGACTTCCGCTTGCATTCTCAAAAAGAGCTGGAAGAATTGGGACTCTCCCTTTCACCAGAGAGAGCGTCCACATTGAACGACTATAGCATAACTTGGTTTTACAAGGAGATGCAGATGAACAGACTGCCCATAGTGCTTTGTCTGTTTTTTTTTTGTTTTTTTTGTTTTTTTTTTGGCATTATCCAGCATCCCTATCAACTTTACGAATCTCTTGTCCTGACCGCTCTGTTCCACACTTCCTATCTTCCACAATTCCGCGTCGCACACACAGTAGTCTCATGAATATACCGAATCATCCCCCCTTCAACCCTAATGAAATTTGTACTAGGCGTACCATCCGGCTTCGTCTTCTCAATAAACGGAAAGTCATTCAAAATCCCCACTCCGCCCATCTCCTCATCAATGACATATCTCCGGTTTCCAGCGCCCGCAAATGGTTTCGGGAACTCGGGCATATGGCAAGTATTGCCTGTCGGATTCGAATTTCCGGTGTACGAACCGCCTTCGAGGCGGGCGCAAGGAGTGCCGTACGGCACCTTCACTTTGCCGTCTGCCCAGCTGTCGAGGTACGCGTCACCGGCAGCCTTGATAACAGCGCGAGTGTCTCGTTTGGCTTCTGGAATGGGATCCCAGGTCTCCTTTTTCGCCCAGTAGAGCTGGCCTGTTGCGTTGAACACCCAGTCGCCGGCATCTGCGATAACTGACTGGATGTTTGAGATGCTGTCGCCGGAGATGACCATTCGCGTGTCGATCACGTATGGATGCTTGTTTGTGGCTGCTGAGATTTCCGTATAGGTAGCGCACTCCGTAGTGTCGAAAAGGCTGCGGTTGAAGTCGATGGTGACAGCTTGACTCAGGATACCCTTTGCGATATCGCCAACGACATCGTTCTCTGCGTAGCTGACATTCTTCGACACTTGCGGAAGTAGGCTCGGGTTTCCTGCAGCTTGCGCTTTCAGGTATGCTGCCACGGCATCTTGGAGTTGGGTTCGGCTACATGCTGCCGCGGCTTGTGCAGCAAGACCCACGGACGCTATTATGGTTGAATAAATCATGTTTCGTTCTCTGTAAAGATTGCTAAAAAGGAGTTCAGGAAACAGAACACTGTTGCGTCAAGTTCTGTGAGGTCGTGAGGGTCCTGCTATCTTTTAATAAGGCAAATCGAGAATATGTGGGGCTTCAAGGGTCAGTCCCAGCACATCGCAACCACAATTTAGAGTAGATTCTTAATTGATGGTTACATAGGTTCTTATCGACTGACGTTCCTACGTTGACGATTTAACCGTAACCAGTAATTATCCCGCCAGACGTGACTCGCTAACACTGACAGACTATGCACTGCCGAACGCTGCCTAGGTAATTAGATTACTTCTACAAGCGTGGAGTAATAAGGAAGCTAGTCGGCCAGGAGTAAAAGGCCATTCCTGATTCAAAGGAATATAAATCGCGATCACTTGGGTAGAATGCTCGATGTTCTGCCGAATCATTGGCGCAAGTCAGGCCCAAGGGTCGTAGTAAGACATGTTGTGCCACATTAGTTCTATCTCAAAAGACAATGGTATACCCAAACCCCCAACTAAGTCCTCTCAATCGAAGCCCGCATTACAAATCTCGACCCTTCTCACTTCTTCTCACACCACCCCTTAAAATCCCGATTAAACTCCTCCCACCCCTTGACCGTCTTCGCTGCAAACCCAAGTTGCCTTGCAACAACATTCTCACCCATCAGAAACCCCAGAGCACCGCTGAAGCTCTCTTCTTGCGTGAATCTTGTGCCGCCTGGGATGAATGTGCTGGGTTTGAACTTGAAGCTGTGATCGCCGCTGAAGAGAAGAGGAATGGAGCCGCGCCATTGGAAATTGGTGGTTGTGTTTTCCTATGTACGCAGATTTAGGGCCAGTCGAGAAGAGAAGGAGGGAAGTCATTTTTGAGAACAAGGCAACTTACAAGAACATCCGCATCCATCTTTTGCCCGGTGGCTGAGAACACGACGCGGACTTTGTTGCCTGGTTCGAGCGATTTGGTTGGGGAGAGAGGGGTTATGGAGCCGAAGAAATCTTTATGGTACTTTGGGAGTGAGTCAAAATCGAGGAACTATGCGGCTGTTAATTTTTGGCGCCATGTAGGACGGTATAACTTTGAGCTGGAGTGCTGAGAATATTGATGTGGGGTGCTACGAGGAACTTACTCTTGCTCTCACGACCTCAGGAGAAGCTGCGATGTCGATACTTGATGTGATGGTCATTATGAAAATGCGGTAGGTGGTTGTATTAGATAAAATGCGGTGGGTCTCTCTCCTGGGCTCGCAGGACGGTTATCGCTTGTAATTGTAGTGTCCTATGTGAATGCGTTCCCCCTCGAATTGGCCGGTCCCTTCGTATATGGGGATATGACGCGGACCAAGAGTGTAAGCAAGTGTCCTTTACAACTGCTTCTGATAGTTGAGATTCACATATGCGCGGGGAACTAGGTATATATACACAACATCCTCGGACCAGCGACGCGTAGTGTAGGGCTAGAAAACATTTTCTCGGACGAAGAATCTGAACCATCCGAGTAGCCTCTCGCACGAGCGCAATTCTCGAGATAAATCCGCGAATCGCAAGGTATTACGGGTTCATGCCAAGATGTTGCTTTTCTTTAACGTGGTGTCGGCTTGAACACTCGTGTAATGAGCCGCAAGCGGTATAGCGCCTGAACCGTGCGTATGTATGTAAGATGGATGACTACCACTCCAAGACCGCAAGCCACTTCAGCTCATCGTCCGCCCCTCCGCCCAATTTTCCCTCATCTCATGCGCGCTACGTACGTGCCTTATGGTTAACGTGGGAGGGCGGTCAAAAGGATGCTTAAGTTGTCGTCGAAGGCATATCAGATGCGGTAATTCGGCTTTCACCCCTCAGCTTTACATAATCTCGGTTTACACATTTCCAGATGAGACTCGACCTGTCTGCAGGCGTTGCCAAAAGTCTGGTCTCGAATGCGACGGTCCGAAAGGTACGGCCTTCATTGAGGGCACAATCGTCAAGTCTAGGAGATCTTTGAAGTCAGCGTCGCCAGGGACGAAACATGATATTAGAGAGCAAGATACCGCCCTTCAGTCGATTTCTCAGTCTGCGATTTCCTTGCGGTATAATCAGAACGAAGTGTACATCTGCTACGCGCGAAAACATCTGCTTCCCAATGGACCCATCGACTTGGGTCTACAGGACCTCCGGCTGGCAGATATTACACCCACGAGCGGAAGGAGCACAGCAAAGGGGCCCGTCTTCAACCACGCCGTGCTGAGCTTCGCCACTGTATTTTTCGGGGCGGAACATAGACAAGCCAGCATTCTGACTGAAGGATATGGTATGCATGGAGCAGCTCTCAAGCAGTTGAACAGCGCATTATCAGACTCTCGATGCTATGTCCGCGACGAAGTCATCCTCTCCGTGATCACGCTAGCTATGCTCGAATGTCTCGTACCCACTGGACCGCAGAACTATATGAAGCATATGCTTGGTCTCGAGAAGCTGCTCGCACTGCGTGAGCTGGACGCGATCGCGCACTGCTCAACAAAGACTTCGGATCTATATAAAGGTACGAAGTATATGATCCTGTTCGCTTCGGTGCGCGCAAGAACGCCATCTATATTGGCCCGCCCGGAATGGAAGGCGGCGATGAGAGTGAACTGTTCGAGTGAAGGATTGCAGGAGCAGGATTTATGCGATGTTCTGGCGGACTGTACTGTCCTGCTTGCGGAGCGCGACAAGTTGGCCCCTCGCTGGAATCAGCATGTCAGACAACAAGTCAGGCTGATATCGAATGCGATGTCATCACTAGCTTATCTACATGGCTGGAAAGAACGCTGGGACGCGGATTACGATGAGAAGTCTGCTTTTGAAGAGTCACCTCGCCCCGGCGATCGCAACTGGCAGTTATCACCAGCGTCAAGTGTGGACAACGAGTCACACTGTCTGCCAACGGCCTTGAGGCTTGAAAGCGATGCTGTTGCAAGAATGTTGATGCTTTACAATACAACGCTCATCTACGTCCTCCAACTTCTTGCTTCCCTTCCATACGAAAGCCCCGAATCCCTCCTCGACGACTACAACAACAACCCTAATACCAACCGCCACTACGAAACACCATCTCTACGTCCCTGGCAGTGTCTTCCACATCAAGACGATGATATATGGCAGTGCATCGCGAACGGGGAATGGACAGCTGCCGAGCGCTTAGCCGCCCTGCAGATAGGCCGATGTATCCCATCCTACCTAGACCATAAGAGGGCACGTTCCGATCCCCAGTTTTCATCACCCGTGGTTCAATGGGCTGTCACAACAGCGTGGACGACACTAGGCGGGGATGATACGGCGGAGGGGCGGTGGATAAGAGCCTCACGCCGAGACCCTAGTATACTAGAAACCTTCTAAGTCTACCCTCGCCAGAAATGGATCTACTGAACGGGCGAAGTAACCAGGCTGTTGCGAAAGGGATATGGGACACCTGGTGAGCGTTGTCTTTGATTATGGCAATGGACATTGCGTGGCGTGCTCAGGTGTTCTTGGATAATATGGTACTTTTAATTCCGTGTCCTTTTATACACTATCCTACAAATCCTCCTATCGAACTTTTTCACTTCATTCATCCGTGACTCTCACATCACATCACGTCCCCTCACGCTTTAACCAGCAACCCCACCCCTTAAACGCCACCCTCCCCACAACCAACAGCCCCCCACTCGCAAACAACATACACCCGCCAAACGTCCACAACGCGTCGAACCCACTCCTATCCAGCACCGCGCCGCCAATCGGCGTGCCAATCAGCACTCCCACGGCCACAAACGCGAAGCTCTGGCCCAGCCTCGTGCCGATCTTGTCCCGCGCATCGGAGCTAAGATGCACGATGATGGTGGGCGGCAGGGAGACGAAGGAGCCGGAGAAGAAGCCGTAGAAGGCCATGAGGACGATGATGCCGGCCGTGTTGGTGACGGTTATGAAGAGGATGCAGAGGAGGCCTGAGATCAGGCAGCAGGGGATTACGACGTTGAAGGGGCCGATGCGGTCGGAGAAGAGGTTGGGGAGGATACGTCTGTAAACGTAATTAGCCAATGCTCCCTATCGTACACTTGTTTCATCCATCTCATATCTCAGACCCATGGGGGACGTAGAGTAAAGTGAAGTGGAGTGGAGCGAACGAAAGAAGGACGACAACTTACCCAAACGTACTCGTACTATTCATAACCGCGAGCAAATAAAACGCCAAATCCTGCCCCGTAATCCCCCTCTGCAACGCATACAACTGCGCATAAAAAAACGGCATATACAATCCCACAAATCCGCAAAAGAACCCCGCAACCTGCCAACTATACGCCGGAATACAAAACGCCCTCAAATCGAGCAAGCTGCGCTGCTTCGCCGGCAACACTCTAACCCGCATAACCACATTCGGCACAATCATAGTGCCCAGGATAATAAACCCCAGCACCCGCGTCGTCCACGCGAAGCCAATCTTGGGGAGGAGCCGGTGAAACACAATGGGGTAGATGACGCCGCCAAAGGAACTGCCGCTCGCTGCGATGCCGATGGCGGTCCCGATGCGGTGGGAGAAGTAGGTGGAGAGGATGGCGATGGACGGGATGAAGAGCATGCCCGTGCCGATGCCGATGCAGAAGGCTTGTGCGAGGAGGACTTGGTAGTACGCGTGGCATAGGGATAGCATCATTTGCCCGAAGACGAGCAGGAAGGAGCCGCAGAAGAGCAGTGCGCGGAAGTAGCCTGCGTCGTAGATGGGGCCGGTTAGGGCCCCGACGAGCAGTAGCAGGAAGGCTTGGATGCTGCCGATCCAGGATATGGCTGAGGGGGAGGCGGTGGCGAGGAGGTCGGTTTCGTAGTAACTAGTCGATTGGAGTTAGTTCAGTGATATGGTATATACTTATTGGGTAGAGAGGGACGTACGCTTGATATGATCCAAATGTGTTGATTATACCCCAGGAATTAAAGAGTAGGAAGAAGCCGCCTAGGACGGAAAGCCACGCCCAAAGTCCGCCGTCCGGTATAGCCGATGCGTCCCGTACACTTGGATGTCGTGATTGAACTGGTTCGAGAGCTACATTTCCCGTCTCTTCTTCTCGTTTTTCGTGTTCTGCTCCAGTCACGTGCGGCTTTTCCTTCTCTTGTATCTGACTCGCCACATCGTCTTCGTGTGTCCGTATCGACTCGCTCGATGTTATGGACGGTTGGCTTGGTTTCCCATCATCAAACACTTTAGAGTACTCATCCGCCGCCGTTGTGTTCGACTCTTTCTCCACCAGTCCTCTTGGTTGATTCATCTTCGTCGGTTGCTGACGCTGACAGCTGCGAAGTGTGGTTGCTAGCCAGGCGTAATGTCCGGTCTCACCAGAGCCGCTGTGGAGGAACAGACTAACAGTTTAGTCGTAGTCGCTGTACACTACTATCACAACCTTTCCCAAGAAGCAGCAACAACAGCAGCCAAGAGAACGACAAGAATCACAAGGACACCCAGAGGGCGAAGGAACAAGCAGCAGTCCAGATCACCCTAAGCGGGCTCGGCCGACACTATGTACGCCCAAAGTGTGGAGAAACGAAAAAGGCTGCAGCTTAAAGCCACATGGGTACGCCTTGCAGCACGCTTTTGGAGCTTGCTCGGCCATAGTTCAGCGCGAGACGATTTACCGCGAAAAGGGTGAGTGCTTAACCGAAAGCAATCCGCGGCGGCGTCGCTGAGTACGTCACAAAAGGGCGTATTGAAGATTAATCCCGGGTTAAAGCCGCCGCGCTTGTACTGCGGTTACGCGCGACATAATCAATGACCGCACTAGGACATGGTGCGTGAATAAAGAAATGGATGTTTACAAAACACCGCACGTGGTTGTTGTGGAGTTCCGCTTGCTGCGTGATGCGTACTAGGACTGCTTGAAGATCAGTATGCAGCCACTACCATATACGCAGATGACCGTAAATCTCTCGGGACATCTGAATCTTACATCTCCTCGAGAGGAAAGGGTTGAAAAACTAGTAACCAATACGCAACCAGATTTCTTCCACAGCGCTCACACCTCCCCCAATGTTTGTGACTCACAACATGCATGCGAAGCTGACGTTTAGATACCATGGAATCTGATTTTTCCGCCTTTCAGCGAGGCCGACCTATGTGAATCGAAAGCAAGAGCAGCGGCAATGAGGCCCTATCTGGGTATTGAACCAAGTGTGTAAATACAAAAATAAGATGCTGCGTAGTGGTGTACAAAGGGGGAAAATCAGGCTGCCTTATGCTGTTCATGATCTTATTGGGGGAATATGATGCTTCGTCGTCTCGTTTCGCGCTTTTGTGTAACGGGGCTTTTTTGATGAAAAGGAATCGCTTGAAACGCCAGTGCAAAACGAAAAACGCCTCAAACGCTCGCTATGCTTTACACCCTGAAAGTAAAACCCACCAGAGATCTTGTATGTTCCACGCACGGATATCGGCGCTGAAAGCATTGGGACATGCCAACAAATATGAAAGAAATCACCATCATCAATTGCTTCGAGGCAGAATGGAAAGCTCAAGTCTCGCTGGCCAAGCGCTGTGTTACCAGTCGGTGACCTGAGGGGTGAAGGGGCGACGGTTCGACTTGCTCGACACGCTCCTCGATATACATATTGCTCAGGAGCGCGGGGGAGATGGTTCCATCTGGTGAGGGCTTCAGCTGACCACGCAATGCTTTCTGACGACGGTGTTCGCGCTCGTTAATCACATTTCGCAGAGTCTTGACAGCGCCCGTCCAGCCAATCTGATTAGCCGTAGCGCGATGATTGAACAAGCGCTCCACGAGAGGAAGCGGCAGCGACAGGAGAATGGTGGAAAGAACCCGAGCAGCATGGCTTGCCTGGAGATCATCCTCGGGCGGAGCGTCGCCAAACCGAATCTTGCTCAACCGAGGGTTATGAGTAGGTGGCCGAGACTCGATCAAAGCTGGCAGACGCGGCGCATCTTTGAGCTCGGGTGCAATTGTGTACAGGGAGAAGTCGACAGGGAAAGTATATGCCATGAACTCGATTGCATAGTTGAGCAGAGCATCGGTGAATGGGTCATCCTTGACATGCCTCTCAGGTCTCGACTGGAATGCCGAGCCAGCTTGCAGTGCGTATTGCAGGACTTGGTCGACGGTGTCCCATCGAAGGAGCATCCGTGCGATGTCCACGCCGCGCGCTTGCATGCTAGGTATCTGAAATGTCCTTGCCGCCGCAATATAGCTCAGGAGTTGTTGCATGCGCCTGTGAGCATCGCTTGAGGGAAAAGACTGATCGCTCTCATGCAAGTAAGGTCCAAGGCCATATAAGAAGGTCTGTGCCGACAGAAGCGGTGCACCATACAGGACCTTGACTGCCTCTTCAATAGACTCGCGGGTAACGAATGGGTCGACTGCAAGCACATCAACTGACCGGCGGACATCCCTCGAGCGATGGGTAGGGGCAGGGCTCCGGTGGATGGCGTCTGCAACGGCTGCACTGCGTACGACGATGATGCCATGAACCGGTATGGAGACAAGAATGGACTCTGGCGATCGAACTTGCAGGATGAAATCAGCAAATTCTGGATTGCCGAATTGCGTCGACATGTAGGCCGCAAGCTCGAACGCTGACTCTTCTAGACGTTCTGCTGTTAGATCAGTACCGTTTTGATACACAGATGAGCGCTGCTCCTCTGCGCGATCGGAGCCAAACTTCGCTTCGCCGAATTGGGACTTGCTGGGTGACTGGGAGTGCGAGGTACCTATTCCATTCATGGCGAAGGGCGCATCTGTTGCGGAGAAGTGGCCATTGAAGGCACTTGCATCAGCAGTGGGCCCATTAGGGAACGATGGAGAGTGGAAATCAGCACCGTTCTCATAGACAGGGTCTACTGGTGCTGCTGAGTACTGCGGCTGAAGCCACGGCGCCGCAGTGTCTGATGGGTGCTGAGCATGACCCGGGTAGAACGGAGCGTGTTGCGCGGGAGCGAATCCTGGGGGAGGGCGAGGCATGTCCTGCTGCTGCTGCACGTGCCCACCTGCCTCAGTGTCCTGGAGCGTGGCTGGAACAGCGGGCGACGCGTTCGCACTGTGAAATTCGACAGCTCCCGCGCTGAGTTGATGACGATGGTATGGAGTATAGTCCATATCAGTCCTGACTGAAGGGTAGAAAGGCGGTGGCAGCTCAGTGGGTATCGTCACTTTTCGGGGAACACCATTTTCGACTGGCTTGGTATCGGCGCGGTCGGCAGAGGACGTGATCAGGATCTGGTTCGGTTGGCCGTTGATGATCATGTCTGCAAGTTTGAAGGTCAGTATTGCGGTCTCAAGCGCAGTCCTGCGGTGTGGATACCAACCTTCGGGGTCAGCGCCCTGTTCGACATGGTCAATCTGGGGTGTCGGCGGCGAGGCACCCAGGACTGGCGTATCCTCGCCGTTCTTCTCTCCAACAGAGACCCTAGAGTCTGGCGTCAAGGGCGTCTGTACGGCTCCAGCTTGCTGCTCTTCCGGGTGCCCTTCCGCTTGCTTCTCCTCTGCCACTGCCTTCGGCTCCGGCTCTGCGTCTTGCTGAGTCACGGCGCCTTTATTAGATTCCTCAGGCGTAATTGGCCTCGCAGGCGGGGGAGCTCGTGCCAGACGGTGAGGAATGGCGGGGACGATGCGAGGGACGGGGCGACGGGCCTGCTTCTGCGAGCTGGGCGCAGTGTCGGCAGAGAGGGGCGCCATGGCTGCTGCTGTTGATGCTTGAAGGAAGGAGCGAAGGTGTCGCAGCGGCTCCAGGTAATCGCGGCGGCGGTGTCTTTGCCAATTATCCTGGAGCGCCTTCAGACTGGGAGAAGGCTTGGAGGCGAGAGAGGTTTGGTGGGGTGTCGCAGCGCAGACGCAAAGCAGATGGAGACTTCCGATTGATGTGGGGAATGATTTTTAGCTGCATAACTTTATGCGTCATAGCTTCCCGTTAGTCAGCCTCTACCACTAACTACCGGACTACACACAAACTCGCGTGTTACTTACATGTCTCTTCGCGTCGCTTGAAGTCGTTTGACGCGTCGTATCTTGCTTTTCAGAATATTTAGAGTAGTCAAGAAGCCTCTCTAGTGTCTACTAAGGTGGTGATATTCGACAGCTCGCTTTGTCTAACTACGCGGTTCCCCTCAAACCACTACGACATGTCATTTCTAGGCGGCAGATTGCAAAAGGTATGGCTGGTCGTGAACATAAAGCCATGGAATCATATTATCATGGGTTCAGAGAAGAAACGACGAGGATACGGTAATCGTGACTTAGCATTGAGGGCTATTGGATATTGGATATTGGATATTGGATACTGGTACCGCAGAAAGCTTTGCACCAAAAATGCTCGCTGTACAAGATACATGGAAACATTCGCAGTTCTAGCTAAACACGTGCTAGTATCTCAAGCTTAATCTAACAGCCATGGGCTGCACTTTCTACATCGTCGAGGGCATACTATAGCGTAGCTCCTTTCAGCCATGTGTCACTTCAAGACAACTTCCCGAGCCTGGCAGTCACCTTCTGCATGTGTACACGAGTGTTTCTACCACGTGACAGAGTCGACCATGGTCCCAGCGTTTATCCTTCCACCAATTGCTCCTCGCTCCAACGTCATTGCATCAACCCTACGGACACCTCGTCCTCCCTTGGTCTCCTATTTCCCTCGTCTGCACAATTCCTACTATCGCATACAGTATAATGGTTCTTGCAAAAGCTCAGCCATCCTATAACAACAGACATACCACTCCATGGCCATCGCTAGTGCGTCCACTGAAAGACAATCGCTGTAAGCCATGTCGAATTCGCGACCCTGTTATTGGATCACCAAAGTATTGCTTGGAAACGTGCCCTCACCAACAAAGTTTGGAACCTACTTGTGAGTCGCGCGCTTGATGAATCATGTTGCGAGCAATGCTGACCATTGCCAGCAAATCCATTCAGTATTCTCGCAGATCTCAAACAGTCTCCTACAGAGCCAAAATGGCCGTTTGAGTTTGTCCCGACTTCAACTAGGGATACGAAGCGGCGCAGCAAACGTGGGCAAAAGCACCACACAATCAAGCATTCCGAACAAAAGAGACCTGGACGACAGAAAAGTAACAGCATGAGCGAACTTCGCAACAGGTTTGCAGCGCTGCGGATGAAGGACGATCGCCCAGCTTTGGAACCTCCACTAGGCCACCGTGATCATCAGACCAACTCAGAAGAAAGCAGCCCCGTGTCCTTGACCGAGAGCGTCAGGCATCATTGGGCACCACAATTCCGTCCGAACTCTGCGACTACACCAGCCAGTCCAAAGCAAGCGGGTTACCATGCGGGGCCCCCTCAACCGCCGGAACCTTGTTTTGTTCGTTCTAAGCTGCGTATACAGAAACTGGACGCCGATAGGGTAGAGCGCAAAGACTCACATCTCTACCCTTTATCAGCGTTCCTTACCTGCCCAGATTTGACGGATCGCTACCCTTCAACATCCAAATTTTTGGACACCGCGCACACAAGCTTGGGGAATTCGGACTCAAAACTCATCAACGCTCCTGCAAATCCTACTGACCCAGAGCTTTCAGCTGCCTGGGCGGTTTGTACTGCTCTAGATTCGAAGAAGCCTGAACCAACTTCTGCTCAGTCAGCCATTTGTATGCAAGAGGTGGAATTGCTTTGTCCGCAGCAGCCTACGCAGAGTCCACCCTCACAGTGTCCTCCAGCTTCGTCTCATCCAACTCTTGCGATGGAGCGACTGACGCCCAATCCGTCGAATGTCCAGACCTATCGGCCTCCGGTGCCACGTCCGACGGGACAGGAGTCAACTCCCTCTTCAGTACTACCCCAGGTGTCGGAACCACTTGTCCAACCTCTTCTAGGCCTGCAACAGACCTCGTCCCTGCCACCCCATTACATACGCGAAGGGCCTCAAGCAACCTTCGCTCAGAGAATCAAAGCGCTCAGAGAGCACCACAATCTATGCAACTCATCGGCTTCCCGACTTGTTAGGGCACCGATACCATATCCGCACCTTTTCATCGATGCCCCCAAGCGCCAGCCACCACCAGCTATACCCACTAATCTCTTCAACAAATCTCACGTGGACCTCATACTAGCCAGGCAAAAGGCTTCCCGCCGAACTCTGAGTCCAAAAGCGCAGAAGGAATTAGATGACTTCTTGGAGAGGGGACATGCGAATCCATGCTGGTGTAGCAGGCACATGAAGCCGGCTTCTGCTTCACGCAACACCGCCACAGTTTCTTGCACTACTTCAATGGAAGGGAGGTATGATACCAACGAGGATGATCCGGCTGCAGCCAGCTCAGATGACTCCGCTGCTGATGGAAATATCGACATGTACAAGGTCGACACTACGCCTCCTACAGAGACTCCGCGCTCTGAGTTCGACGAACTATATGACATGATGTTTGAATCTACAAAGATCGAGGACGACTGGACTGTGGTGAGCCCCAGCGCTCGATATCGCAAGCTTCGCTCTCAGTCTCTTCCTACATCGCCCGTATCGGATGAGGATAATGAGCTAGATATGGCTAGCTACCTACCATCGCCTCCTCTCACGCCAAATCGACCGAAGTACACGGCATCAGATCCAGGCACTGATGTCTCGACACCTAGCCCTTGGATCTTATCCCCGATACTGTCACCAAGCGATTCAGTACAATCTCCCTAGGAGGAGGATTGCGAGGACGAAGGGCGTGTGGCGAGCACGAGTGCCGTGGAATGGCCAACACTACAGGAAGCTGGTAATTTGACACGGACGCGGAATGGAAGAAGTGGTAAGACTAGCTACGAGGAGGATTCTGAGGACCTTTGTTTTGTATCAGACTGGTTCGTGTAGATGTCGGCTCTCAGCGTTGAAGGTCTGACCACTGTAACCTTGAGTTGCGGGGAGACATGGGGCATTAATAGCTCATATGTCTCCAAGGTACTTCAAGTTTGTATAATCAAGGAATGATTGAGTCTTCATTATTGACTCAACTCCAGCCCTTGTTATTCGTTCAGCAAGAACAGGTTGCTCAATTGATCTTGGTTTTCAAACCTCTTATTCTATTTCGCCGGAGAGTGTAACTCCATTTGGTCGGCATTAACTCTGAATACCAACAAAGTTCGTTGTTTCTGAACTGCTCATTGTGGTTACCAGCTTGAACTCAAGACATCTTCCCTTTCTTTCCCCCAGTCACCCATAACCGCGCCAACCGCTCCCCACCAAATCAACTCGATCCATCTCTTCACACCATATTTCTCCCACACATAAACCTCCAACATCTCTCCTACTCCCCCTCGCCCTTACTCTCAACCTCCTTCGGCCGCCCATCCGGCCCCAACCCCTGCTCACTCATCAACCGCACCCTAACCTCCGTACACTTCTTCCAACTCCCCTTCCCCTCCATCCGCTCATGCCACTCCTTAACCCTCGGACAACCCTCAAACCTCTCCTCCCTCCCACACTGCAAAAACGCCTCAAGATGGGTATTATACGGCAAAAACGCCAAATCCGCATACGTGCATTTGTCCCCAACTAACCACCCCGTCCCACTCCTCTCCAGCACAACCTCGAGCACACCCAGCACGCGCCGTATCTCAGCGCGATACCGCTCGATCGCACTGGGTATCTTTTCAGGATGGTAGTATGTGAACCAGCCTGCTTGGCCGTAGTATGGCCCCTGGCCGCTCATCTGGAACATCATGAATTGGTTTAACTGATGCTTCCTATTCACATCTTCGTAGGTTAATTTGTGCGTGACGTCGTATTGGGAGATGAGATACTGGACGATTGCGCCGGACTCCCAGAGCGTGAGGTCCGTGTTGGGGTCCTGGATTGCGGGGTTGCGGCCGTTGGGGTTCAGGTCGGTGAAGGGGGGCTGTTTTACCTCCGAGAAGGGGAATGGGTGGAGGGTGTAGGGGAGGGAGAGTTCTTCGAGGATGAGGAGGACTTTGTAGGCGTTTGGGCCGGAGGCTGCAGGGGGCGGAGGGAGGTGGTTAGTTTGGGCGTTGGAGGGAGGGGGAAGGGGAAGGGGAAGGGGAAGGGGAGGTGTTACGCATGATCCAGAGCACGATTGGTTTTAGGTTCTCCATTTTTTTAAGGGGGTTTGCAGGTTGGTTGTGGTGGTGGAGTGTTGTTTGGGGGACGGAGGAGGATCGCGGTACTAACTTGGCGGCGGCACAGGAAGGGAGGTCAATCGCAGGTTTTAAGTTAAAGGTTGGGAATAGCCGCTAACCGAACCTATCGTGCTGTCTTTAAGAGGTCGAAGGTATACCGTTCGTCTTACGGGGCCATTGTCCTAGGGTTAATTCCTCAATACGTACAAGTGCTTACTGTACAACAATTAGCATTGTACGCAACCTTGCAAGTCGCTCGCGTTGAGAGCCTAAAGAGGTTTAACAACTTATTAGCCGCATGCTACGCGATAGTGTCTAGGTCGATCCTACAAATTGTATCCATTATTTCACACTATCCTATACGTGCGCATAGGATACATATCCTCCTGGCGCCAAGCCTCACCATCCATGATACCATGAACATACGCGGGCCCAATTCTTTTACACGTCACCACATCTCCATCGCCACTGATCTTCCTCATCACAAGTGGCACATCAGCCGTCCTTAGTACACAAATCTCATCCTCAACATCCGCATCCTTAGGCACCAAAACCATCATCTGCAGTCTCCTGGTAACAGCGATCCGGCTTCTAAACACAAAAACGCTCTCTAACACCCGCATGAAATCTGTTTCTCCAGGTCCGAGAAGAGGGTCAACTCCTGAGCTCATCTTCTTGCACCACTCAAGGAACTGGATGCGGAGGTGGGGAATTTCTTGGTCGGTGATGCGCTCGCCAGATATGCCTCGATCTCTCATGAGCGTACGCCATGTTGTGTCGTATTGTGTGGTAGTCGATGCTTCTGCGTCAACGTTTGAACTGTCTGGTTTGAAGCGGTCCGGAATCATGCGAAAAACCAGGTCTTGTAACTTCTCCATGAGCTGCCGTGCGTAGTCACGGGACCCGACTATGATACTAATGAACTGGATGATCGGGCTAGCATCATAGTGCTCAAAGACCGTGGGCGTCGGGCTTATGGGTTCGATTGTGTCGATGAGGTAGCCTTGAGCGATGAGGACTTGGTCGATAATGGAGAATGGAATGTCGTTTCGACGAGAGTCTGTGCCGGCCGTGAAGATGGGGTGGTGCTCATATTCTCGTGTGTTTCTCCAGTAAGTACTTAAATCTGGCACCCACGATGGCAGTCCAAGCCTTTCTTGCTGTTGCGGCTCACTTTGGTCAAAGCAAATAAACTCCAGCGTTTTGTCCTGCTTAATAATGAACGCTGTAGTTTCATAAAAGACTGTCGATACAGACTTTTCGTAGTCCGGTACTATGCCCAGATTGTGCGTGAGGCCGAGGAGACCGTAGATATTATCTCTTGGGTCCGTGGCTTTCTGATGTTGCGAACGCACCAACAGGTGTGTGAGTGAGAACTCCGGGCTGCTGGCATTATATTGTCGACGTAGATCTATTATTGATATCAGACGATAAATTATATGGAAGAATTGAACTATTCTTTCTTCGGCCTGACGACTGGCGCTCTTCAAGATCAGTTCCAGGGATAGCAAAGGTAAAGCTCGGTTCCCACTCAGCAGTGATACTTCTTTAGCAAGTATTATTTCTTGCACGATCCATATGCGCTGCCAAACAGGATTGAAGCTGAAGACTTCTCTCAGTGCAAGCTGTTGTGTGGTTGTCGGGAGGTGTTTGTCAGGCGAATCTACGGGGAGCAAATCTGTTGTGACAGAGAATTTGCCCTTTGAACCCGGTCTTATGGCCTCAAAGGTTACATCAAACCAGTCGAAGGCTACAGTACTGGCATATGTCGATTCCCCAAGCCACACAAGATCGTGCTGCGCTCGTTCGTATATTCGTTTCATATGCGGTACTTGCTGGCTCCTCTCCGCTAAATTCTCTTGATCGATACATATCTGGTCGATCCAGATGATTCGGATGTCATCAGTCTTTCTCAGATGAACTAGCGCGGAGCGTAGCGAATCCGTGATGTGGAGTACATCTCGATCAATGCTGATGCTGGCGTTCTTCCCGCCGGTGCCCCAAACGTAGGACAAGCACTCGTAATCTAGCGAATCGTCGATATCGTATTCGACAAGTCTTCCAGAGATACACTGGGAATCTAGCGGTTCCGGATCGAGGTAGAACAGACGAAAGTGGGACGGTTTCGCGAGGCTGCGGTACTTGTATGGTCGCCCAGATTGAACTTCTTCCATGACGTTGGCTTTCGATCACGACACCTCGTCCCACTCCTCGCGTCCTTATTCCACGGGTAAACCTGGTGTGTAAGGAAGACATGAAGAGACATCTTGTGGGCATGTAAGCTTCAGCCTTTCCGCGGGCCAATCGTTTTAGGCAACGACCGCTCCAATCAAGCACCAATCACAATGTTGATGTTGACACCACGTCAGCCCTCAAGCGACCCCAAACTCGAACTCGAACCCTACCGTTGCGTATACAACTTTCACCATAGACACATTGGGCTTGCTATCAGAGTCCATGTAGAATCTGTGAATAGCTCCGCGTGTGACCAAAACATCTCCTTCTACAGCGGAATGTCGTCGCAACCAGTTTGCTCAAATTGACACTACTCAAACATAGAGGAGCGAAACAAAAGAGTACTTCGAACATAGAGGAGGCGGCTCAAAAGCCAAAGTCGAAGCCAAAGGAGGCACCGAAATCTATTTCATGTGCGGATGTGATACACGAGTCTGCCTCAAAAGCAAACTATGGGGATGTAACGCAGCGAGGAGAGTATGTGTGAATCGGTTGCGAACCTAAGTGTTAGCGGACTCCAGCTACACCTCCCTTGAGTGGTTTGTATTATAAAAGGGTGGAACTTTCCACTCTCCAAAGATGCGTCATCCCGTCCTCACTCACTTAATCACAATCCTACCCTCTGCCACACCCAACAACCATCTTTCGCAACAATCTCTCCCTCGACCCATTTTCCTCAATGAGCTCCCCAAACCTCCCGCCATCTCCTTCAACTCGTGGAACACTTCCCTCACCCCACCAACAGAACCCCCTCTTAGCAACAATCACATTCTCCTTCTCCAATGCCGTGCGTCCCGTCTTCGGTGCATATTGAACATGCGCGATTGTGTGCCGCAGGCGGCGGTCTCGTGGCAGCAATTGAGCGCAAGCGCAGCAATAGTAGCGTTGGCTAGCGCTTCGCTGACTATGTCCTGGTTGAAGTAGAAGTCCCTCCATATTAGACTGCCTTGTTAGCGGTGGCAGCGGTGTCGTACGCGGTGTTTGATTCGGTGCGTGGCGCGCTGGAGGACGGTCAGATCGAAGAACATTTTGGATTTCAGGTCGCTGGCGTCGTGGGCGTCGTTGGGGCGGGATTATAGCTTGCATATGTCGACTGAAAGTTCCGTTTACATGTAAGTGTGTGGGAGCCCGTCGTTTGCGTAGCGGCGAGGCTGGCTTGGGAGATGGAGGTTCACTGAGTATGAGAGCGCGACGTTAAAGGTGGGGAGCAGGAGCATGGAACTGTCCGTTGTTACGGCGTCAGAGTACTGTTTCCATTTTTCGGAGACGCCGTAGAACGGAGCAGACTGGTGGTCAGTTGTTTGGTTGTAAGTGCCCTACCTGGCGCAACAGTGACGTTGTATTCTACCAATCTCGGGGCGCATGTCGTGTCCATGGTGGGAAACAAGCAAGTTGATTTCGGGGTTTTGTTCAAAGCCGTACTAAATCATTTTTGAGCTAGGAATTTAGTCTATCCTGCTTCGACTAGGATAGACTTGTACAGTTATGAATACCATAGCTGATCCATCCTCCCAGCCACTTAGATAGTCGTAATGGTATGGCTTGAGTAAACAGGTTCATAGTGATAGTCCAAGTCTGCCACGCCACAGTCATGAAATCCCTGAAAGCAAACGCAGCCCGCAAACGCAGAAAATAATCCAGGCAGCCACACGTGCGCGCTCTCTCACTTCCACTCCACTAGCGCTTTTCGCCCGCCCCACACGCAAACAAACACTCACAACAAATCCATCTACTCCCTCACACCTCCCACCCACGTATATATACCCAAAGATTCCCAAATATCCCATCAAACCCTCTCAGCTGAAAGTCGAGAGGCGCGACCTGGTTAGTGGCCACAATATCACTAAGCACCCCCAGGTTAATCGCGCCAGACCCTCTTTCACCTGAAAGGGTAGTGAGTTCGACTCTCCGCTCGGTCGTTTAAATCAAAAAGATGCCTGTGAAGGATGATTAATCCCGAGAAGGCATCTGTGAGTGAGAACGGAAAACTGGCCGTATCAAATGGAAGCTGGTTTACACGTCGCCTTCCTCCCCCAAAAGGGGAGTTGTAAGAGTTTTTTTTGCTGGTTTTTTGTACTTGGTAACTTTTTTTGGCTAGGAGGATTATGGTGAGGGGGATGAGATGAGAAATAAGGCGGTAAATTTCACAGTCTTCGCACTGCTAGCTAGGTAGTGTCCCAAAACGCTAGATTAAAGGTTGAGTATTCTCCCAAGAGCTGCAAGTCCATGACCCGGCCACTAACGAGCGTCGTACGCGTGTTGAACCAGATGGGATGTTAGTGTAATCTCTAGGGCAGAACTAGGCTCTCAATCGAACAGAAACGCTGTGTTGCGGTAGGGAGCAGGTAACAAATTCACTAACTCCCGTCACTCAATATACAACGTCTTCACTACAGCTCCTTGCTCTCGCTTGTATCATTTTTCTATATAAAACCTTCTTCTAAGAGCCTAACCCCGCCGATCACATTTCCACACTCTTCCTCAACGTCCTACAATCTCCCACAACCTTCCACGTCCCCACCCTCCCTACCTACCACCAACACAACGCACACCCCCCAGCACCGAAGCTTCCTGCGTTCCATCCATCCTGCCCTACTGAGTACATGTACAGCCACAGCATCACTACTGTAGTCACACGCCCATTGAGGAACGTAAGTAAAAAAGACCACACCCACACAACCAGAAGACATAGATGCATCCAGCCAGCAGCTAAACTAACTAAATGTAAAGTGGTGTGAAGTGCTATTCTGCGGAGGTAGTAGAAGAAGTAGTAGTAGTATCAGGGCGAAAGTATGTGTATAGATATATCAATGCTGCGTTACGCTACGCGACTACGTTGTGATGTACATGAGACCCGTGAATCTCCGCAGTACTTTCTCAACTACTATGTTGTACTATAGTAATAATTATGCAATTTCGCACATCCCAACTCAACCCCCAAACGCCGAGCCCCCAAACTTAAGTAAAGTACCAAACAAACGCCCACCGGATATCAAATCCCCAATGCCCTGCCCTGCCGTAACACAAAACTCCCTACTCAAGATCCTGATAATTAGTAACGAACGTTCGACACACGCATAAGAGTCTACATCTCCATCCTCTCCGTCACCGGCTCCCGTGTCATCGTGGTACTCCCGTGATGCTTATGCTTATGCTTCTTCGTCGTCCTATCGTAACATATCAATCCGAACCAACCTTCATCCGTACACGTTGTACTCGTGCTCGTGCTCGCCGCAGTACTAGTCAGCCGTGCCGTGTGTGTATGAGTCTTCACTTTACTAGGCGGATCATCGCCGTCTAAACAGCCGCCGAACCAGCCGGGGTACCTGCACGATGAAGTAGAAGTAGAAGTAGCGGTGGGCGGGGAAAAAGTCGTTGTTACGGTCGGTGCCGGGGCGGGAGATGTAGTGTGTTGGGATGTTTTGGCTGTCGTGGTGGTTGATGTTTCGGTGTCGTCTTTGCAGCCGAACCAGCCGGGTGTTTTGCACGTTGATGTCGAAGACGAAGTAGACGTACTTGTCGTCTTGGTATGCTTACCGCTCGTCGTGGTTTCATCCAGGCATCCCCACCAGCCTGGTGTCTTGCACGTTTCAGTGCGTGTGCGGGTAGACCTCGACATTGAGGTCGATGTGGGTTTCGACGATGAGGTAGTCGTTGTTTCTGTACCGTTGCTTTCGAAATACTCCCATGTGTAGCAGTCTGTGCAGTTGTAATATGGTTCGCATTTGGCGGGCTGGTCGTACTTCAGTATCACATCGCGGATGACTTCGACGATTTTGTGTGTGCCGATGCCTACGCGCCAACCGAAGTCTTTGACTGTGTCGTAGACGCATTTTTGACCTGTGTGGCAGACGCTTTGCATGGCGTAGCCGCCGAAGGTGCATACGCTGGTTGCTTGGTTGCATGTTCCCATGTAGACTGGATCTGCTGTATGGCCGAAGTGGAACCCGCCGGTGAAGTCGCGTTTCTGGAGTGAGCCGATCTGGTGTCCTGGTGGAACCGGGAGGCCTAGGCGAGAGGCGGGCATAGCTTCAGGGACAGCTTCGAAGGTGACAGCTGGGTGGCCAAACGTCAAGGATAAGAACGAGGATACAGCACCACCAAGCGAGTGACCCGCCATCCACACCTCGGCGTCCGGATATAGTGCGGTAACATTGTGGTAGAGATCTTGTGCAGCGTAGTAGTAGCGGTTCTTCTCGCGGAGCGCCGTGACAAGGCAGGTAGAGTTGCAGGTGTAGGCTGATGTTTGACAGTCGCAGACCTGCCGCCAGAGGTACTGTCCTCCCTGTCCGCAGCAGCAACTGAAGAACAGATTATCGTTGATTTTGTCATTCGTGGTCGTCTCTGAGCCGTCAAACATGGCGGGGGATGTGCCCTTCAAACCTATGACGACTGTCGAGTTCTCGGTATCGGCGAAGATGTGCCCTCGCAGCCCGTCTGATTCCCAGCCAAAATCTTCTGTGTAGTTGAAGCCCCCGCCCACTTCTTCCCACTCGCCCGTATTCGGCTCCAAGATGTATGCGTTCGAGGCCATGCGCGCGAAGCTCAATACTGTTTCTCTGTCGGTTACGTTCGGCCCTGCTATCTCATCGATTGCCCAGTCCTCTGCGGCCAGCTGCACGGGCCTCCCTTTGCTTCTTCCCCACTCGAGTATTCCGTCTATTGTGTCCTTGCTCCTGTCTGTCAGTCTCTGGATGCTCATGGTCTGTGACTTGACGCGTAGTCGAGGAACTGGTTCGCGATCGACGCTGTGCTGGTCCTCGGCCATCCATACTGCTGCCTTCTCTGGTACATCGAGCCGGCGGTGGAGTTCTGGGTACTTGTAGGTGCCATGGTGGAATATATGTCGCAGCGAGAAGTCCTTCTCTGTGCTGGATGGCGTGGGCGAGGCGGGTGGCGGAGGGAGTATGGGAAGCTCTAGCGCGCTGCTACCGGAAACAGCGAGGAACGACAGTAAGAGGGATGCTGTTACGCGCGATGCAGAGGTACAGAGAGGTCTGCGTCGCATCATGCAGGTGTTTGCAAAGGAAACTATCAACACAGCGTCGAGGTTGGTTTGAGTGAATGGCAGTGGCTGTCACGGCTGTCCACAATGAATGACGCATGGTTCACATGCCCCGGTTGCACGTGTCGCGGGGCGGCTCTGAAGGCGGCTGGATCCCGCAGCTGCGGTTGCGCTTGCTGATAGCGGATAGCGGAGATCGAGACATTGGACGACGCCGCAGATAGCCCTGCAATGTAGCAAGACAGTCACTCCTTGTGTCCATCGCTGGCTTCGTACTTCACTTTTGAGAATTATAGTCCAGTTCAATCATCCAGACGGATCACGACGGCTGCAGCGAGTTTTAGCATCCCTTTAAAAGCTCACGCCAGCTCCACCGTCCCGCATGACGTCCAAGGCACGAGCGCAACGTTTGGTTTCAGTGACTCGGCCAGCTCGATGCAGGCACACGACACCATAATAGCTTTCTAATCCCACACTATCAGTAGCAATCATGTCTGAGAGACCAAAAAACCTACACCCATCGCGGTCGTTTTCTCGGCTCGACTCTACACCCCAAAGTCCACTGTCACGGAGTCGAGCGAGCACGCTCCAAGGGCCTCCTGTGCCGGATATGTTGGACCCCTTGAAGGCCAATATGGTTCCAGAGGAAGATGAGAACCTCGATGGAGATGTCTTTGCAAAGAAGGACGAGGCGGAGGAACAAGAAGAGGAGACTCGAGTGCCGGATGCTTTCGAAGAACTGCCCATTGAGATTCGAAGCTTAACTGAGAGGTACTGTACTCAACCTCTCCCAGACTCCAGACGATTGCTGACACAGTGATAGATTCCTCGAGTCTCTCACAGCCAAAGTCCACCCCACTCCACTGTCCGCCGACGCCCTCGCCGACCTCTTCCAAGACTTCTACACCCGTGCTTCCGCAAAGATCAATACGCATATCGCTACACTGTCGGCTAGGTTGACGAGCGATAGCTTCGTATCCAAGAAGTCATCTGCGCCGTCAAGTAAACCATCGTCCATACGTAAAGGGAGCGATCAATCGGGAGAACAACAGATGCTGAGTGCGTCGGAGATGGCAGACCGCAAGAAGGCCAGAAAGTCGCTCGAAGCAAAGCGATTCGCGCTTGAAGAAGCTGTAGAGCGCGCTGTGTGCGAAAAAGTGTACGACAGAATATGGCGGCATCGAAGCACCGATGACGAAGAAAGGGACCACAAGCTCAGATCGAGAACAGCAGCGCTCTCACTTGTTGGCATTGGTCTGAAAGAGCTCCTGATGGCTGGCGATGAGCTAACAGAAGAGGAGCGTCAGAAGACGAAGGAGAAAGAACCCGAGATAAGGGAGTGGCTATCTGCTGCCAGGCAAGATATCCTGAAAATGAACAACGAGAAATATCCATTAGGAAAAGTCCAACATCTTACTGCCGCACACAAGTCCATTGTCGAGGCTTTATCAAAGATATTTCCCGCGACATCCTCGGCCGACGAGATCCTCCCTACGCTCATCTATGCGTTGATCACCCTACCGCCTGTGCATTTAAATGTCATCAGTGATCTGAAGTTCATACAGAGGTTTCGAGGCGCAATTCGAATGGATGGTGAGACCGCATACTGTCTCGTCAACCTAGAAGCAGCTATCTCGTTTCTGGAAACAGTAGATCTTTCGTCGCTGCGCGCGGAGGAGGCTTTTGGAAAACCAGATTCGCGACCATCAACACCGAAAACAGAAGTCACGCCCATGGCTCTAGGTTTGTCTGAAGCGCCGGACTTGATCCAGACCCCCGCTACACCCATAAAGGGCGCATCAAAAGACCCAGGGAGTCCAACAACTACAAAAGCCCAACGCCGGTTGAGCAATCTCATTCAGACACAGACGAACAAGTTCGAAGCCGCTTCAGATGCTGTGCGCGAATCGATCCTCGATTCAGCCGACCAGGCAATGGGTAGAATCAACAACACGCTAGATACTAGCTTCAAGTTCTTCTTTGGTGGCCTCCGAGACCGGGACCCTAACAGTCCTGTGCAGGAGCAACCTGCGTTGCCGAAAACCCTAGAGGACGCGAGAAAGCTCGTCAGCTCACCTACCCGTGCAGAAGGTGATGACGATAGTGTCAGTGTCAGTGCTGCGAGCTCGGTACAAGGAGAAGACCATCAAGAACATGCAGGTCCTAAGGGCCTCGAGGCAAAGATGACCGATCTCTTTGCTGGTAGAAGACAAATCAGAGATCGCAGCGTCGATTCGACTAAATCTGGAGGAAGCAATAGCGGACGACGTGTTGCATTCACATCAGCAGCGGGTGCCGAAGAGAAGTCATTATCGCCAGCAGCAGTCAAAGCTGAACAGGCGGCACCAACCAATCCTTCAGCAGTCGACTCGCTTCGCAATATGGGCAACAGTCTCAACCCTCTAAACCGTTTCGCAAGTATCAACGTTCTTCCGCGTTTTGGCCGCGCAATAAGTAGCGGTAGCACGCCAGTTCTCCCGTCACCTACCACTGAGCTACCTAAACCGTCACCGCCGCCAGAGCCGCTCAGTCGGACAGTAACCGGCGAAGGGCTGCAAACAGAAGAGAAGGGAGCGAGGGCGGTGGCTGCATTAGAACAACTGAAGAAGACGACACCGCCTGTGAAGCGTTTTGTGGAAGCGAAGGATGCACAGGAGTTGAAGCTGAAGGAAGTCGATGAGCTGTTAAAGGAGTACCAGAGGTTGGCAGCGGCGCTGAGAGGAGCGATCAACTATTGAGTTGAGGAGATGCTGTATTTTTATAGTTCAATCAAGACCAGATCACTTGGAAATGTGCAGGCCCTGACGATGTGCGCGTCGATGAGGATCGCTCGCGTTCAATCAGTAGGAGAGTGTTCCGATACAGATCGGAACGGAAATGGCCTAATCCGGAAGGAGCAACAAACGCACGGGCCGAAAGTAAACAACCACAACACCCGCGAGCTCATGAACTTCACTCTGGAACCCTAGCAGCCCACGACCTTATACAGTTCTTACGTCTCAAACATGGCAGAACCAATGTCAACGCTCTCCCCGGAGAAGCTCAACGCCAATTCGAACTCGATGCTGATTGACGATGACTTCGACATCACCTTCCACGACCCGCCTTCGTCACCATTTGTGTCGCATATAGAGAATGACGACCAGGAGAACATTGCGCCCAATGTCGCACCAACCCCCTCAAAGCCGCTGCTCGACTTCAGTGACGATGTGCCACAATCCGCATTCAAGGTTTCGCCCGAGAAGAAGTTTGGAGTCACGCAACGCGCAAGTCCAATGAAGAATCTGATGGGCGACTTCGAGGAGGCAGCGCTGAAGTCCAACGTCGATAGTCAAAGAAGCCCTAGAAAGAGCTCGCCGATCAAGCAGATCGCTGCGGAGCGACCAGAGTCCGCCATGAGCAGTCATTCGCACAAACGTCAATCGCTCTCGAGCACCCCGCGCGCTCCTTCAGACGAGTCTATACAAAAGCCATCACCTTTTGACGACAGTAACCCGGAAATAGCTCCTATGCCCTCGAAAAGGCCATCATCGTCGCACAATGAGTCCGCTCTGCGCGACAACGAGGGGTTAACGGTCGCCATGAGATACATGGAGGAAACACGGACAGAAAGCCGGGAGATTCTCACTAGGCAGATATCGCAGGAGAGTGACTTTGGTGTGGATTTAGGAGCTGATAACACTGATTTCAACCCCGATGGGCCAGATCTCACATCGGCAGACATGGATGATACATGCTTCAGCAATTTCTCAGAGATGCCTGGGCTAGACATGACCAAGTTCGCATTCCTCAAGCAAAGCCCTGCAAAGGGTGGACTCCAAGAGGTAGGCATATGCGGTTGTACCACGTGAAATACAACACTAATGGTTTATTAGTCGACTCCTCGGGCTCGTCCACAGATGACACCCTCAACGGTTCGCCGCAGCGAACGCACACCTTCTCCCACGCCTCGACGTACATACAAAGAGAATGACACTACAAACCTACTCCTTGACTTCACCGCACAAATTGAGTCATTCTCATCCTCTCGTCGTACTTCGCCAGCTCGTGGACGCCCCTCGCCCACCAAATCTTCAACCCAGCCAGATCTCCGCTCTTACTATCAAAATCAACGATCACCTGCTAAGGGTGGATCACACGTCCCAGCTACCCCAAGCCAAAGTCGCCAGATGCTGAACCTTCTGGATTTCGAGCTGCCTCCGCCTCCAACACCGCGGTCATTGCCTACCGTAACCATCCGGGAGATGGAATCCGTGAAGTCACAGTTTCAATCTCAGATCTCATCTCTCTCCGCTAGTTTGTCTGGTAAGGAGGCTGAAGTAGAGTCTCTAGCGAAAGCCGTCGCTGATGCTGAGCGTCGCGTTGGTGAGGCACATGAGACAGTCCGTGACGAACGATCAGCACGCGAGTATGCAGAGGCGCAGATGACAGACTGGAAGAAGAAAGGCGAGGAAGTCCAGAAACTTTTGCAAGATGTACAGGCTGAGTTGGCGCGCAATGACAGCGAGCGCGAGCAACTTCTTGCACGGCTTGCAGAAGCCGAGAAGCGTGCTGAAGAAGCGGATAACCGGTCGTCTGAGCTCGAGACCAAAATTATCGAAGCCGAGAGCAAGAATGTCGATATGACTACGTTCATCAACAATGACGAAGAGGAGAACAAGAAGATCTACTCCGAGATGGAATGCCAATCTGCGATTGCCGAGAAGGTCAACGAGGTTGCACGCGACTTGCACACAGCATACAAAGCCAAGCACGAGAAGAAGATCAAGGCGCTCAAAGACAACTACCAGAAGAAAGCCGACGAGCGCTGCAAGGAACTTCGCGTGCAAATCATCCGCCTCGAGCGCCAAGTCGAAGAGGCAGAGAAGAAGCGCGACAACACCTTTAGCAAGATCACTGTGCCTGGACAGATGGAGTCCACCACCACATCAGCACCTTCGCCTTCTAAATCCTCTTCTTCCTCCTCCAATGCAGAGGACATACAAAAACTCGAAGCCCAACGCGCCGAGATCGAAAACCTCAAAGCTAAACTCGCGGGCCTGCAGTCAGAATTGCAATCACTACGTGCGTCTCACGACACGCTCTTACAGGATCTCGAAGCAGAACGTATCGAGAAGGGTGAGCTGGTTGCCGCGGCAGAACAAATGCTCGCTATGTGCGGTGAGAAGATGGAAGAAATGCAGCAGGAAGATCTGCGTCGCTCCCAAATCGGGTCTGCTCCCCCAGCATCAGCATCAACCGTGCCTACGCAACGCGCCACTGCTCCACAAGGACACCAGGCCACCTCTATGCGCAACACAGGCTTTCTCGCTGGTGGCGCGCCCACTTCTTCTTCCTCCTCTTCGCGGCCTGGCTCCGCGCTGGGTGGTGGACGGCCCGCCAGCGCGATGGGAGATCGTCTAGGCGCCATGAATGAACGTCCTAGTGGAGGTAGCGGTAGTGGTAGTGGGGTGGGTAAACCATCAGGCCTTCGTGCCCCTGGAGGGTTTGGCTTTCAAGGTGGTGCTGGTGCTAGTGCGCCGGGGTTGAGCAGGAGTACGAGTGGTGGGAAGAGTAGGTTGTTGAGTAATATCGAGAGGATGGGCGGGGGTAGGACGCAAGAGTAGTATATCTGATTAGTGAAATGTTGCCCCTCCCCAATTCTTTGGACTTTTGAAATGTTAGGCGTAGAAACTTTTGGGCTTTTAGGAATTGGGAGTTTGAGACGGGTGGTTTGGATAGGTTTGGGAGGGATGGAGATGGGCACGGGGAATGGGGGTTTGGGCACAGCGTGGTTGGTTTCAAGACGAAGCGATGTCCAGGATTGTCTGTCATGTGTATATTGGGCGTTTTTTTTTTTTTTTATCTCAGTTGTCGTTGGCTTCAAGTCAAAAAGGCTTGGGTCCTCCCTCATCTTATTGATCTCCCCGATATCAAACCCTCGTCTTCTGTTTCTCTGCCATTCGGATTTCCTCCCTCCTTCTTCCGTCTCCCAACTACACATTTTGTTATACCGAAACTTTACACACACGCACGCACGGTGTTTACAAGGTACCTTGCTTTAACCCCTCTCCTCTCTTACCGCACAGGCCGTGTAAACGTTTTCGAATGTGTTTATAACTAGTAGAAAGGAGAACTAATTTCGTAACGTTAAGAGGAGAGGATTCTAGAGAGGAGGAGGAGGAAGATGAGGAGAACTGGAGACTCTAGAAGATGATGATGATGATGATGATGAAGAAGAAGAAGAAGAAGAAAGGATTAAACTTAGAAATTTAATTAATGAGGAGCAAAAGTCGACTCCCTGCTCAGATGGAAGGAGTCCCGTTACACTATCCATACTAAAACAAACGCCCATCCCAACTAATCCTAGAATAACAGTCAATCAAACACAGCACATCCCATCACCCCTAGCAACCTCCCCATCCCCAACCCCATCTACCACTACGCCCTAATACCCCCAGCCCACGCATTCCCAAATCATGCTCCTTAATATACTCGCCCCCTTCTCCGCCCACTCCCCCTACTCACGAACGCCCCCGACTCTCCTTCCGCTCCGCCCACCCGCAGCGCCCCTCCACGCATCCAACACGCAATCCTTTGCCCTCCTCACTCCAATCTCCTGCTCAGCCGGCAACGCAGCACGCAGCTCCGCACGGAGGCGCTCTTCGAAGCCGGCGAACAGCGTGTTGCCGCCCGTCAGGAAGATGTCTTTGAGCACGGCGTCGCGCTGTGCCGGGGAGATGAGAGAGGATGATGACGAAAGGCGCTCGGTCAGGATGGTGGATGCGATTTCTATGATGCCTGCTTGGTCGAGGCCTGCGATGGTGGGCTGGAAGATGATCTCCGGGACGCGGATGCGCTCGACGTTGAGGTGGATTTGGTTGATTTCCTTTTGGCTCTCGGAGTCGAATGGGTACGGCCCGTGCAGGAAGGCGTGCAGGATACTCTTTGTCCAATCAGTCTGTGCTTCCCGCGTGCTTTCCTCTGTGAAATTGGGGTCGTGCTTGAGCAGTTGGGACTCGATGTCCTTGAGGTTCTTGTTCAGGTCTTCTTCTTCTTCGTCGTCGGAACCCTCGCCGGTCGCGATCGTGCGGTAGACGCCCCAGTCTGCGTCGTCGGCGCCGAAGGTGTCGTCGTCTCCGCCTCCTCTGCGGCGTTTCTTAGTCGGGTTGTCGGACGCGAGGTTTGCGATGGATTTCATGCGCATTTGGTTGGCGAGAGACTTTCTGTTACCCAGTTCGGCTTTGAGACGTTCGCGGTCTTTCATCTTCTGGATGATGGCCTGTCGGGCTATCTTTCGCTCTTCGATCCAGCCTTGCGGGTCGGATTCTCTCCGCTCGTCATCGAGGCGTTGTTCCTCTGCTAAGCGCGCTTTCTCCTTCTCTTTCTCTATCTTGGCGCGCTGGCGAGCGTCATAGTTTGACTTCATCAAGCGCTGTTGGCGCTTCTGCTTGATGCCTTCTTCGTCGAGTTGGTCGTCGGGCACTTCTAGTAGTGGGAAAGTTGGCTCCTCCACCTGCTCTTCTTCGACGTCGCCAACGTCCTTGTTGCGAGCCTTCTTAATGGACGCTTCCAGTTCCTTGACTCTTTTGTTCAGCTGGTTCTCGTCATCAAAGTCATTCGACTCCAGTACACGAGCCTTCTCTTTCTTTGTAGTAATTTCCTCGAGCTGTGCCTGCAGCTGTATGTAGTACTCCAATTCTTCCTCTTTCCTCTTGAGCTTGTCTAGACGCATTTTCGCAGCTTGTGCCTGTAATCGCCGTCCACTCTCTTTGCGCTTCTCTGCAGCTGCAGCAAGTTCCTCTTCCGTCTTTTGTATCACAACGGCCTCTGTATACGGGAACTGCACGATGTGATCGCGATCCTCAAGCCCAGTCCAGTCCAGGTAGTGGCTAAGCTCCTCCTCGTAGTTTTGTGATACATAGCAATGCTCTCGCACGAGGTCCTCGGCTTGGTTGTCGCTGATCTTGCCGGGAAATGTAGGGTACTTCAGTCTCAGCAGTTTCAGAAGGTATTGTGCGGACTGGAAACGGCCCCAGTTGAGGCGTGTAGTTTGTGAGAGAAGCGGTTTCGAATTTATGACGGGTATTAGATGTGTTGAGGTATATGAAGAGTCCATGATTAAGCCATTGCGACCACCGTTGTAGGAGTAGGAGAAGAGCGAGTCGATACCGTAAGCGACTGAGGGCGCGCCGTAGCATTCGAATAGGATCTCAGACATGGCTGTGATGTGTTAGCCACTGGTCAACTCGACGAAACCTCGACGTCTATCACAGATCTTCACGCACTCTTTCTTGAATATCCCAAGTTTGCGATAGGCTCAGTCATGACGATCGGCCTATCTATGCGCCCGTTCTTTCCGTCCACGCCCAATTTGATGAAGCAGTAGTCCAATACACCCTCCATGGCGTCCCAGTTGTTTACGATATTGCTACCGGGTTCGTAGACGGGCTTCGACTGGCCTCGCGCTGTGCCATCAGAGTAGACATCTGATCCGATGAAGGTAAATGTTCGGTTTAGCTTGCGGTCGCGATACCGTGCCATGTTTGGGAGCACTGATAACCGGGGCTTCGAGTCGAAGGACCATCCTGCGCGGACTGCTGACGACCCTGCAAGCCGTTAGCTATCGTCGAGGCATAGGTACTGCGTTATGGATCTCACCATTGTCAATTACTATGGCCGTCTCGTGATTGCTGCGCGCCCAGCCTTCTGTGTCTGCGCGCCTGTAACCCTCAAAAGGCGGCTCTTTTACGCTCCAGAGCTTCGCTGGGGGAGGTTTGGGCGAGTTGCGCCCTGAGGCCAGCGGCGTATCGTTGATTGCTGAAGGCGCCATGTTGGTGGTGGTTTAGAAGTCGGTGGAGCTGGGGCGGAGCGTTTATACCATGTCGCAAGATGGAAATGTGGCGTGTAGCATCTGGTGGGTGCGTGTTGTGAAAATTGTGGCGCCTGGCATTTGTTCTCGAGGTTCGTTCCGCGAAAGCGTCCATGGATTACATCGGAGGTCTTAGCGCCATCTCCGCATGCTACTTGTGGTGGACTATGCATCCAATTACACGATGAAACTTGGCATGAAAATAATATCTTATTGTTCTTGGGTATCGTAGTTAAAACTAATTGAGCCTCTCTGTGTTCCTCCCGCCCACCTCCCGCCCGGAGCCCAGACATAGCTACGACCTCGCTCAAAGGCCTTGCTTGGTGTATATACACATTGCACACAGTACGCGGTTCATGATGCTGATGTTCATGCTGCGTCTTTCAAACCATTCGTAGCTAGTGAGAGTCAGTAGTGGTACACTGTGGCAGACACGATGTAGTGCATACCTTCGAGGTGGAAGAGAACGTTCGATTGATAGTTCTTGAACATTTGTGCCACGAGTTCCGTATCCATGTTTTGGATGTTAATCTCTTGGAGATTTTTGTTTAGCATCATGATGGCCTCGTTGAGTTTCTCCTGGTATATGGTTAGGTCAAGCAGGTTAACAAGTTGTTTCGTGGTTGTAACTAACAACATTGACAATGATGCGAGAGAGCAACTGGCTCTGCTGGTGTTCGTGCGGACTCTCCTGTGACAAGTCAGACTCACGCGTCTTTCGCGCCCGGCGATCTTTTGTATCTCACCATGATTGCAGTTTATGGTTGTGGTTGTTTGCTGAGCGCGTTCTGGCTGTTGGCGGGGGTTATCAAAGCAGTTAGCAGAGCCAAGAATTAGTGAACGATCCATGGATGCGGCCGGGGAGCTTCCACGGCTCCACATGCACAAGCTCCGTCTCTCTCATCGCAAGTTAATAAATACCAGGCCAACACCTTCCTGTGAGCGATCGTCACACTCGCGAGACTTCTTAACTCTCGACTCTTACGATCAAACCCTCCTTTCAGCTCCCATTCTGCTACACGACGCATTCGGGAACTTCATCAACAACAGACAATCATCATGGCGCCCTTGACAACCGCCTCCGATGAGAAAACACACCAGGCCCTCCTCGATAAGCTCGACTTGTATGCCGTCGCAAAACCTTTCCGTAATCCCAACTGGAAGCCACCGCAGCGCCGCAACAAGAACCTCAAGCAGATCATCGGCGAGGCGTCGCGCAGAGAAGCCTCAGTGATGGCCACCCAAAACAACAGCGGCATCTCAACGCCCGTTGTACCATCTTCCGAAGCCATGACCGGCACCGTCACACCCGCCGGCAACGTAGGCCGACCCCCAAACATTGCGCAAGCAGCCCAAAGCCTGAGCACATTGGTCTTGGAGAAGAACGGCAGAGCTGCGGCAGCTGCAGCGGCAGGAAACGGAACGGGGCCCGCACCGACATACACGAACATCGAGTCTGCCCCGAGTTTCCATCCGAGCAGTAAGAGAAAGTACTGCGATATCACGGGTCTGCCTGCGCCGTACACCGATCCGAAGACGAGGTTGAGATATCACAACAAGGAGGTGTTTGGGAGCATCAGGATTATGCCGCAGAATGTGTCTGAGGGTTATCTGGCAGCAAGAGGCGCGCACACTATTTTGAAATGAGTTGCGTACTTGATCTTGCGCTATCTATGATCGATCAGTCTTGGATCCTGTCCAAGGCTGTTGATTGCAGAGCGCACGACATAACTGCGCTACTTCAAGATCCTGTCGCCGCTCCATTCTTCATGATCACACCGTTGCAATTCCGCCATCATCGCCATGCATTGGATCGACCAGGGCAAAAAGCCTACAAACTGCCACCGCTCACAGCACCTTCCAGCTCAACTAGGCGGCACCCAGGACAAGAACAGAGGACTCCCATTCGTCTACGGCATGTATGGACGCCGGGACCGGGGAATTCCAAATTCACATAACCATCATCATCATCATAATCAGCATCAGCATCACGGTTGGGGCGAATTGATTAAGATATATGTATGACCATCAAAGTCAAGCTCCTTCCACCCACCATGCGCCTTTCGACGCGTGGCTCAAGAAGGCGCTCCGGCTTAATCGTGATCCAGTATTTTTCTACGCCCTTGTGACGGTATACCAGGAGCTCACTCAGAGGGAGACGTTCCTAGTTACAGCTGCGTTGGAAGCATACTGTTGTCAGGGCGGGATGGTTCTACTCTCATCCAGAATATGGCGAGATAGGGTAGGCAGAAGTGGTAGAAAAACAATACATTAATTGCTTCCAACAATTTTGCTGCGGGACATCTGTCACAGGATGTAGAGCTCTGAGACTAATCGTATTTTTTCCTTTTGTGAGGCTTGAAAGGTTGTGAGGTTGGAAAGATGTGGTGGACTCGAAAATCTGCGGGTGCTCGCAGAACCGCCCTCCCGCTAACTAGACAGGGGTCCCCGTCGGCCCGATCGTTCAGCGAACGCGCCGCGTCTCCCCAACTGCCCTGTACCGCGAAAACGAAGGGGACACGAGACAAGAAGTTCAATTAACAAACTCCATGCCACCTCTGAACCCTTGAACAGGCAGCACTCTCCTTCTACTACCCCTCCTTCCCCCTTCCTTGTCCTCAACACACATATTACATTTCAACAAGGAGAAAATCAGCAAACGGTGTTCAAGATGCCGACAATGTGGCTTTCAGATACCCAGAGTACGTTATCGATCGCAAAATAGTTTCCAAACTCTCAAAGACATGTAGACTAATACTTTGATAGAGATTGGTGTCGCCTTCTGCTCAGGGGGTAGGTACGCACTCCTCCCCTCCCTCTACTTCCCTCTAGAACGAACGAATGCGCTCGCTGCAAGGATGAAAGAAGGATGATTGACATGATATACTGTGAACAGGCGGCCTCTTTCTCATGGGCGGGGTGATGATGTTTTTTGATCGCGCCATGTAAGTCTACTACTCTGTCTAACTGAGCATGTTTGTGCGCATGCATCCATGTGATGGGGATTGAATGAAAGCTGATTATGATCACAGGTTGGCTATGGGGAATGTACGTCCTCTCCCCTCGTCCTACCGATAATACCTCCTCCCTCCTACCAACAAACCAAGCCACCTTCCTAACGTCCTCTCCTTCCTAGATCCTCTTCCTAATCGGCCTAACCCTCCTAATCGGCACAACCAAAACCCTAACCTTCTTCTCGCGCCGCCAAAAATGGCGCGGCACCCTCGCCTTCGCCTCCGGCATCACACTCATCCTGCTCCGCTGGGCCTTCATCGGCTTCATCATAGAACTATACGGTATACTAGTGTTGTTCGGCGACTTTTTCGCGACCATTGGAGGCTTCGTAGGCGGGATACCGGTTGTCGGGCCGTATATCGCGCGGGGTTGGAGGCGCTGGGGGTGCGGGGAGGAGGGGTGCTGAGTTGCCTGTTTGAGAAGAAGCGGGAGGAGGGGTTGTTATGGGTTTTGATTTGCTAGGGGAGGGGGATGGAGGAGAACGGGCGAAAGAAGAAGAGGAGGAAGGGCGTATGATGTATGATAATGTTTGTGGCTGGCGTACGACGGCGAATAATGAACGGTCAATTGGGGCTATGGGAGGAGTGGAGAGGATAGGCTATGTCCATGTCTATATCAGACCATGCAGGCTAAGCAAGAAGCTGCGGCTTCTTGTCCAAGCAGGGAAGAGAGACAGAGGTTGCGAAAGAGAGGCGCTTCGCAACGTCAACACGTCTGTCCATGCATAGCGGTTGACGAAGACATAATCACGTACACGTATACGTACGTACTCTCAGCGAAAACAAAAAAAAACTTGATCAGATCACCAACACATCCACCGCACTCGTCGCAACAATTGCCACCATATCCATCTGACTTATCACAAAAGTGTTTCACTCGTCACTACTCCACAATCAAACACATGCCTAAATCAATCAACTTCAACTTGAATGCAAGAGTTATATGCTATCAATTGCTGTCTTTGTTAAGAAGAAGAACTCGAATCAAACTACACACCTCTACACACAGCAGAAGATGAAAAAAAACACGCACACACAGAGAGACATATATATGCAAAGAAAACGCCCATGTCGCCGAACGAACCTATCCCAATGCATACTCTCCCTCTCTCTCACTGTACGTATACTCTAGAAATGCGAGGAGGGAGAGAACGAAAGAAAGAAAGGGAGGAAGGAAGAAAGGAAGCAATGCAAAAAGTACGCCTCCAAATGATGATGATGCTTGCCTGCGCCCAGTCCAGTCCAGTTTATCCTTACCTTATTTCATGATCGGTCGTTCCATTGTTGCCATTCCCATTCCATTCCCCAGTCTCATGACTGTGTATATATATCCTCCCACATCTTTCTCGAAATCGAATGTCATCTATCTCCTTCAGTTTCCCCCAGAAGATGGCTACAGGAGGCACCGCAACAACAACAGCAGCAGCAGCAACAACAATATCATTCTCCCAAGTCTGCACCTACGCAGACTTAGGATGCTGCTCAACAAGCCACTCCATGACACTCTCGTAGCAAAGCACAAACTGCCTCAAACTCTGCACCATACTAAGTCGTTGCATTCTGAAATCTTCGACCGTCTTGGCGATAAGATCGACATTTTCATCCGTGACCCAATTGCCTTCTTCGCGCTGGTTCATGCTCTTCTTCTTTGTCTTTGGCGTCTCAGAAGAATCAGCGTCGACCTCCATGGGCGTCGTGTGTCGAGCCTGCCGGGCCTGACGTTGGCGCTTGAGCATGTCGAGGACCGAGTCGACGGTGCAGAAAGTGCCTGTTCGACCACAGCCGGCTGAACAGTGGACGATAACTGGGCGGCTGTTCGAGGGCTCAGGTTGCGATATTGAGCTGCCGTTCACGGAGCGGACTACTGCATCGCACTGCTCAATGAGCCCGAGGAGATGAGTAGGGTGTGCTGGGGCGCCGAAGTCAGGCCAGTTGGAGTATTGTAGCTGTGTGATTTCGCGCATCCGGGCGAAAGGCTCCTCATCGTTCGAGAGAGTGAACTTGCGGACGATGACGTAGGGTTGCTCTTGGTTGGGCGAACCGGTGGTGGCTTCTTGAGTCAGATTTGGGGGCTTCGTTGAGTTCGTTGACCTTCGCTGGCCCAACGATGGCCTTGCCTGTTCTCGGTGTCTGTGAATTTTCGACGGTTCGAGGGACGCTCTTCGTTCGCCTAGAACGTTCAGGTGTAGATGACCGTAATGTTTGTCTGACCAGTAGTTGTGGGCTTTGACTTGACCCCCTTCTTGCTCTGCGGTAAGCATGACAATGACTCGAACATCCTGTTGCCATACAACGTTCCAGAAGTCCTGTGCACGTTAGTTGCTATCCATAAAGAGTATCAATTGAGATTCGTACCTTGAAAGTAGCCGGAATTGGCCCTTGGGTGGCAATGTAACGTTTGTTGGAATATGCCGCTTGGACGTGATTGGCGTTGACGTAGTCGCAGCTTCCATCTGAGACACCCTCAATCTTGACGCGCGAATGCTCATAGGGCCAGATATTGTTGTAGCGATTCTTTGATCCCTTTTCAATACCGGCGATTTGTATTTGTTTCGCAGAACCTAATCCGGTAGGAGTACCGTAGATAACCTTGCCAGATAGTGCTTCCTGCATGCGTTTTTGTTCTCGCTTCTCGATCTGCAAGAATTTGTCCGAGACACTCTTTCCGTTGTCCTTCTCTTCTGAAGCCTTCTGGAGCCATTGCGGAAGCTCCTCTTCGGCTGAACGAGTCATGCCTGCGGGGTGCTTGACAGCCATTTGACCGACACCGCCGATGAGGTCCATGTTCTGCCGGATATTGCCAAAGAAAGGATTTGCAGCGCTCTGTGTAGCCGGCATAGGGCAACCGCCAATGACTGGTGCAACTGCAGGAAGTCCAGAGTCAATCTGAAGAGCACCTGCGCCGGATGTGGTTGGGCTGGGAGTGTTTTGTTGCGTTATCCATGATGGGAATCTCTGGGAGAACTCGTGAAAGCCGCCGCGAATGATATAGGTACCACCTGACCACCCTTCGTTTGTGAACTTCTTGAGTGTGTTGATGCAGATTGCAGCATCCTTGAGTTGCGAGGAGTTAGTGTCGTATACTATAATGTGCTTACTACTCCTCCAGCGCTCGAACCTCTCCCTCGATTCCTCGTCTTTGAAGGTCTCCGCTAGTTTCTGAACGTTAAATGATGGCCGCTTGAGCAATGTTGTGGGTATGCACAGGCTAAGTGCGCCTGCTAGATGAGACTTTGAATACTGAGTCGAGACACGGAGATCAAGAAGGAGAACTTCTTCTACCGCAGATTCTAATATGTTGAGGATATGCTGGGCTGTGGCCATAGTTGGCCCATCCGTCTCTGCATTATCACTGAAGCTCGCAGGTAGTGTTTCCGCTCGATGGCTTGCTAGTGATATGTTAAAAGGCTTCTTAGGGGGCAGTGATTGGCGTGGGAGTCGATCTTCGGCAAACTCTGCTATGGCGTCTGTACGTCCAAACCCTTCGAAACTTGCCGGAGAATTTCGTCGCGGCCGGTCAGGAAATAGATTAGACTCGGTTGAAAGCATCCTCTTCGGCGAGCGTGGTTTAGGAGGGTTGTCGACGTCATCTTTTGCATCCTGCTTCTCACCGCTTGGTCCTGACGGGGGTGTCATGGATTGAGGTGAAAGCGGTGCTTTGACGTTGGTGAAGAAGGGATTCTTTGCTGCCCCTCCCGAGCCACTTGTTCCACTTGTTCCACTTGTTGCAAAGTCGAAGCTTCCGAGTGCAAACGACCTGTTGTTCTCAGACTGCCTCCTGAACTGCTCAAACTCTGGATTCTGCTCTACAGGTATTATTCGCGGAGAGGCAGCGGCCGTCGAGCGCACATTCGAGGTGGGCGGGCTCCAGTTGCCGCGAATGTGCTGCGCGGCACTGGAAGAAAAGTGGTCGGCAGCGGAATTGATCGTCAGACCAAAGTAGTTTGGGGAAGGGGTTCCAGGTTCCTTGGTCTTCTGCGAGACGACATGGCTGGGTGTTTTCGTTACGCCGTTCATGCGGGGCGTGAGGGCAGCAGGGGGAGGAACTGGATGGAGTGATGTACTTGGCCTCGTCATAGGCGACGATCGGGGACGAGACGAGGTATGCGAGTGCGAATGCGATGAGCCTCGAGGTCGCGGTGAGAGAGCAGCAGGCGTCGACATGATGGAGAGGGTGAAGGCAAAGGCACTCACGCGCGTCAGCTAGCGGAGCGTGGGCCTAGTAGGAGAGTAGGTAGGGTCGTAAGAAGGGGGCACATAGAATGTGGGAAGGTCCGCGGCGTTTGTGGAGCGGGAGGGCTGCGGCGGTGGGTGCGTGAAGGACTAGGGTCTGGCCGCTGCGACTTCAAAGGAAGTTCGACGTAGCTGCTTATGACATCACCGCGCCACTTTGGCAGGAGGCGATTGAAGCACGCAGGAATGCGAGGCCACCGCCCTCGATGCAGCACGCAACTCTGCTCAGCGCGTCGGCCTAAAAGCGTCTGAGGCGAAGTCGACTGGCGAGCGGGCGTGGCTGTATCCGTACTTTGTCGAGTGCGATGCTGGGCTGTGCGTCACGCTGCCGCCAAAAGGGTGAGGTGAGATGATGTATTCGCTTAGGGGCTGCAGGGACGCAGGGACCGGCAAAACCAAGCAGGAGACGTCCGAGAATGGCGGGCCCGAGACCAAGAGACGCACAGTAGGGCTGAAGAGTTCCGACGACGCGGCGGAGAGCCCAGCGGAGGGCAAGGGACCACGGGAGGGCAGCGGAAACGATGCAAAAAGTGACAGTGGATCGAGCGGATTATGAGGGATCGGGACACAGGCAGCGATCGGCAGGTCTTCGCAAACCACCAGCGCCCGTTTCCAAGGCACGGCAGCGGAACCAGCAGTCAATCAGGTCTGGGGCTCTCAATCGCAGCGCCAGGAGTCCAGGACGGAGTGCCGAGTGACGACTGACCACGACCCTGCCCGCTGTGCGCTATGGTGGAGCCGCCGCCTGTCCCATGGATTGCGACATTGATTCACCTAGCGCATGTAGCGCGGCAATGCGGCTTGGCTTCAACATCCCTATCAGCACACCAGAGTCACATTATCGACCGTCAGGTGCCTAGAGGAATGAGTCCTCAGTGTGTCGCTCGGGACAGGTGACCGAAGAAAGCAATCTGGCAAGCTGCAATCCTGTTCCCGCTGCCCGACAATCAAGCTGGCTGGCGTCATGACAAGCGATATCCGAAACCGCTGACGCTGGACCCTCATTGATCGGCATCGGACCACACGTGCATGCGACGAGTAAGGTCATCTACCCAGTAGTGGGCTCTAGCGACGAGGGATGGAAATATGGACCAAAAACCACAGCATCACAGAATCAGACCACTCCACTGCCGGTGGAGGCTCAGTAGTCTTCCTCGTCAAAGAAATGCTTTCCACAGTCGATGCTTGACTGTCGCGTGGCCTGATGCTAGATGGGATCCACCAGCGTCGTCCGCCAGCTCGGGCGCTAAGTCCTAGGTACCCTAAACGGCGACTCAAATCCGCAATTGTCGGCAGCCAATGACCTCGTTAGTCGACCTCGAATCGACGAACTACAACCGGCTCGTGCCTGCAGAACTCCTGTTTATGCACAATTCCATGTGTCGTTTGAACCTGCTGATCGACGGGACCGTCCATATTCGCCCACATGCCTCTTCTTCGCTAAATTGATATGTCGATGTTTTCAAATGTGATCAATCAGGACAAGTAGAATGCCTCAGAGTGCCGTCGAGGTCAATATTGGCTATGATGACATGGTCCACTATGATTCAGGTGCACTCCTGCCAACACGAAGTGGTCAGGCTATTCATATCGACTGTGAGTTCGACTGGCATGGAGGGTCGAAGACTGACTACTGGTAAGTATATTTGAATGTTGCCATGGCAAGGAGTGCGTTGGGCTAAACAGAGCCTGCCAAGATGCTAGATGCGAGTTTGGTTTGGATCAGATCCGCGATTTAGCAATGCAGGATCCAGCATGTGTGGGTTGGCGGCGGTGCGGATGGTGATGTTCAAGGTTACATAGTGAAGCAGCTTGCCTGTATGTCAAAATATCTGGTAGATGTCAGGCCAAAAGTAGACAACAATAGAAGGGCAAGTTTATTGTACACATTTCTCAGTCATTGCCAGACTGCATTCGGCGTGTCAGACATCTAGATTGCTTTCAATTCCCTAGTGACATGCGAACATGTCACGTGCTAACGCGATACCGCGTTCTCAAATCTTATCGCGGTTCAGCGCATACCTGGAAGCACAATTCGCTTCTACCCCTCACAATTCCCATAGCCTCATCTTACCCAGCGCCCTCCAGCTTGGCTACAATGTCGCGAGAAGAATCACCCATCGTGCGCCCAGTGTCGCCAGATGAAGGCTACAACTGGATGCACCGCGCCTTCCTACAGGCCTTCATGACGCACAATGTGATGACAGCAGATGAAATGAAACCCATCCTAGCTCACGTTATAACCGCACACAGTATGTCTCTCTCTCCCCACGCACCACCATCTCCTCCTGACACCTCTACTCTCCCAGACCCGGACCGACCATGGACAGCAGGCGACATAACGCAACCACAAATCACCAACACGCTGCAACTCATCAACGCCCAAATCGAGCCCTACGACTTTGAAATCCGCTCCATACGCAACCAGCAAACAAAACTCACAACATACGCCTTCGTAAACAAAACCTCCGACTCCCTTACGCAGCTCGCAACAAAGTTCTCACCCAGTGAAATCGCATACATCCGCCGAGTGCTCGACCATATGTTCGAGGTGAACAACACGCACACCCGCGAAGTCATGGCGGTAAAACATACAGTAGCGTCACAACTTGCGCGCCCCTCACGGCGCAGTAGACAGTCCCAGATTAATGGCGACGCCGACGGTGAAACATCGCAAGCCACAGTCGACGCAGGCATATCCATCCAAGAAGCCGACGCCGTCCTCGACACGCTCGTCGCGCAATCCTTCTTCCAGAAGTCCCGCGCGGGATACTACGCCCTCGCGCCACGCGGCCTCATGGAACTCACGCCGTACCTCAAAGAAACGTACAACGACGACGACGACGATCCAGACGATGTTATAATCCGCATACGAGACTGTGAGGGGTGTAGAGAAATCGTCACGTATGGGGTGAGGTGTAATAATAGAGACTGTGGTGTACGGTGGCATGATGCGTGTGCGAATAGTTATTATCGGGGGAGGGCTAGGGACCAGAGGGGGTGTCCGAAGTGTGGGACTGTGTGTGAGGGGATGTGTATGTGGGGAGAGGGCGGATAGGGTTGCTGGGGCTGGGGAGGGAGGAGTGCATTGGGGTGATGATGAGTAGAGTAGAAGAATTCACAGGACGATGGGTTGGGTTGGGATTGATATACCCTCTGAAGATAGTCACGTCACGAATGAGATGAATATCGGAAGGCATTAACGAAGCGGAGACGTAGAAAGGAACATTCATGCGCGACATAACTATCAGATATTTCGTAAACTGGCTCAGCTCAAACACCAGTCTCAACCCTGAGCCTTTTCTTCCTGGTTTCCAGACATTGTTAAACTTTTGCAAACTCCCAAAGATCACCAACAGCTTATATACAAGGTCTCACACTCACTCAGACCAGCTTAGCCCCACGACATAATCCTAATGCACGCCATTAGTCTTGGCTTTATTTGCTCTCCGCTCCGCAACAGCAGACGCAAGGTCCTCGAGCACAGTGACGGTGCTGTCCCAGTCGATACACGCGTCAGTGATCGAGACGCCCTTCTTCAAGCCGCTGGGACCTTCGGCCGGGACCTTCTGGTTGCCTTCATTGATATTGGACTCGATCATGACGCCGACGATGCCCGTCTCGCCGTTGCGGATCTGCTCGGCGATGTCTTTGGCGACGAGGGGTTGGTTTCGGTGGTTCTTGTTTGAGTTGCCTGGTTATGATTAGTATATGTGTTTTGTCACAGTCAAGAATTGAGTTGAGTGACATACCGTGTGAGCAGTCAACCATCATAACCTCAGGCAGACCCTTCTTCCCCAAGGCCTCCCTAACAGCCTTGATGCTGTCCTTGTCGAAGTTGGTGCCCTTTGATCCGCCACGGAGGATGACGAAGCAGTGCTCGTTACCGGCTGTCCTGGTAATAGCAGCCAAGCCTTGTTTCGTCACACCCATGAAGTGGTGCTTTGCAGCCGCGGCGCCAATAGCATCTACCGCCACCGTCAAACCTCCATCGGTGCCGTTCTTGAAGCCAATGGGGAAGGAGAGACCAGATGCGAGCTCGCGGTGCAGCTGAGACTCTGTTGTTCGCGCACCGATAGCACCAAGAGAGATCAAGTCTGCAAGGAACTGCGGGGAGATTGTGTCGAGCATCTCAGAGGCGATGGGCATGCCCGAAGAAGTCAGGTCGACGAACAACTTGCGGGAGACGCGGAGTCCCTTGTTGATCTGGTAGCTCTCGTCGATATCTGGGTCGTTGATCAATCCCTTCCAGCCAACTGTTGTCCTTGGCTTCTCGAGGTAGGCACGCATAATAATGCAGAGGTCATCTTGAAGCTTGTCGGCTAGGGTCTTCAACCGCTGGCAGTATTCGATGGCGAGTTCGGGATCGTGCAGCGAGCAAGGTCCCACCATGACCAAAAGTCTGTCGTCTTTTTGTGTGATGATCTTGGCGGCATCCTTGCGACCTTGAACAACTGCCTTCTCGGCGTGTGGTGGGATGGGGATTTCGGCGGCGAGGAGCGCGGGTGGGATCAGCGGGTCGTACCCAAGAACTACACAAGAACGTTAGTACATAAGCTTGAGAGAATTCCAGTGGAGAATATGTACCGCGCACATCGTCGCTAGGAGCATCTCGGAAGGCGGGCATGTCGAGGTTTGCTTGAGCTGAGGCCATGGCTGTGGTGGGGTGTCTTTATAACTTTGTGCATTAGCACGCGCCCTATCGGCTGAAAGAAGGAACCCTTGTATAATTCTCTGCTGATTGAACGTACATGATACTCAGGCGACCGTCAGTTTGCGGTCAATCTTACAGGCTGAGGCTTGCGCAGTACAGGTGCCAAGTTCGGCGGTATAGTCGGTGTAGGTAGGGCGTGGTATGTACGTCCCGCGTCAATTGTATAAGGACAATGAGCAACGGTCTCGATTGATCGAACCTTCAAGGATTCTTTTGCAGATGTGTGCAGGTATGAGTCCGAGGTCGGAAGTAAAACAAAGAGCTGTGCAATACCACAACGTCTATTCACAAGCAAATGGATCGAGTCATACCGCCACTGAATAATTTTAGTGCGGCTGGTGTTAGGTTATCGATAGCGTCTGGATTCACCTGAAGTCCGCATCGCCAAGCCTATCACAGCTAACCACCAACAATTGCTCTGCTCTCGTTGGTCGAATTTCAGTCTTTTTCTGTTCATTTCATTTTCATGGGGAACAAAAGATGAAATTCATGCGTTCGATGCACGGCAAGCGTCTGCTCGTTCTCAAACATCATTGATCCGTCTCGTTGATCAAAGGATGATTCCAGTTGTCACCCTGCCACAGCCTCCTAGACGCGTTTCGAGCTGAAATACGTGCAGCATCAGCTCCGTTAGGCTTTACAAAACAAGCCTCCCTCCTCTCACGACACGTCAAAATCATTCAGGTCTCCTTGAACCTGCAGCTCCAGCTCAGATCACATGATGTGGTCGCGGTCCACTCGCGCTTCGAACCTGCTTTGAGTGCCGCGGCTTACCTTCCCCACACCATCATCGATGCGCATCACTGGAGGCACCGTTTGCGGGCAACGGACTTCACTGCGCACTCACTAAGGGGACTAACCACTGGATCAGCCGGCGATCAAGCATTAGAGGCGCGACTCGACTCCATCTTGCCGGGGTATCTTGATGCAACCGTGACTTGAAACGCCTACCGCATCTTGCCCCTGATAATTGAATCTCCTCCACCTCCTGCTTCAAAACATATGCATCCAGCACTTCTATCACGATCTCGGTCTTCCAGCGCTGCAGTCTTCGATCTTTCACCGTGTTTCGGGAATCTTCGCATCTCCGCTTGACTAACGCGTTGACCGCGTTTGCGCCTGTACAAATTCACCTTTACATACAACCACAATGTTCAACTTTCAGACATTGGCGAGGAAACGAGGCAGAGACGACGACTCCGACTCGGATGAGGGGTATGGCCGTGATACCAAGGTACACCTACCCAGACTACGTCAAGAACTACCAGAATCTAACACATCAACTAGAAATCCCGCCCATGGTCGCAAGAATACACCAGCTATGGCCAAAACCACTACCCATCCCCATCGAACCTCCCTCACCGACCCTCGCTCACGCCCTCGCCCCCCAGAATAGTCACAGACCTCGAAGCAATGACACCTGCACAATCCGACTACAGAGGCTCCAATTCCCCAGAATCGCTGAACGACGGTCCCCTCACATCTCAATCCTCGCACTTCAACCCTCTAGACTACGACATGGACATGGAAGACGAAGACGACCTCGACGTCCGCAGTCAACCCCCCGAATCCCCCGCCTTCAGCACCTCTACCAGTACTCTCTTCATGCGCCCCGCAATGCTCAAACCCTCGTTATTCTCTACCTCTTCAGAAGCCGCTGCGAACACCGGACGAATACCTACGCCCATACATCCCACGTTTAAAAGAGGCGGGATGGGAATGGGAATGGGTGGGATGCACGGTCTGGGCTACCCGACAAGCGGTTCCGCAGGTGGTGGCCTAAACACCAGTACCTCAGGAGCGGTGGGCGGAGTCTCTTCAATGCAAGGCGGCGGCCCACCACCACCACCATCAGCACGAAAGGGCGGCGGCGGACAACACAGACCGGACATGGAGAACAACGATCCCCGGAGCAGACGCATGCCATCGCCCATCTCCGAAGACGAAGACATACCCGACACGCCGACCGCACTCACGCAATCCCAACTCTCACGCCTCAGCTTCTCACATCCTCATCCTCCCAACTCCTCTGATCAGATGGAAACCGAAGTTTCTGATTCGGCGGATTCGGCGGCGGCACTGGCGCTACTACCTCCTCCCACGCCACGCGGTAGGAAAAGAAGTGGTGCGTTGACAGGTATGGGGAGATTTAGTATGGGGTATAGGGATGATTGCGAGAAGTGTCGGTTGAGGGTTCCGGGGCATTATTCGCATTTTTTGCCTTGAAGGTCCTACCGAGTGTCTATTTTTCGGGGAATATCTCTCTGCTCTTAATGAATGACGGAGTATTGTTGGTGTATAAGGGCGCTCTTTTCTCTTTCTTCTTCAGGGAAGTTCCAGAGCTCGCACAGGGCATGTGTGAGTGATCTTTGAGGAAATCTTCTTCGTACATGGTTTTCTACGTTGGGCGTGGTTGGAGATGCTTATATATTTTTATGGTTCCAGCGGTGGGTGGGTATTTTGAAAGAGCGTTTGAGCGAAGTCATCATGATGTTGCCTTTATCGTTTAGTTATTGGATGAGGATTGTATAAGATGCATCGTTTCTCACTTTTCAGCGGGCTTTTGCGTGGGCGGAGCAATGAACATTTTTACGTTAATCTGGAGCGCGAAATGAAGTAAAGCGAAGCAACCCATATTACTATCATTTTTCCTTTGCAGATGATCGAATCGTACTTAGATAAGAGTTCTAGCGGGACGGGCGCGCGGTGAGCAAGATTATGCTGACACTTTGGCAACACACTAAACTTGTGTTTTCTTCAATGCACTTCTCTAGAAGAAGCAGTTAGATAAACATCTTGAAAAGGGTTTCTAAGTACGGAGAGAGATATCCTCTCCAAGTTTTGTGTGCTTTATTTATGATTTCAGCTTTTGCGTTGTTTAACTTAGAGCGCAAAAAGCGGAGGCGTTCTTCTAGTGTCGGCGCCACTCTGTTCAGCGCGCTTAAGAGGTTAGGTGTGGTGTGTTGGATGTGTGAAGTTGATTGGGACTGTAGAATTAGTGGGTCTGGTAGGGATAGGCTTAGGAACCTATGTTTGAACAGGGGGTTTACTTTGCTCGTCGTCGTTGTTTTTGGATCGAGTTTGATGCTTTGAAAGAGTGTTCAATGTGGGTGTTTTTAGACGCATGATCAAAGTCTGACATAATGCTGATATTTATAGACGCTAATGTCCGGTTTCATATGCGAATATACTAATCTCCTTAGTTAAGGAATTTGAGGTGCGCTGTTGCCCGAAAGTAACTTGACAGCCTTGATTCAGACACATAGATCTTATAGAGCTATAGGAGAGACCTTCTCTAAGCTACTGTAGGCGTTTCGAATCTTCTGTTTCATGTTTTCAATTTTCTGTTCCGTCTTGTCTTCTAAGAGATCTACTAGTTTCTCTTGCACGCACGATACCGAGGTCTTGTGTAGTAGCAGACAGAGGTTGGCGGAAGCTTGCTGGAGGTAGCTTAGGGGCCAGGCCTTCTCTTGAGTTTGAGAGCGTAAAGGAAGAATAGGACTAGAGAGTCTGAGTATTGTGGGTGTTGAAGAATTAAGTAATAGAGTGGGGAGCATACGAGTAGGCCGAGAAGTTAACGAACCCTTAGGTAGAGCTTGCTCTTTGATGCATCGAGGTTTGATGCTTGTAAGAGAGTGAATCTCCGATGCGGAATTTGATATGTATAATGCAAGATAGGACATGGTGTTGATTACTAAGGAACCTGCATCTGAAACATGTATAGACGCTCATACAAGATCAAAGTATCTGACATTTTGAGCAACACCGAGGCTGCGAAACCAGTCCAAGGGAAACTTGTCCAGGCCGTTTGGCTCGTATTCAACCTTGATACCGTCACCCTCTCGCACTCTTTTCTCGATCAGAGCCAGTATTCTCGGATCGTACCGTGAATCTTGATCATGGTCCAGATCGTGATTTCGATAGCCCTGATATTTATATACTTCGGCACCCAAGATTGGAGTCCAAGGAGATGGAAGCGGTCCAAGTAGAGCCTCGCCAAACATATGTTGATCGTAATAGCATTCTCCCACTAGCTGGTGTTGACTTTCGCTAGCCGCTGCTCTGAGGATAAAAGGAGTGTTCACGCCCAAGACCACGGCAACCTCATCATTCGCCTCAGTATGCTCCGGGCCAAGGCCAAGGAAGCCGCTTTCGGTGAGAAATAGTGTCCTGTTTTGACAGAAGTCGAAAGCTACCCAATTTGGGAAATCGCCTACTTTGATAGAAAAGGCTTGGTCTTGATTTGAACTAGGCCATTCTGTCATCGATGCCTTGCAGATTGCAAAACCCTGTTCAAGAACTTCACGCGCAGGGGTCCAGGCATATAATTCGGGGAAATCACCAGTGCATATGGTGCGGCAAAGTGCGTCTACGACACCTCCTCTTTCCGTATTACCAACCCGCAATTGATCCAGAGAATAGAGCCCATCAAAATAGATTTCAGAGACGTGATCGGTTGAGCCGAGCACCATCGTTGGTATCGCTGGCCAGGTTCGCAGGACTTTGCCCAATGCTACGCCTGCGACAGACAGCAAGTTACTATCAATATCGTAGGCACGTAGATCATGAGCCGTAGGCCCACTTGCCCAAGATGGGGTACACCACTGGATGGAAACGGCTTTTACCTGGAAACGCCAGTCAGACATCCAGGAAGGGCTTCCTGGTTGAACCATAGATAGTCCAGTGTACGGTAGCATTTCCAGTGTATTCCTTATCGACATTATCTTTCGGGTCGCATCAAGGTATACTTCAGACACTGTTTTCTCGTAGTTCGGAACGATTGCGGTTTTGAGTTGAGCATCGAATGCTAGAAGCGCATAGACGCGATCTCTGGGGTCATTACATTGACACTTGCGTGAATGGTTCATTAACCTGACCATACGACCTTTATCTTCATCTGCATCTTTTATGGTTGGATAAAATAGGGGGAATACTAGTTTCAATCTTCGGGAAAGGTCGACTGAGCCTGAATCTCCGGCTTTGACGGCGCGCTCGCATTTGAGGCCTGTGAGCAATCCGGCCTTTGAAAATTGCAGCCATGTCACAGCCTCAGTCCCACAAATAACCATCGAATCGTCTGAACATGCTTTGATCTCTTGCCTTATCCAAAGCCGCTCGAAATATGGTCGGTCGAACAGAGATTTCAGAGCCTTCGTATCTTCGCTTGACAAAGGTGCTTCCTGGCTAATGTCGCTCCAAGCCGGATCAACGCCCTCCTGAGGGGATGGTAAAAGGATGTCTGGATGCGAAAGATCCAAGATAACCTGGTCTCCCATGAAAGCCATCAACTGCATTGCATGGCCGCTGTCTTCACTGGCATCTCCTAACCAGACTAGTACCCGCTGGGCCAAATGATACATATCTGGCATCATAGTCACTTGTGCGCCTTGCTCTTTTCTGTCTTCCTGGTTGATACAGATTGCATCAATCCAAAGCGTCCGAACTCGATCTGGAAAACGCAGATGTTTCAGTGCAGATTCCGCACTTGCAGTGATATGAACGACCCGAGTGATATATTGGTTCAGCGAAGCTTTTTCATGAGGCTCCAAACACTGTATGACGAGTGATCCAGTTCTTGCGGACGGTCCCCAAGTATAAGACAAAGCCTCGTAGCTTTGCGCATCATTCGAGTCAAGAGACTTTTGCCGTAAATTTGCGATTAAAGGCTCATGGGGAAGGCCAGGTAGCAAGTCGAGGATTCGGATGTACCTAGGTTCTTCCAAAGGTTCGTACCGATAAGGAAGTGTTTGTAAATCACTCATTGCGAGTGCCGAGCACTCCAGCAGGGTTCCAGAGGAATGGCCGAAGAATTTCCTGACAACTCTCCTAAGGAAGTCCATACTGAGAGGATAGTCTTGCCCTTGAACGAATAAATGGTATCTTTGGTTGTATTTCGTTCTTGAATAAGTATGTCGCACGGGGCCTTACGGGGCAAGGAGAAGCCAGAATCTTTTAGCATGTGAGAGAATTGGGGGGCCCAAAGTACTGTATATGTACAGTATTTTGGGCCCCATCCTTCCTCTCACATCAGCTCGCGGCTGCGCTTATCAATACCGGCAAAGAAACTGTGCCGCGCAAGGGGGGTTCTAGGATGAGCTGTATGCATAATATGTATGTAGTGTCGAAAAATCGTCGCTATGTCTAAAGTTAATTAGACCACATCCCTGAGATAATCAAGCTTGACGTTAGGAATTAAGATAGTAACAAAACGATGTTAAGAGTTAGGGGATGTTAGGGGTATAGGGCAGGAGCAGCAGAGCTCTTGCCTTAAGCCGTAAACATTAACAACAGAGGTACCTACAGCTATAAATAGCCTCTAAATACCTATATCACTGCGGTAGACGGCTCCTATAATCTAGAAAGTGCGCTACATCTCTTAGGCTAACTTACAGCCCTGTAGTGTAAGCATCTATACCGTAAGGGCGCATCTAAGGTTTACTAAGGGTTAGGAACACGTATCTTCTAATATTACCAACTCTTGTCATTCCCTTAAAATTAGGTTTTCCTAACAGTACTTCTATATAGTTTTATCCACAATATTTAATCTAATTGAATACTACCTTAAAAACTAACATTACGTTAGGGAAAAAGTTTCAACGCTTAATTAAGTTCTTAAAATAGTGTCAAGACTATATCATATCAGGGGTTAATATAGTGCTATTGACGCTTTCCTCCCCCACCCTTTGCGCAGTACGGAACTCGTGAAGATAGGTGTAACTTAGGGAACCGAGACCACGGCTACGGTATTGACTAGTGATGTGAAACAGCTGATCTAGCCTATCAGTGGCTGTGCAGCATATCACAACTTTATAGGTACAGTCGCTAAGAATCCAAAAAAAAAAGTCTCATTTACTCCTGCATCCATGGAGCGCAACTACCACAATGTGCAACTACTCCTTAAGTCATCATACCACTGTAGCCTTAAAGACTTATGAAGTCGCTCAGCTCATTCATATCATCGAGTATACAGCAAAAACAGTATACCAAATACTACACTTTACAGCTTTACAGCAACACGCAACTCAACAAAGCCCGCAAGTATAAACCATAAATCTTTGTGCATAAGGTAGTCTGAGTTTTCCTCTATCCAGTAACACACTAAACACAAGCAAGTGCCCGTCTTTCGTAAAGGAACAGGAACCGTAATTGTAACAGACCCCTCCAAAAACTCGAGAGGTTTCTCCCACTTCTGAACTGTTTTGCGTCACCCTACCTAGTATTATTAGGATACCTACTGGTCCTGATTAAGTTGGCATTCTTAACACGAAAGTAAGTAGATACACTTGACCAATATTTAACACTTCATAACTTGTAGGGGGAAAAACCCTCCAAGGTGACTAAAACCCCTCACCCCATTTCCTTCAGTACGAGGTGAGCAAGATACAGGACCGATCGTGCCCTCATGTATACACGAAAGTCGTAATAAAGTTCACACTGGCTTCCTTCACAAAGTCGCGACCGAATATATTTACCTAAGCACTATTGGTATTATGCAGAACTAATAAATTCTTTGTTGCCCCTCCCACCGGGGTTTACTTTTACAAGGATATAGAGCAAGCGAAGCCAGAAAGATTGTAACGCGCGTTGGATATAGCTTTAGCTTCGCACACTCACTTACTTGCGAAGGAAAGAGAGAAGCAACTTTGGGATTCTAGCTGAATGTGCGGTGCGGTGGGGTACATGGATCGTGACAGGGTGCGTCGTGCGAGCGTGCGTAGGAGGAGATGTGGATGGACAGTATCAAATCTGTGCTTGAGGTATTGGAGGCCAAATTGGGTATAAAGGCGGTGTATTCGAGGTGTTAAAAATAGTAGGAAGTACAGTAGAAAGTAATATTCATATTAATACATCATCCCACCCGGGACTCCACAAACTATCAATGTCTCAATGCTCCAGGGTACGCAAATCATAAACTCATATACTCATACAGTCATAAACCCTTCACTCGTCCACCTCTAATCCACCCCCTCCCTCTTCTTCAATGCCCCCACTATCAAACTCCCGACTCTCCCCAATATCACAAACATCAAAAACGCCCACCTCCTCCACGCCCTTCCACCTCAACGCCTCCCTCAACTTAACCGGCGGCTCCATTACCTCCTCCTCCGTCAACACCCACGTACCCCAATGCATGCCCAACGCCCTCCTACACTTCGTATCCACCAGGATATTGACCGCATCTTTCGGGCTCGCATGCACATTGCTGAAGAACTCCCGGGGAGCGTAGGCGCCGATGGGGATTAGGCCCAGGTCGAAGGGGCCGTGGTGGGTGCCGATTTGCGAGAAGGCCGGGCACACGGGCAGGTGCAGGTGTTCGGGGGCGTAGTCGTCGACGTCGGGGGCCGTGGCGATGCTGGCGGGGACGGAGCGGTAGCCGGTGTCGCCGGCGAAGTAGACGTTTGATGCTGCTGCTGGTGGGGCGGGGGAAGTGGTGGAGGAGGGCGTGGAGCGGACGGCCCAGCTTGCCCAGAGGGTTTTACATTTATCGAAGGGGCCGCGGGCGGAGAGATGTTGCGCTGGGAGAGCGGTGATGGTCGCGGTGATATTCGATCTTGAGTTCTTTTCTCCTCCTTCCTCTTCTGCGAATGATGACGATACGGACATGGAAGCTACTCTGCCTTCCTTCTCGGCTTCCTTGATAACCGAGAGCGTGATGTCCCTTGATTCCCACCAGTCCAGCTCGGTGCACTTGTCGCTGGGTACGCCGCTGCTTTCAAACCACTTCTTGTTCCCCAGCGGTGCGAAGAAATGCGCCTCGGGGAATTTCTTCTGGATACGCTGGGTGGTCGGATAGCTTAGGTGGTCGTAGTGGTTGTGGCTGATGACCACGACATCCACGAAGGGCAGGTCTTCTATCTCGCACGGCGGCGGAGTATACCGTTTCAATCCTTTGAGCTGAATTGGTGCACAGCAGTCTTCGAATACGGGGTCGAACAGGACGCGTAGGCCGCTAGGGTACTCGATGTAATAGCATGCGTGGCCGAGCCATGTCGAGCGCAGTTTCGGTGTAGAGCGAGTAGGGAGGAAAGTCGGTTTCTGAACGGTTACGGTTGGAGGTGTAGTGTCTGGTTGATTCGTTTGACCAGTTATCTTCCTCCTATACAATGCGCGTCAGTAGTTATTCACTACCACTTATCCCCGCCGCCGCGATCGCCAGTCTTCATTTCTTACAATCTAAGCTCCTCGTCACCACCTCAGCAGCTCAACGTACCAGAGAAAGCCTTTTATCACGAGTTCGAATGTCCCAAATTCCACATAGCTATCCCAGGGATTCGTAAAGCCCTTCCCATTCTTCAAATGATGCCTCTTCTCCTTTGCATCCTCCGGCACGGCAGCGATTTGCGCTGGATTGCTAACCACGGCATAGAGTCCACCAGCAATGCCTGCTCCGCCCAGAGAACTCATCCTGGCTGAAGTGCTAAACTGGGGCGCTTGCCAGAAGGTATGGTGTCTGTTGGACCTTCGGTAACTTCTTTGCGACGTCGAATTGTTCAAAATGCGTTTGATGAGGATCCGGAGGGGTTGGCGGGAGGACATTGCATATATCTATGTCGCATCACCTTTCCAAGAAAAAGTGTCTAAATATGCGTAAGCTGGAATAACAGACGCCCCGTCGCCGGAGATATCGTTGACGTAACCCCATTATTGCTAGACTCGTGGAAAAACATGCTCGCTATTGGCTGATTCGGTCCCTCCAGCTGTCGTTGGCGACTCGAGGACGGAACCCGGTCTCTTTGTTTGTCCGACTTATCGTCCGACTCAAATGATCAAATGAGTTTTTTGACTGAGAGTGCATTGTTCTTCGTGACTATGCTTGGCCTGGCGATTAATGATTCATTTACCTTAGTGATTCGTTCGAATTAGGAGCGCACTTCTCTTGCGGACGAAATCGAGCATCGGAGTTAAAAGCCGTTACCGTAGCCGTAACCCCGAGCACCCCCTTTGCGCCGACTCTGCAGTCATGCTGGACTTTTCGAGCGGCTATACAGCATGAGTTAGAAAACATAAGTGAGATAGAAGAAAGTGCAGTGTATGTAGTGAAGTTATACCTCCTGATTTATCATGTCAGCATGAGCAACTCATATACAGTAATTATGCGACCTGGCCAATCATGCGCGCAGATGTGTTAAAGCCCGTCGGGCTATTGACGATCGCATCCTTCGCGCACTTGGTTATCATCTCACTCACACACTGAATGATTGGCGGCAATAAAAGACTGATCACGTTTCGAAGGGTCGAAGAAGTATTTCCAACGCGGCGATGCCGCTTTACAAGGATGTTTTTTCGCATTTTGTTGCTGTTGCTGTTGCTACTATCGAAGCGTCTGCTGTCTTCGCAGGAATACACAAACAGTTGTTCCTGCCCGTTGCCCCGAAAATGCCATGTGTGGTATTGGAACCATGATAGAAGAAAAGAGGTATTTTCCGCCGCTCCCACAAGAAAAGAAAACGACGCCCGTCATTGATCTTATGCCATTAATTACAACCCGGCTACAGCGGAAGGCGATGATCGAGAAGTAGAAGTCGTGATCTGAAAACGTAACAAGCACACCCTCCAGTCATGATGTGTAAGCCAGTAGATGGCTGTCTACCGCCGCTAAGAGCAACGACGAGGTGGCCAAGACTTGAAACAGACCATTCGTGGAGGATGTGCGGAGTGGCTCAACATGCTGAGCGAGAGCCAGCTCCAGAGAAAGAACCATTAACCAGTGCATGCAAGTGTGACCTCCAACCATTCTTGAGGTGCAGCGCTGAGTAAAAAACAAATTCGTCAAGTGCTTGTAATGCGGCAATCAAAGGAACGAGAACGCCACAAACCCACAATTCGCTGAACGTGCCGGTAAACCATGGACAACCAAGAGTCTAAACGTGAACCGATGATAACAAAAAGAAAAGGAGCCCCAACAGGGGATCGGGGGAATCTATCATGCAAGATGATCGCAAGCCTTATGCGTTCGTGAGATCCGGAGTGGCGCCAATATGAGTGCAGATAGCTAAAAGGATGGACCGAGACAGCGCCTCGAAAGATGTAGGTCCGGATCAGTTAGTCTAAGGCTTGGTCGAAGCGAAGAAAGGCCAGCGTTATCCAGTGACCGAATGGGTGTACGGTGAACGGCGGATCCAGTAGGCCATGATGATTTTGCGCAAATGAAAAACTTTTAGACAAATGAACCGCTAATGAAATGGAATGTCGAATGTATGTATCCGTGAAGGGTGAAGGAAGAACAAATTCCTTAGTCAGAGACCTGAGGAAGAGCCAGTGACTAAACAGCAACAGCCTGGGGACCGTAACCAGGAGCCATGAAGTATGGCGGATGCCTCTGCGAACAATAGCTGCAACCACAGTTGACGCCGTGCTGATTCCAAACGGAAGTGTTATACTGCGTGTGGTAGGTAGCCGGGCCGTAATTGGATGGCTGCTGAGATTGGGCAGGGGCAGGCTGAGACAAGGGTGGGAAACCGAACATGGTGCGACGCGAATACCCTTCTGCCGGAGCCCAAGTTCCCGCTGTGCCGTAGTACTCCGGAGTAGTAGGTCCCGTCGTCGGTGCGGACGCAGGAGAGTGATCATTGGCAGACCTCCAGGGATCATACTGCGAGTAGCTAGGCAGGTTGTATGAAGATTGCGCCGACTTAGGGGTGTACTCGTAGGGCGGCGGGTTGTAAGCCTGTTGCATAGGCAGCGGAGGAAGCGGCTTGTTGGGATTGAGAGAGCGTCGATGCATCGAAGTATCAATGGGGCTAAGCTTGTTGCTTCGGCCAGCTCGCACGGTAGCCTGGCTCTGGTATACCTTCCAGTGGTCTGACCAAGAAGTCCAGCCTTGCTGTTCCGTAGGGTCGCGGTGAAGCTTGTAATCGATGGCGTTCAGCCACTCCATTTCGAGCCTGTTGAGCTCATCGACACGAATGCCGCTGACTTCAGACCAGGAACGGTTGATGAAGGTGTTGTCATCCAGGAATTTGCTACCCAGGACCAACGCAATGGTAAGAAGACGGAACAGGTGGGTATCAGTCTTGGGCTCGCCAATGAGCATAGGCATCCTGTTGGACAGGTAGAACATGCTAAGCAGGATAGTCGCAGATGGCAACCTCGTTGCGCACAGGACTTGGTGTACCCACTTTCGGAAGGAAGTTGGCATCATGCGGCCAGGTGTGATGAGCTGCAGCGCCATATCGCAAACGAAGTCGGTCATGACGTCCATGTCGTAGTCCAGCTTGGCAGATACACCTCCAACAGGCTTCTCTTCCTTCGCCGGCTGATTCACACGCTGGTTGTACTCTTGCGCTCGCTGCTGTTGAGCAACAGCCTCTGCCATAGAGTGACCAGGCAGTACGCGCATTGGTGGCAGAATAGTGGCGCCTGCGGGCTCGTAGAATGAGCTGGCTGGTGGAAGGCTAGGCGGCGCATTGCTTAGATAGGTGCCGGCCTGCGGGTACATGGGTGGCATAGCAATGGCGAGTTGGCCGTAGCGGTCTGCAAAGTCGTAACCATCATCTTGCTGTCGAATCGCTGGCTGACCAGTGTAGCCGTTCTGCTGCTGGTAGGTAGTACCACATCCAGAGTGGTAGCTGGGTACAAATTCGGGTGGCGTCAGGAGCTGCCGCGGCAGGTTGTGACGGGGGTAGAAAGACGGCATGATGGTGGAAGAGCTTCCGCAGGTGAACGAAAAAGACTGCGAGGCACCTGGATGCAGAGTTAGTAAGAGCCTTTGAAAATGGCAAGCGAGCTGTGGGTGACAGCACCGCCAGCAAATCTTTGCGCAATGTGACGTACAGTCTTTTCGTTCAGCCGCTTGGGGTGGTGAGCGTGCGCTCTAAATTGAGGCTACCGACGCTCTAATAAGATGCGATCATGCACAAAGAAGGGTGGTCGCTTAGAGAAGGTGTTTTGTGTGTGGAACAATCCAGAGAAGCGTCCAGAGGTCGTAAGAATATGTCTCACTTGGACAATGCAGCTCGTTGATCGGTGGTGGCTGGCGCAAGCCGGTGTGGAGTCGGCAGATTGCTGTCGCAGTGAAAGCGCAGAGCAACGCGATGTGTGCGTCAAGGATCAGGGGCCGTCAAGCGCGAGTGGCAGTCACTGGAGCGCAGACTGGGCGAGGTCTAAGTAAATAGATCGCCTGTGACTGATGCAGAGTCGATGGGCGTGTTGCGGACCGACGAGTCCAGAAGCTGGGCTGTCCTGGAGGGAAGTCGCGGAGTGAAGAGATCGGAACAAGGAAAGAGCACCGGTCGAAACCAAAAACCAAATACAATACAACCCAAAACCGAGCCGAAGAGAGACGACAAATGGGTGGACGCAGGCTGAGGTGACGAAGCAGTCGAGGTTCCAAGGAGGCGTTGACCCGTTGAAGAGGTAGGTGATGGCGGACTAGGGTGCTCGAATTACGGCCAATAGGTCAAACCACCAACGTGAGCGCAGCACTGCCGCAGTCCGTTTGCGAGGCCAGGTCGGGAAGTGCGACAAAAAGAGCCAGCGCCAGGTGAAGGTGCTGGGGAGGGAGGGTGGATGCCGCGAGTCCGAGGGCCTGACGAGAGTAGCCCGAGCGTGCAGCGTGCACTGTTGGCGCCAGCAAGAATCAGCCCGCTCTTACGAGACAGTCGGTGGCTCAGCAGCAACAGTCGCAACGAGCGACGTCTGCAACGGGAGGCAGGTTTGGAGATGGAGGGAGAGAGGATGGGGGAGGGTGGAGAGACGGAGAGAAGGGACAGTAGGGTAGACAGGGACGCGGATGGCCGTTTGGTGCGCACACCTCCAAAATGCCCAAGCCCTCGAGCAGCGCCTGCGTAATAATGGTTCATTAGGGGGGCCGTCTATCCACTCAGCGGGCGTATGCTATGAAAACTCTGCCTGTTCTAGTCTAGTGTGTCATATTTCACTCCCAGACCGCACAGCGCGGCGCCGGCCACTCAATGACTCGGCGGGCTGCTACTGCTGCTCAGAAGCGATGCACTCGCTGCGTCCCAGGCACAACTTGTTGCATTCCCCTAATGCGCAAAACCAATGAACGCCTCCAGGGACCACCCTCCAACCTGCCCTCACAGCGAGCCACGTATTATTTGTGGGTGGGCTCTGCTTTCGCCTGCGTGGCCCTCGCGAGTCGCCCGTGCAAATCGCCTGCCTGTCTCCGTCCTTCCAGTGGCCATTCCGCTTCGGAGAGGCTGCAGTAGTCGGCTTATTAGATACAGCAGCGCGCTCCGCCTCTCGAGCAGCTGTCAATGTCATCTGTGCAGCAGCCGCTCTAGCACGAGGCGGGTCTCCAGGACAGTGCCAGTGCTTTCATTCCAGCTCCCGTAAATATAGAAGCGGACCGTGTAGACGACGGTCAAATTGCAACAGGCCGCACATGGGCCATACCCAGCACGACGCGTAGCGCTTCTCTATTTTTCATTGTTGGCACTTTGTCCTTACTGTGTAGAGGCGCGCGCCAGGCCCCTCTCGCCTACTGTACTGTATGTACGAGTGGAAAATTTGTGCATTCGGCCCAGTCGTGCGTGCATCTCCTGTCCGCATGAGCAGCTGGCTCCGTTTCTGACCGTAGCTGCGGCGGTTGAGAAAGTCTGGTTAGTAGCTTAGTGACAAGATGGATCCCACGGCACCTGGATCAAGGGACCACGGGCAAGAATCTGTCCCCAGGCGGGGGTCCATGGCCCACCGGCGCCGGAAAGCTGCAGCGACGATGATGAGGGGACCGTCAGCGATCAGCCTGTCTCCTGCAAATCGACGCAAAACTGAACACCATCGCGGCAGGGTGTGAACGTCGGCGGCGACACCGGAGTCAGGCAGGACGAGCAGGTGGGTGAGCGTCATACAGTCCCGCGGCCCTCCACAGCCTGCGACCCTGCGCGAGCCTCGTGCATCCCACCAACCCACCACGATGCAGAAATCATCGTCACTTTCGTGAGTGGCAACGTCTGGGCCGCGGCCATCCGTAATCAAGTGCCCACATGAAGAAATTTAGGATTCGAGCCTGACTCCACCCAACACCAGCCAAGAAGGCTGCCTGGTCAGCCTATTCGTGCTCCTCTATTGGTGCGCTGCTCAACGTTGAACCAGGCCAGTGATCGCTCTCGCAACCCTCACCAGATCTTCATGCAGGCAGCAGTCTTTTCGTATCCGCCATACCTACCTGCTACCTGGTGCCACGCAGGCTTGATAGCATTGCACACGGTACCTTGATTCCGTCGTCTGGTATGACGGAGGCAATCAAAAGCATCTGCCTGGATTGACTGCGCAATGCACGCAGTTCCGCATCCGCCTAGCCCACCTCACCTCATGCCCAGCACCGAGGCTTTGCGAATACGTCTCTCAATACACGCTTCGAGTACCAGAGTACTGTAAACATCATTTGCAGCTGCTCAAACGGAGATTGCGTACGTGTCTTGGTGCCGCCTGATGTTGGCGAGGCTGTCAAATTGTGTTTCCATTTCAATAAAAGCTGCATTTGCACGTGAACTCGTTAAATGACCCTGATCCTCAAGCCTGGGATCCCCAAACGCCGATGCAAATGCACGATCCCATGGTATATCCGGACTACTTTTACTGCACCAATTCCAAGGCAAGACCCCTTGTAAACCCACCAGCCTGCACAGATTAATTCATCTGCCTGATCAAGTCGTTGATTTTGTCTTCTCGGTTACCCAGGTCACCACCCTCGATAAAGTGCTTGAACTTCCTTTTACGGAATCCGCCAGTCGGGCTGTTCAGCTTGAAAGGCCACAGGAAATTCGACGCCTGCTTGAAGTTGGGGCCGACGGTGTAGATCTCATGGATCAAATCCTCCATACAGATCATGCCGTACTTTCCGAGGTTCTCCTCGATAATTTCGTTGTCAGTCAACGGGAGGCGTTGCTTATCGACCTTGCCGTAGCCACGTTCTGCACATTAGGTCAGCACAGTCGGTCTTGCCGGAACCCGAGAGCCTTACTGTAGATGAGTTCACGGACGGACTTCTGGTTCGGGTAGCCATATGCGACGAAGGGCTCGACGATTTTCAGCATCTCCAAGGTAGCCTTTGTAATTTTGATGAAGACACCATTGTTGATCTGAAGAAGGCGCAGAAGCTGCAGCGTTTTGCGCTTCTTAGGGTCGATCTTGTTGATACCCTTGATACGGACAACGAAGGCGAGCTTGGACTCGGCTGGGACGTATAGGCTATCAACCTTCTTGGCCTCGCGAGTGAGCCGTATCCTTTCCTTTTCGGCATCACGGTACTCTTTCACATATTTCTCAGCTCTGGTGAAGATAACGTCGCGCTTCTTCTTGTTCTTGTCTGTTTGTCCATGTCAGCGCAGGCCAGAAAACACTGTATGCCATGAGCTTGGCAGAGGGTGATTGTATCAGTCCCGAAAGATGGTTAACAGTTCGACAACATTGACCGTAGTCTAGCCGATAGTGTGGTTGTTTTCATCATCACAATCGCCCTCCGATGTGCTCGATGGCATTGGGGATGGTCGTACCTCGCTTCTCCTTCGTCGCAAGAGCGCGGTCCTCACGAGCCTTCTCTTGAGACTTCCGCTTCTTCAAGAGAGTCTCGGGGACGAGAATGTCCTTCTGCGTCGGGACACTTCTACGCAGACGTGTTAGCGATTGAAAGACACAAGTGAGAGCAAGAACGCTATAGGAAACTTACGACGTGGACGCCATGATGAAGCTGTAGCGTTGTCCAGCAGTCCAAGTTCGAAAAATCTCCAAAGTTCGATTTTCGCCAGCTCGTTAGCGCCAGTGCTAACCGGATCCGCACTAGAGCGCCAAGGTGGCTGGGAGTCCCTCACTCGCCCTGCGTGAGACATCGACCTACCACCGTAGACCTCATTACCCTAGAGTGCTTTGCACAATAATGATGCAAAGTATACAGTCCGTATGATGGGGGATGCTACGGCGCAATGATCCTCAAGTGCTTTGATCTCTCCTGGAGAAATCGCCTCAACTTCAGCTCCATGTTTGAGGGACGCGACTGCCACTACTAAGTGACTCTGCAGGTATGCTGGCTAAGTGCGGCGGAAGAAGATGGTTATCGCCTACGAATATCGCGTGCGAGTCTACAGCCAGCGCCAACAGAAAGGTTGATATTCACCCTCTGTTTGCCTTATATTGATAATATACGGTCAGCACACAGGTATCGAACAACAACCAAGTCCAGAACCATTCTCCATGTCCCACACGGAAGCATGCCATATACTCGAGTCTCATTATCCCTTTCTTTTGGGGATAATCTGAAGCCCAGGGTCCAACCGTGAGCAGTGAAGCTCATACCAACTCGCAACAGCGCAATCCCTATCAAAGGACGACAAGATGAGACAGGGGCATATAAGCTTCAATGAACTGAGCCTCCACAGACTCCTTCAGCTCTGCTATCTTGAAGTTTTGGAACACGCAATGTAAACCTCCGATCCAAACTTGATAACGTACACGCCACAGCACTTTGTAAAGCGCCCATGGGTGGAAGCAAACAATGAGAGAAACGTAGGTTTAAACAAGGGGGTGGCAACCGATTGTTCCTTCTTCGAAATGTCTCATGGAACCAGTGCTTGATTGCTAGATGTTCTTTGACTGCGACAATAGCTGCTGCCTTTGTCTCTAAGGAAAATCAACACCTTAAGACTCTTATAGTCCTCACTAACAGCATCTTCATGCTCACGCATCGCAAAAGAGAACTAAGATGGACAGACTGCCTCCACTTCGTAAGGACCCTTATGCTCTTGCATACCGGTACTGGGACTACTTGACCGAGCACCCAAGATCTCGTTGGGAGAGATGGAACCCATACTACGAGAGCTTGCTGGCCAACCAGCCTGATCCTGATGTCAACGCAACAGACGATCGCTCACGTGCCATCAGATACGCGAAACAACACTACGAGTGCTTCTACGAGATCAGGGACATCAAGCGCATAATTGGGTGGCTGGGAGAGGCGACTACGGATTAGCTCCCATGCTCACGCACCGATGACATGGGAGAAAATCAATACCTGCAAGCTAAATGCAGAGTTCGTTGGCTTGGGACGCCGCAAAAGGATAGCGTGAGCTGTATCGAGTGAAGAGGGCGAAAGCGGATACTTGACCACGCATCGGGCCGTTAGGACTACGAGCCTCACTCATGGGCTCATGAACAGCGCCACAGGAAGTCAGAAGCATTCCTATTCGCAGATGGTCGCGGGAGTGTTGTGGCTGTCGGCGGGATCGTCCAGTTGGTAACGGTTACATTCCAGAGAACCGTGGCCGAATCCGGCAGCGCGGCGACGGACTCGAGCACTAACGCAACACCATCACCGCGAACAAAGACTCGTTCCGTATGCGACCCGGATGCGTATCGAAGTTATTTTTACACCTCAAAACTTTTAGCAAAGTCTTTCAGCAGCATCGATATTGGCCCTGCAAACGGCAGCGCAATTGGACAGTACAAGATGGAAACACCGCGCGCAGCCATGACAAGACACTGCAGATTTCGAACAAAGCTCTCGAGTTGAAAAAGTATTTATTATATGTCTGAGTGGTGATGCAGATTTGGAACTACTGGACAACAACACTCACACTCACTACTTTCGATTCAGACTCTGAGCCTACTCGTCAACTTTCGTTCAACGAAATGCCTTCCCTCACTACCACCATCTTGACCACAGCCGTCACTTTGACGAGCTTCGTCACTGTCACCGCTGCGCAGTACAACGCACCTCCCCACCGGGTCCCCAGGCCCCCAGGCCCCCTCCCCACCCCCGCCCCCATCTTCCTCGTCTATGGCAACGACGACCTCTGTGTACTGCCCTACATGCACTGCGGGAACTTACTCTCCCCGGATGTCATTGGACCCATTGAGGCTCTCGACTCGTGCGTTGTAAGTCACTACTACCTCCAGAACACTCCCAATCCTCACCACGCAAAACAACCCTCCTAATATCCAACTCTTAGCAAACCATCCTCTTCGACTGCCTCCAGACCTCCAAGTGCAGCCCCCGTGACTTCGCCTGTGTCTGCGACGAGCTGTACGCGCTCGACATCGAGGGCCGTGTCGGCTCCGTCTGCCCCCAGGACATCGACCAGTACAAGCATTTCCAGTTCGACATCTGCAACAAGGGCCACCCCTCGTCGTCGTCGTCTTCGGCCAACATGACCAGCACGCCTCCTCCTCCTCCCCCGCCCATGAGCACCGCCGTCACCAACATGACCGTCACCGCCCCGGGCCCCTTCTCCAACGCTACCGTCGTTGTTCCCGTCACCACCGTCGTCACTGAGCAGCAGACTCAGACTATCCAGGTCGTCACTACCGACGCCGCTGGCAAGCCTACTACCATCGAGGCTACCGTTGTCACCCCTGCTGCTACCACTGCTACTGCTGCTGCCCCTAGCGAGTACACTGGTGCTGCTGCTGCCCTTGAGGTTGGCAGCATGAAGAGCGTCATGGCTGCTGGTGCCATGGGTCTTATGGGCCTGATCTTCGCTGAGTTGTAAGCGTGAGGGAAGTTTTAGATTTGTTTTGTTTAGACTCGTGGTTTTTCCTTAGTGATTTTATTGGTGGTAGAACAGGGGGATGAGATGGTTGTGAGGTGGAGTAATTATAATGTCTAATTTAGAAAAAGTATGAAAAGCTTCTTATAAAGCAAATTACGTGCCATGTGTTTGTTTCTAGTGATGAACATCTCCTTTGTGTCCCGAGTTGTGGTTTATGATTGTTCAGTCTTACCCATAAGCTGAGTGTTAGTTCAAAGATATGTTGGAAATGACTTTTTGAAGTTGGAGCTCTTTTGTAGTGAATCTGTAAGATTGAACTGTGCTATGAATAAACGAAACCCATCCGACTCGTCTGTACTAGTGAAGGAGAATAGAGATAATATAGGAAATTAAGTCTTCCAAAGACGTAGCTGTGAAACCTAGATTCCCATCAGTTCTGAATATTCGCATTTGTACCTTCGAGCAGAGACTCGTTGCGTTGAAATACTTTCTGGCTCCACTGTATGATCTGATTAGGTTCGAGTTCCGTTCTGAAAGTATGTGGAGCAGCGGTGAGTCTACGAAGCGTGTCAGACGTTGGATGTTCATGACGATAGCGGCTGATCACAGTGGGTGGGTCGAGAAGCGGAGGGACTTCTGAAGTCTGCACACGAGGCACCAGCTTTGGGCTGAGATTCATGCTCCGCTTAGTTAGTCATCATATACTAAGCAGTAAGTATTGGAGTGTAACATGAATGTTTCAAACGCTACAAAGCTCCGAGGCCATCAATACAAAACTACCAATATCTCTCTACCTTCAATCACACAACCCCAGTCCAACACACCTCTTCCTCCCTCTTTGCCTCCTTTCCTCCCTAATCATCTTGCGTCTTCTGCAAAATAACCTTAATCATCTCATTCCCCAACTTAGTCGCCTCGGGAAACCTGGGTTCAAAATACCCCTGGATCCTCTCAAACTTCTCTCTATACCCGTCGAAATTGCCCAGGCTGACACGCGAACTCCAGTCGCGGGCGGCAAAGGTGAATTCGAGGTCGTCGGCGCGGAACGTGTTGTCGTCGATGGCTGTGTCGATGGCTTCTTCGAGGAGGGCCGGGTTGCGGAAGAGGTACTCTGTTATGCCGAGCCACATGCGGGAGGGCTGGATGGGGGTTGTTAGTAAAGGAGTGAAGGAGCAGAGGAGGATGGATGTGGATGCTGTGATAGGGAGCGAGGGGGCTTACGGGAGTTGAGCAGATCATGTGGTCATAGGGTACGATGCCTAGTTTCCACCAGCAGTCTACCATCGCGAGGAGACTGAGATGGTTGTTCTTCAGCTTCTTTTCTGGGATGGTGCCTAGAGCAAATTTGTCGAGCAGATCGTCTCGTAAAAGAAGCTTCTTGCCGTCGTGGTTGTCGCCGAATACAGCTTTGCGGGCTGTATGCACTCGTGTGCGCAGCTCGTCCCTTTGACCCGCGAGCATGAGCTTGAAGAGTTCGGTGACGGACTCAGCGTATTGCTTGATCTGCTTTTTCGCATCTGGATTGAGGATGGCAAGACCAGCGTAGACGTGCCATTTGTTGGAGTAGATGCGAAGTGTGATGTTCATCTTCACGTTCTCGATACCGCCCACGTAGCGCGAAGAGTCCCAGGGGAACTGGTTGTTAGCAAACCAAGCAGCGCCCATGCTGAGGAAAGCGGCATGAGTGACAGCTTGGGTGTCTGCGGTGATGCGGTCGTGTTCGCCGCTTGTGAGGTAAACGTGCTTTGACTTGAGGCATGACATGACATTCTCGACAAAGGCAAAGTCGGCATCCGAGGCTCGATACTTGATCAGAACCAATGGCTGGCCTCTTGGGTCGAGGCCAGGACCATGTAGGGAGTGGACGGAGACGATGCTGACGTCTTTGGGTAGGTGCCGCTCGAAGGCTTCCATCTCTGGGGCTTTGCATGATGTCTGACCTCCGACAATAGCTCCCAGCTTCGTCGCTGCGCGGGGATCGAGTCAACAGAGGAAAATGTTAGTGGTAGAAGGTGTCATACAAGGACCGAAAGCCTTTACAACGGCATCAATGTTCTTTGCTTCTACGCTGTAGATGATATAATCGCTGCATCGGGAGACGAGATGGCCACTTTGTAGGATCTCAACTTTGGGCTGGCGCAATCTCAGCATGCATTCATCTATGATATATAGAGGTGCTATCCTACAAAGTCCTTGAACTCTTCCACTAGACTATCAAACTTATCCGGAAGATCGCAAGCATTCACCCTTCGAAGGCAGCATGTCAGCATGTGTGAGCAATGGAGAATATGATCTGTGAGCCACTGGTTAGCAAGGTCCAAGTCGTAATTGATTGAACAATGCGAGAACATGTTTGTAGATCAGAGGTGTATAAAAAAAAGGTAGCGAGAATTCACATCATTGACAGCAACTTGCCCAATTACTGCAAACCAAGACGGCAACAGTGTGGACAAGCGCCATACTCGAGCCAAATGCACTCACGGTCATCATAGGAGGGTAGGAGAAGAGAAAGAGGAGCCGACTTACCAATGGCAAAGACGAAGAGCCTTCAGCTGTCACGCGAGAGCACTCACTTCCATCCAGCGCTGCTCAGTCGTCGAGCATACATCTTGCCCATGTCGCCCATGCCAATGATACCAACGCTCTTGCCGTCCTCCATGATGGGTGTGTTGCACGCTGCTGTGCGTGAGTGAGGTGGAGGAGTTCAGCCCATAGTGGAGCGGTGGAGGACGGAAGACGGCCTGCGCCTGCCAAAGAAAAGTTCACGACGCGGCGCGCTAGGCCCTCGGCGCGACGTATCTCCGCACACAAGCGAAAGCGAAAACCGCCCACCAGAAAGTTCGGCCGCACGATCGTCGACAACCACCAAATCAGTCAGTCCAGCACAAATACACAGCCAAAATGCCTCCCAAGAAGAAGGTCGAGCGCGGTGCCACGGAGAACATCCAGGTAGGCAGAATCTGGAGTTGCACAGTCGACGAATGCTAACAGTTTGCAGCTTGGACCCCAGGTCCGCGAGGTTCGTTGACGACTACCTGCTCTCGCATGAGCGCGAATTGACAGTATTACAGGGCGAGCTCGTCTTCGGCGTTGCCCGCATCTTTGCGTCCTTCAACGACACGTTCGTCCACATCACCGATCTGTCCGGCCGCGAAACCATCTCCCGTGTGACTGGTGGCATGAAGGTCAAGGCCGACCGTGACGAGTCCTCCCCATACGCCGCCATGTTGGCTGCCCAGGACGTCGGTGCGTAAAAATCATATTTGGGGAAAAGTTGTACTGTACTGATTGCTGGAATAGCTGCCCGCTGCAAGGAACTCGGCATCTCTGCCCTCCACGTCAAGATCCGAGCCACTGGTGGTAACGGCACCAAGACCCCCGGTCCCGGTGCCCAGTCCGCTCTCCGCGCTCTTGCCCGCGCTGGCATGCGCATCGGACGTATCGAGGACGTTACCCCCACCCCGTCCGACTCGACCAGGAGGAAGGGCGGTCGCCGTGGTCGTCGTCTCTGAGCATATGCGCAAGGCTTTGGCTCACTGGTGGCATATGGCATGGCATGGTATGCACGATTTATGGTTTCATGACCACGATCAAATAAAGTCGCGGGGAACGGCATATTGCCTGGTCTCCATGTTGAACTTGGCTTCTCCGGCGAGGTAGTCAAGCTAAATCAACAGAATCCTTTTTAGTTCGAAAAGGCTTCCCGACAATGAAGTGCTTCCTGCTGTGCTTGATTCAGACTGTTTATACATTACGATTACTTTTTGACTGTGACCATGTAGATTATATGTCGACAACCTGGACTGGATTGCCTAGCTTCCCCGTATTGCCATGCATTTGAGCGGCGTTCACCATAATGGTGTTGGCGCTCTGCCCTCCCCATACGCGGTCCCAAAGCAGCTCTCGAATCCCGCGATATAATACTCTCACAACGTTCCACCACAACCGCGGGTTGAGCAAGCCATGTGTATACTTGGACGGGGTAGCCAGCCCTTGGACATAAGCGTCATGAGCTTTATCCCACCACACCACTGTCTTCCCCGCTCCCCAATGCACATGGCCGAACACATGCAGAGTGGGCTTTACCCGGCTGACTTCTTCCTGCAAATGCTCACAGCCCATGCCCTGCGGCAGAGACAGATCCAAGTGGTACTTGGGCGGAGTATGCGTTATGAGGATATCCGTATCCTCAGGCACAGTCTCGGACCACGCGTCTTGTCCTCTTGGATACTGGAACGCATGCACGTTCATCGGCCCGCACGCTGGTATCTGCGGTGCACCGTAAATGCGTATTCGCCGCTGATTTCTTCCTTCTGCTGCCAGCAATGGTGTTCTTGAACTTGCGCTTGCACTTGCCGCATGTGTGTTGTCTGGGGTGGGCTCAGTACTGATTGTAAGGCTGAGTCGTCGATGTTGGAGATAGTGCACTCTTTTCCAGTCTAGGTTGCCTCTCCTCTCCTCGTCTGATAACGACGAGCGCGTCCGCGGATCGAGATATGTATCGTGATTCCCGCTGATTACAATGATCTCTTTATGAGGCAACGAGACGAGCCAGTCGATTTGTCGTTGTATCTCCGCGACGCTGCCGTCGTTCGTCAAGTCTCCCGCGTGGATGAGGATGTCCCCTGGTGGTACATCTTCTGGTATATTGGTATGGGTGTCCGATATGCACACGACTCGAATCGGTAATTTCGAAGGTGTGGGCGTAGATCGCAGGTAAGTTATCAGATGGTAAGCATGGTAGAGCAGTAGCTTCACGGGAGCTTGGAATAGCAGTGCGGCGAAAGGCGTGGGCTCAAAGTCATCTTTCGGGCGGTGAAAAGGGTTGAAAAGCTCGAGGACCATCGCCGAAGGCGTCTCGAGTTTCGTGACCGGAATTGTCGAGCCTTGTCGTACCGTGGTGGTGAGCAAAATGACAGCATCAGAGGCCGGAACAAGGGTCCAGGTTTCGGTGGCTTGTACACTCCGTGGCTGAGCCGGTCGTGGCTTCCTCGAGGCACACTCTCGTTACCAAACCCGCGACACAACCAGCTCTCGTCACGCCAAATGACCTGAACTAACCATTTGTCAGCCACGAAAGAAGGCTCCAACGTTTTGCACTGTGCGCCATCATGTTTCGAGCGAGGTACACTGACCGGTCTGATCGCACCAATGCAATTCATTGGCCTGAGGCACGTAGCAGGCATGCAGCTCGAGGCTACATATTGGGGCGGTGTTGGGGACTGACCGCGCGCTTGCATGAACATGTGTAGTTTTGTGCAGCCTGAGAGGGCGGGCATAGTTAAAGATCAGCCTTCTTCCTTTTCATCCCAAGTTTGGACTCTTATATCCTCTTTTTCACATATTTCTTCTCTTCATCCCGGTTCCAGCACTTTCAGCCTTGTGACTCAAGCATTTGCACTGTTTCTCTGACAGGCTTGTACGGGGCCGAATCATGGCTGAACTAGCCATTGGAGGTGTATCCTTCTTCTTTCAGGTGTTCGCAGGATGCATTCAAGGTATGAATAATCCACCGGGCCGAACATTAGCATGGGCTAATCATTACCAGGCTATGAGTTGATCGCAGATGCATGTCGTCTAGAAAAAGACTGCCAGGCTCTTCTCCTAAAGTTCAAGATTGAAGAACACCGACTACTCGACTGGGCGAAACTGGTCAAGCTCGACTACAGAGATGACCGACTAATCCTCAACCACATGTCGAAGGGGGTTGATCATCAACATCATGGAGCAGCAACAGAAACTTCTTTTCTCATTCGGCCGCCTCAATAAGAGTTACCAGAGACTTGCAAGGCCCTTGCTAGTAGAGGAAGGACAGGAGTTTGTCTTACAGAACTCTGATCGCTTGGTTGAGAATGGCGAGAGCAGCAGCACCAATGGCACCAATGGATCTTGGGATGGCTTCAAGCGGACAGTGCAATTTCCCCCGACGGAAGAGCTCGTCAAGATGTCGCTCAAGTTCATGCAGAACTTCAAGGATGCCCCAAAGAGGCTCAAATGGGCGACGTTCGATCATAAGAAGATGGAGGCCTTGATTGTCAAATTGACCGACTTCAACGACAAGATGCATGAGGCCCTCGACAAGGCACAAATCGACCTTCTTATCGACATGCAAACTCGTACAAATGATCAAATCGTCCTGCTCAACAGGTCCATGTCGTCCATGGTCCAAATTTACCGATCCGAGCAGCTTGCATTCCGCCGAAGTCTCACTCTTACTGATGCCGAGGATTCGGAGTACGACGACCTATACGGCAGTGCGGGACCAGTTACTCATGCTGCCGCACCGCAAGCACTAGCTGCGTTGGCCCAACAGAACTACATCCACCTTGCCATCGAGGAGTCGTCACCAGACGATGCCCGGGGTGATGCAAACGAGATTGGTCTGCCAAACCTAACAAAGGATATTCGCCAAACCGAACTCCTGTTCGAGGATGTGCATCCAAAGGAAGGCGACTACTTCCCCCTCGGACATCGACGAAGGCGTCCGAACAGAAGCAATCTACAACAACACGTCCGTCTGGATCGAATGGAAGCACCCGGACCCGTCCGGCCCACCCCAGTACGACGGCGGCATGGACCCCAAGATCCACGCCCGCGTGAGAAAACTCGCAGCCCTCCTCTCCAAGAACAACCGAACAGTGCGCTTCCGAGCGCCCTTCTGCCGCGGCTACTTCATCGACCAAGACGAAGGCCGCTTCGGCCTCGTCTTCGAGAAACCCGCCTCTGTGCCCCCGGAAACAGCACCAACATCGCTCCACACACTCATCCGCGCCGCCAACACCCCCGGTTCCACCGTCGAGGTGCCCAGCCTGACAGACCGCATAACGCTCATGAAAATCCTCGCCGAAACAGTCGAGCGCCTGCACGCCGTCGACTGGCTGCACAAGGGCCTGCGCAGCACCAACATCCTGCTCTTCCCGAAATTCCCCAGGAAGGACAGTGGTGGAGAGGATGAGGAGGAGATGAACTACCTCGCCCCCTACATCAGCGGCTTCGACTACTCCCGCCCCGCCACCAGCGACGACATGACGGAGCGCCCGCTCGAAAACCCCGCCGCAGACATCTACCGCCACCCGACGGTCCAGCACGAGGGAAACCGCGAAGCCTCCCTCGGCGGCCACCGCGAAAACTACAAGCCGTCCTTCGACATCTACAGCCTCGGCATCGTCCTCCTCGAGATCGCGCACTGGAAAACTATCGATCAAATCCTCAGTATTGATCTGGAGAGTCCGAGGCTGAGGCCGAAGGATACGTGGGCGGTTAGGGAGAGGTTGGTTGGTGGTGGTGGGGGTGCAGGTGGGGAGGTGGTAAGGGGGAAGCGGGGAGGAGAAGAAACATTTGAGGTTCGTAAGGAGTTATCTGGGGCTACGGTCGAGGGCGTGGTTCGGGCTTGTCTTGAGGGGCCGCGGGCGTTTGGGCTGGACGAGGGGTGTGATGAGAAGAGGGAGGTTGTTGCTGCGGGGTTGCAGAGGGCGTTTGGGGAGGGCGTGGTGAGGAAGTTGGCTTCTATCAAGGTTTAGGGGTGTGTAGTTCTTGTGGCTGTCTACTTAATGTTGCTTCGTTGTGTTTCTTTTGCGGTCGGAAGTCAGTCAGTTCATAGAGTTTTTATATCCGTTTTCTTGATTGGACCCACCGGCGAGTTGCTTTCTCTTGTTAGCGTCTTCGGGTGCATATCTTGTGTGTACTGAGTGAGGAGCGCGAAGAGCTGTGATGTGTGACTACCACCACAGTGTACCGGAGGCGGCCAATGACATGGGCAATCCTGCTGTGCTAGATTATTTCATTAGTGACTGCTCTTCAAACGCATCAAGAGGCTTGTAGAGTTAGTTGCCTGGAGACCACAGCCTTAGATGTTGATGTATCTTATTTGTACCAAAGTAGACTCCTACCCATATCGCTTATGTCCGCCCCCTCGACCCTATACCTATCCATCCCATTCCAAAGACTACCACCACCCATCCCATCCCATTTTAGGCCATGGCGGTAGTAGTAGTAGTCCACCGCTCCCATTCCTCACCCAGAGGGTTATGCAAATGATTCTAAAGTATAAACAAAGGTTGAGCTGACCAGTAGCATCGCAAGAAGGCAGGCGCTTAATAGCCGACCTTCTTGAGGTACTCGCCTAGCTCGACGACCGAGTTGAAGGCGTTGGGTGTCTGGACGCTGTCCGGGTGGTGGGCGATGAGGAGGGCTTGTGTGGTCTTGTAGGCTACGACGCCTTCCTTGCCCTATGAGTTTGGGTTAGTGTCCATTATTGTACTGTATGCTATCCCAATATTTTTTGTGGCGTACCTTCTTGGCCTTCAGCGAGTCGTCGGTAGACTCAATGGTCATGTATTTCTCTCCGTTGACTTTGACGCCGTTCGAGATCACTGCCTTGGGCTCGCCCTTGTCGTTGAAAGAGGAGGCGATAGCGCTCATTTCAGCAGCGGTCAGCTGTAGTCTGTCAGCGCTCCATTCTAGCATGTGCGCCAGTCCATGCTGATATCCATCCCCACTGAGTAGGCTTTGTGCGCGACGGGTCGGAGCACGTACGGAGAAATCTGGGGACGAGGCCCAAGTGGTCTGGCCGTTGACATCGCAGATGAGGGCCTTGTCGATGTTGCCCGTGCCGACGAGGCTGCAGCGCGAGAATTAGATATGGCTCTGTTTGCTCTGAAGAATCGAGTATACCTCTGATCGACGTATGCTAGCGAGAGTGTTAGCGGTTAGCGCCCGCAGCGTGCGGGTGTGGTTGCTCACCTTGCCAGGACATGTTTACTGAGGGGTAATGTGCGTGCTGCGGGAGCGGGTGGTGGGCTATGCAGTGGAAGTGTGTCGCGGAAGAAAGTGGCAGATCGGAGGCGAAGTCGAAGTCGATCCAGGTACGTTTTGACTAAGCAGAGGAAAAGGTGTATGCGGTGTGAGAAGGCACAGGCTGGTGGCTGTTGGGCAACTCGCGACGTCGGGTCAAGCCGTCCATGTGCGAGAGCTTAACTAGTCGGCCGTGACGTGGTGGGGCTCTCTTTTTCTGAAGGTAACGTTAACCCCGCAGTCACTCACTCAACGAGAGACACTCTACTTGTCGACGACAAAGAGCACTATCTCCCACGCTCGCGATATTGACATGCAATCACGCTGCTTGCCGTGATTGCGCCATCATGCAGATGTGCTTCGTGGGGGTGTCTTAGACTTGTATGCACCTGGATACTGCACGTTGACGATGCTACCGCAGCACGCGCTTGAGATCAACTGTTAAAGCATAAGTGGCTAGTCTATTATCTTGTGTCTCAACCATCTCATTGTTGAGGAGGATCAAGCACAGCAGACTGACTCTTGGCTCCTCTCTTCGTGGTTGAGGAGTGTACATGGAGTAAGTAGACTTTGAACAGCTTCAATGTGATCTGTAGTGCTTCGAAAGGCTTCACAGCGGCCTAAGCAAATCCAGTCTTCGTCCTGTCTCGTACAATTCCATTGTCTCTGCGTACCTAGTGTTTGTCCTGGTTTAGCCGACCGCTGTTTGCGGAAGGCTCCCGCCAATCACGTGCTAGCGCCCGAGCTCCAACGTTGAAGCTCCCTCCAAGCTCCCAAAAGTTGCGACGCGTTCAACCACCCGCAACCACCAAACTCTCTCTACGCGAGAGCGCCTCCTGGCAGTGAACAGCTGATTTCTCCTAGCTTCCGCCTCTATTCATTCGAGGGATGCCGTCTGGCTCGCCTTCGCCGGCGCGCTCGCAATCACATCACAGCGCCTTGGTCGACCGTTCACGAACAGGGACACCAAGTCGCCTTCGCTCAGCCCAATTAGGGTCGCCTCGCCGCTCCATATCTCCGCGCTCGCCCCCTCGCTCACGAACGCGATCGCGCTCGCCTAGATCTGCTTCGCCGAGGCGCAATGGACGACGAAGCTACACTCCAGACAGCCGATCGAGGTCCAGAGGCAGGAGCTATACGCGCAGTCCGACACCGAGAGATGAGTCGCCAGCGCCTAGAAGTGCAAAGGTAGCTTCTTCCATCTACAAGACTGAGACCTCTTTAGGTCCAGCCTGATCAGCTTCACGATTGCTAACCTCAACAGATCGTCGTCGAAGCATTGACTCGGAACGTCAAAGAGGATCACGTCCGCGAGTTATTCGGCAAATATGGCGTCATAAAAGACCTCTCGATGCCCATGAACCAGACCTGTAAGGTCACCGACCTGATCTCTTATCTCGAGACTAACCGCACAGTCAACATCAACCGGGGTATAGCATATATCACGTACGAAGAGATCAACGACGCCGAGCGCGCAATCGCCAAGATGCACGACGCACAATTAGACGGAGCCAAGATCCAAGTCTCGATTGTTCTACCACGACGCCGTTTCTCGCAGACACCCCCACCTGCACGCCGAGGTCCGCCACCCCGCCACAGCTACAACGACGACTACGACGGCTATGGCGGCGGCCGTGGTGGACGGGGACGTGGACGTGGAGGAGGCCCGCCTGGCGCTTATAGACCACCCCCGATGGATGGACCGCCACGCTATCGCTCTCCGCCGCCGCGTCGATGGTCACCAGATCGAGGTGGACATTGGGGACGAGGCAGAGGTGGTGGGCGGGGAGGCGGCCCCGGCCTTGGTGACTTCGTACGAGCACGCTCCTATTCGAGGTCGAGGAGTCGTTCACCACGACGAACTCGGTCGCGGTCTTCGTTCAGTAGGTCACCGTCTAGGACTCCACCTAGACGACGAGGTGGTTATGGTCGGCGCGATAGCCCGCCTAGGAGAGGCAGAGGTGGTTTTGGTGGGGGAGGAGGAGGAGGCGGTGGTAGGGGCAGGAGGAGCCCAAGCTACAGTTCATATGGCAGTCGGAGCCCGAGGGATCGCAGCTTGAGCCGCGACAGAAGATGAGGATGACGGACATTCAGCGAGGTGTTGGTGACGGCTGGAGGCCCTTTGAATGATTCTTCAACAGCGGGATAAAAGTTTCTGAATTGCTGGAATGACCAGCCTAGTCCATGCCAATGGCATGATACGATGTTTGGATCGCAGAAGGCGTCTAGCCTCCCCTATATCCCCAGTTCATAATTGCATAGAAGAAAAGCTTTGGAGCCATCACCTCTCTCCTATCCAGCTTCACTCACTCGCGTCCATACTCCTTAACTACATACATTGCCATCCACCACCCATCCTCAACCCATTTTCAGCCCATCTTCAACATAAACCCCGCCCCCTTCTCCTCCTCTTCCCTCCTCGCAAATATCCCACTGAAATCCACATTCCCCAACCTGCCCACCGCGTCCTCGCCTCTCTTCGGCGCAGCCGGACTGCTCCTCCTCCTTCTCCTCTTCTCCTGCCCCGCTTTACTCGGAAACGTAGGGAACATTTCCTGCGGCTTGGGCTTCGGCGCCTCCTTGAAGTACGGGTGCAACAGGACGTCTTGGGCCGTGGGGCGGTGGTCTGGGTTCAGTGCGAGGAGCGAGCTGAGGAGCGAGATGCCTGTGGAGGTGAGGAAGGGGAATTGTGCTCTGTTGAAGCCGGGGGATGAGGAGGACTGGGAGGATCGAGGCAGTTTTAGGGATTTGGCGTTGGGTAGACGGTAGAAGCCCGGCCATGATTCTGAGGACGGCAGCCCGCAGAGAGAGAAAATGAGGCTTAGCTGGTCGACTTCGTTTTTGCCCGGGAGCAAGGGGGCTTTGGAGAGCAGTTCGCCCATTACGCAGCCGATGCTCCACATGTCGACTTCCCGTCCGTAAGTATCTGCTCCGAGTAGCAGTTCCGGCGCGCGATACCACAGCGTCACGACGAGCTGCGTCAACTTGGCCGCACCCGGTGGGATGTACCGCGCCATGCCGAAGTCGGCGAGTTTGAGGCGGCCGCGGTTGTCCAGCAGGATGTTGGACGTCTTGAGGTCGCGGTGCAGGATGGCGTTGTCGTGCAGGAAGGCCACGGCGCCGACCAGCTGCTTCAGCAGCGTCTTGACTTCACTCGCCATGAACGGCTCCGCCATGTCTTCTTGCAGCGTTTTCAGATCGTGTTCCAGGAACTCCATTACGAGCACGCATGAATCGGCTGGGTCGTCACTACCACCACCACCACCGCCGCCGCCGGATAGAATCTCTTTCAGGTCCACGATGTTGGCGTGGCGTGCGCGCTGCAGGATGCTGATTTCGCGGAGGGCCGTGATGGGGAAGCCGTCTTGCGGGTAGTCCATTTTCACCCTTTTGAGGGCGACGATGGAGGAGCTGGTGATGTCGCGGGCGCGCGAGACGAAGCCGTAGGTACCTTCTTCGATGGGGTTGAGGATTTCGTAGTTGGAGGTGTGGCGGCAGGGGGACCAGCCTCCGGAGTCGAATCGCAGTAGTTTTCTTTCAGGTTGGTTCATCTCTTGGGTTGGTTGGACTTCGTTGTCGGTGTTGTCTGTTGATAACCGTCGCCGTTTTGAGGGGCGTGAGTCGGACTCTTGCGCTGCTTGTAATGCTCGTGCCGCCTGGTCTGCTTCTTGCTGCTTTTGGAGTTTCAGTCGCTTCTTTTCTTCCTTCTCTTTCTTGCGGCGAAGTTCTTCTGCCTTGTCTGCTTCATCGTTTGCCCAGCGTGATGCCATCTTTCCTTCTCTTTGAGTCTGTAGATCCTGAGCTCCACAGAAAGCGGTGCAGATTCAAAATCTAACGATATTGGCAACTGTAATTTATGGTGTCGTAGCTAACCATCCACGAATTTGTTGAACTCCTGAGTGCTTTACATGTGGTAAGGTTGGAGTAGAAGCACGTGGGGGTGAGTTTATGCTGCGGTCCGTGCCTGCTTCACTTCCGCGTTCCGACATAAACTTTTGTGATTGAGAACACAAGACGTCATGGAATTGCGATAGCACATTCGATATGAGAGCGCATACTCTCAACCTACTTCAGACGGCGACGCGATGTAGTCGCGTACGACAGCAGCCAATTGCACCTCAACTCGCAAAACGAGCTTCTCGGTGGACTTCGACGTCCGCGTCCTCGAGTACGGAGCGACAATGGTCAACGCCGTTGGCAAAGACATTGACTGAAGCTATTACAGTAGGGAATCACTATATATACGGATGGATCAAGCTAACAGTAAAGCCAGACAACAGGCCCCATCTCCGTTGCTGCTTACATGCGACAATGCCTTACCCATCCCGAAGGCGGCTACTACACACGACAGACCAGCGCCGGGCAAGACCAATTTGGTACAAAAGGGGACTTTGTCACATCGCCAGAGATTAGTCAGATCTTCGGCGAGCTGGTCGGAATTTGGCTGTACGCAGAATGGCTGGCGCAAGGAAGGAAAGAGAAAGTACAAATAATCGAAGTTGGCCCGGGGCGAGGAACGCTTATGGACGACGTGCTGAGGGTACGTCGAAACAGAACAGGAATGGGCTCTTTCTCGACTGACATCCATTAGACTATCTCAAGTTTCAAGACGTTCGCGAACAGCATTGAAGCAATCTACCTCGTGGAAGCATCTCCATACTTACAAAAACAACAAGCGAAGCTTCTCTCAGGAACCGAGGACTTACAAAAGAGCGAGATCGGGCTGACTGCGCCGTGCAAGTTCATCCCAGGATGCAAGATTGAATGGTGTGAGGACATACGCCTCGTTCCGAAGGGTGGGTGCATACCCCAAGTTTTTAACATTATGAGTGCTGACATAGTATCAGAGGAGACCTCGACCCCTTTCATACTCGCCCATGAATTCTTCGACGCCCTCCCCATCCACGTATTCCAGAATGTCGCACAATCTTCCATCCCCGCTTCCTCAACCATCATCACACCAACAGGGCCTATCAAGCCAAAGCATGGAGTCACAACGCCCAAGAATACATGGCATGAGCTTGTGGTCTCGCCCACATCGCCATACTCTAGCCCGGGTACGACCACTACAACCGCAACGGAGAAAGTGGACGAGAAGCTCGATTTTGAGATGACAATCTCGAAAACGCCGACCCCACATTCTCTCTACTTACCAAAGATGTCGAATCGATATAAGAAGCTGGAAAATACTCCCGATGCTATCATCGAAGTCTCCCCGGAATCGGTCGCCTATATCTCAGACTTCGCTGAACGAATAGGCGGAAGCAACTCCACACCGACCAATCCACCACCTTCTCCATCATCCAACAATGACCACCCAAAAGAAGCTCCTTTCACAAAATCCAAACCTTCAGGCGCTGCTCTCATCCTCGACTACGGCCCCTTGGACACTATACCAGCCAACACGCTCCGCGGTATACGTTCGCACCGTGTCGTTTCACCTTTCGCCTCACCCGGCAACGTCGATCTAAGTGCCGATGTTGACTTCCTCGCGCTAGCCGAATCCGCGTTGAACGCGTCTCCAGGCGTCGAGGTGCATGGTCCAGTGGAGCAGGGCTTCTTCCTGTCAACGATGGGGATCAGAGAGCGCGCGGACCGCCTGTTGAAAGGAGCGAAAGACGAGGAGACGAGGAAAAGACTCGAGGTGGGCTGGAAGAGGCTCGTTGATCGAGGCCCGGACGGCATGGGCAAGACGTATAAGGCAATGGCTATCATACCCTATAAGGAGAAAGGGCCGGTAAGGAGACCGATTGGCTTTGGTGGGGATCTTGTTGGTTAGATGATGCTGCATTCAATGATGGCGCGACTGCTAGAAGACTAGGTAGTACGCATAAGACTTCAACATCGTTGAACCAAGTCAGCAAAGGTGCTCAAGGATTATGTGTATATTACTCATGGCTCCTTCCTATTATGTACTTTTTTGTTTCGGGAAACACGTAGAAACTAACGCCGGGCTAATAATGCACAAGTCATCAAGTATCCCAAAGACGTAGGATCCGCCTTACAGCCTCCCTCCTCATCAAGCCCCCCAACCAACTTCAACGACCAGCTAGTCCGTCCACCTTTCTCTGAAATCTACAACTCCTTCTTTCTCTCCACCGTCGTCTCATTCTGCGCCCGCTCAATGAAACCCCTCGCAACACTCGCCGTCTCCCTCCACCCCCTCTGCCGTCCCCAAAACTTCGTCTCGGGTGTCGTCTCGTGCAAACTGCCCAGCCTCGCATCCTCCTCAAGACTCTTCCTCGTAATCTCGCCCCCACCATCACTCATCTTAGGAATCTTCTCCATGGCACTAAGATTCTCTTCAAAGTACTGTTTGCGCACAAGGAAGCGATCACGACGTTCCTTTTGGAGGCCTGGGGAATCGATCTTGGACAGCACGATGCGCACGGCCATGCGGAAGAGGATGAAGAGGTGCTCCGAGAAGAAGACGGTGAGGAGAAGCGCCCAGAGTTGGATGTTGGAGGGGTTGCCGTCGGGTCCCGTGCTCGTGTTCCAGAACATGTAGACGAGGGCGGAGGTGGTGAGGCTTCCTAGCCACGTCAGGAAGGAGAGGGAGTCGAGCCATGGGCCGATAGTGTCTGCGCGCCATGGTGTAGGGCGTTGCATCTCAACGCAAATTTTCATGGCGTCGGCGCGTAGCTCGATCCAGTCGTTGATGATAAATGACACGGCAGTGAGTGGCCAGACGACAGAGAAAAGTGAGAGGTAACCAAATTGGACGACCATCTCCCGAAGATCAGTAGTGACGTCGTAGACGTCGAGTTCGGCTTCCTTCCTCACACGCTCGAGGAATGCGGCGTCCTCTGGGGGGTCACTCGCGGAAGCAGGGGGTGCTCCGCCATTCTTCGCAGCCCTGTCCGACTGGATCTGCTTGAACTTGGCGAAGCCACGGCGCTTGAGGTATGGTACGATAAGCTCCATGCCGAGGTTGACGACTTGGGCAGTCACGGTGAAGTAGATGACTTGCTTGCGAAGACGATCGGGATTAATGCTCCAGTTGGAGTTTGTGTGGTGGAGTTGCTTCTCGTCCTCGGCAAAAGGTCGTACAGCTACATTAAAGATGTCGAGATAGGGGACGATAACATTGCCAAAGGGGACATAGACAAAGGCTGTCAGGAAGATACCGAGGTAGGACATGATGAAGTTCATGACAAAGATCTTCTGGGTGAGGGCAGTGTCGTGTGCAGCCGCGGTCTCGTAGTTTTCATAATCTGTAAGTCGAGTAGCAACTTGTGTAAGGAGAGTGTTCAGGATAGGGTTGACTGTCGTGAGAATGCCGGTAGGGATGAAGACCTAGTAAGGCTTAGTACGGGTGCCTTCTGTATATGTCGAAAGACTCACAAGGACACTTTTGAGCGGACCGTTATAGACCTCTGAAATAAAGACTTCGATGCCAAAGCAGGTTGCAATGACGGCTCCGAGAGACAGAGCAGCAATGAGAGCGAAAGGAATCTGCAACAACTGCCTTTGAAACCGCTTCGACGCGGAGAAGAAGCCAACTTGTTCGCCAGTGATGGGATCTGTGACTGTCTTTTCGTGTTGGAACTCCTTCCTCTTGATGTCAATCTTAGAGACACCCTTGACGCCCCATCGAATACCGAGGTCGACCTCCTGCTGTTTCCAGTACTCAGTGAAGACTGTGCACCATACTGCGCTCACGATGCCGTAGATGGGAGAGAAGGAGCCGAGGAAGAGCCATGCAGCAAATCCGAATGCGGCTGGAAAGACGAGGAAGGTGAAGTAGGATTGTGTGAAAGCAAAGTAGAAGGCAATCTGGTCTAGTCAGCGTATAGCCTTTCACAGTCAGGGCACAAATTCACCTTCTCGCCTAGGCGATTGCGAATATCATCAAGATCCTCCGTGGTAAGAAGCCACTGTGAGGACCATTTCTTAATCCAGTCCTTATTGTACGCGTGATCGTGGAGGGCGAAGACGGACTCGACGCCTTCCCACTCGCCCTCCTTAGGGGTGATGCCAGCACCACCTTCAGACCTGGGGTTTGTGATGAGTTGGTATATGATTCGTAATCGTTCGGCTTCGTAGAGGGGTTCCGCTTCGAGCGATTCGCGTGTTTCTTTCGAAGGGGCAGCAGCTCGTACGCCGTGGATCCAGTCCCGGACTCTGTCAGGTGGTCAGCGGCGATAGTACCAGTTCAGTCTGGAGAAGTCTTACCTGGATCTGTATATTTCGCCAAACAGGTGCTCGTCAGAAGCGACCCTCACGAAGAGCAGCACCGAATGCGAGTCTCCATTGCGGACCTCTGTCTGCAGACCAACATTGGCGAGCGCCTCACATAGCTTCTCGAATTGTGCAACAGCCTTGGCCTTGTCTATACCACAGATTCAATTAGCTCATCATGCTCAGAGTCTCACCCCACCATCACATGCAACGTACCCGTCTTCGCAAAGCGATAGCTAATCACGTAGTCGACGTCTAGGTTCGACTGCAGCGCCTGAGATTTCGCCATAGCTGACGATGAGCTCGCGGTGAGCAGGGCGATTTTTAGGTGGTATATTCGTGAGGAGAGAGTAGTAAAGTAGGGTATTCCAGGGACTGGAGGCCCCTCTTTTTGCGAAAGCATTCCCAGGAAGTTGCATTGTGGTTCCGGCCAAGCTATCGGGGAGCATTAGACGTCATCGTCGCGTCGATCCGCGTGCGCCACGCATCCTTGCACCACATCATAACACAGATGCTTGGGACGGCAGGGCTGCGCGTCCCGCAAACAGGATATTGTTCACCTGAGAACCTGTTGATCATTGCGATGCGTCTCGGTTCAAGCAATTGACCATGGACCCGCGGCGTTGGGCTGGGACGGCAGAGCAATCTACAGTAGCTACGCTCAGCAAATCAGACCAGTCACGACCATGCTTCAAACTCGGGACTTTCCATAAGACTATCTGAGAAGAACGTAGGATCGAAAAGTCTTAAAAACATATCTTGTATACGTGGTAGCTATTGTACCTCACTGCCTAGTCCTGTAGCAGACACTGAGTTCTCTCAGCAACAATATTAGCACAGTCTAGCACAGTGCATAGTAGCTACTCGGTGCCAGTCCCTTGCGCCCAGGAGATACAGCAGATACCATCTTTCATCCTCAAGCGCACGCATCAAGCATGTCGCCCAATGAGAAAAGACGTCCCGTTGCCGATGACATTTCTGAAGTAGCAAGTCCCAGCACTGCTTCATAGCATGCATGGTACGAGCTATTCTTCGGAACTGAATCAATTATCTTGCCCACACCGGGTACAGATTAGTAGAAACTGAATGTAGCTGCTAGCTGCCATCATAGAGCAGAAGATAAGCGAAAAGGTGAAACTGATGGCTTGAAGAATCTAGAATACAGAAAATGAAATTCGAGCATTGATGCTCCGAGAAGGTATATCTCGTGGCCGGACTAAGCAGAGTAAGTCCAGACGGGGCAACATGGTAGATCGGAAAGTGCTCGCGTGGCCGCGTCGAGGTCCTACGGAATGACGACATGGTGCGAGACCTATCTGATCCGTTGGTGCGTCCGTCTGGGTATACGTTTGGATATCGACAGCCGAACGCCTGAAGTCGCTACATCCGGGTATCGTAAGAAAGCATGACACAATAAACCGCCCTGACCTGTGCAAGACGTGAGTAGATCATATCAAAGCAACTGCGCCCGCCTCGGCCCCGACATCTCATATGCATACCACCATATCCGATCGCCCTTTACGATCACTATCTCATAACCATGACCATGGTGTGGGTTGCCATGGTGTGGGGTTCGTCGTCGTCCTCCTCCTCCTCCACTGGAGGGCTCTCGCGCCTCGATAGTCGCTCATCAAGTCCCTCAATCTCTCCGATCCTCTTCTCGAGATTATGCCAGCTAAAGTCATAATTGTAAGTATGGTTTCGTAGAATACAACAGGAAGAGTTGCGATCCCATGTGCTTGAAGGGATCCAGCCCGAGCGACGGTAGCGCTACCCATTCGTAAAACATAAAGATATACAACAAATTCGATTTTGCTTGAAGTCCAGCGCAGATAACCTACTTGAGAGACTGCATGTGGTGTCGTTGCTTGATGTAAGTCTCGTAATTGCCGCCGAGGACGCATTCGAGTAGGCTTGGCCCAATGTCCTGGCCGGCTCGCGATGCTTTCATGCGATCATCTAGGGTTTTGTAGGCCATTGCGAATGCTTTGAACGCGTCCTTGGCTTTGGATGATCCGCCAGAGATGTTATTATCGGGACGATTCGGATCTTGAATAGAGAGACCGTCAGACTTCTCTGGCCGATTATCAATTCCGTAAGGAGTCTAGGATAGTCAGCAGTGGGAAAAAAAAGAAATAAACATTTTAGAGTATACACTTACCTTGTCAACCACAGCCGGAGGATTCATTTGAAGGCGCTTCTTAGCAAGATTGAAGTTGCCATAGTATTTGAGCAATCCTAAGAAACGTTCCCCAAGGTTAACCTTCAGATGTTCGTGGTGATGGATATAGTTGACGATCAGGCAAATTATGCTGTAGCCTCCGAGGCCACCGGTATGAACCTCGTTGAGGCCACGCATGACGAGGAACTGCTTCATGAGAGCTACCAGGTATGACTGTGAAACGAATTAGTAACGTACTACAGGTGAAGAAAACTTCGTCAACGCCAGGATACCACTTACCAAGTCCCCATACTGTTGCTTCCAGTCCGCGAAAGTGACTTGGGCTCGAACGCCGCTAAGGTTCTCAAAGGAGATATCCACCTCAAGGCCAGTCAAGTCGTCTGTAAACTTGATGATGGGAACCTTGGCGTTAGCGATGACGTTACACCGACCGCGAGAAATGCGCATGTCTTGAAGCCTCCTGGACGCCTTGTAAAGCAGGTTCTTGTAAGCACCCTTCTGGGAGGGATCTAGGATTTGAGGCCCTCCATTAAGGTGTGTATCTGAGGTGTAGACCAGATCCATATCAGCCGTCGGCAGGTATAGGCCTGCTGGAAACGATCCAAAGCAGAGGATGCGGCCGTTCTCATTGGGGAATCTGCGGTTTCCAAGGGCGCTGTTCACACGCTGGACCAAGTGGTTACGAATATCATGCTCGACTTGCTGAGGTGACACGAAATCGTAGAAATCCAGTATCTCGTTGTGAAGCCACTTTGTGGTATCAGGTTCACTACGAATACGATCGTACTGCCCGTCAGAGTGGACCCAGGGCGTCGGGTTTGAATTTGGCTTAGGCAGCCATTCCTGAACGATGCCTAGAAAACCGCCATGCTTGCGTTTATTAGCCCGGGCGGGATCTCGGGCGGGATGCGAGTTTCGATTAGAGGGACCAGGTGCTTCTTGTGTGCTTTGTGGCAAGCTAACGACGGCGTCGAGCTCGTTCAGCGAGCCTTGTACAGACCGCTTTGCAGCAGCATTGGGTCGCATTCGAGTAGAATCAGGTTCTTCATATTCTAGGGATCGCACTTCTGAAGGCTCACGAAATGTTTCTTCGTCGCCAAATGAGATGAAGTCATCGTTAGCAGCAACAGCAGTATCCCCAGCTGAGATCTCTGCCGCCGTGTTTTTCGCCTTGCGGATGAGCTTGATAAAATCGGGAATCTTCCCAGTGGTTTCCTCAGGAGGCGGCAGGACAGTGTACGGATCAGGATTGGACCACTTAGGTACTGAATCGCCGTCGGCGCGACTCGTCGTCTGCCGTTTGGCTACCTTGTGATTGACATCCTGACCGACTGTATCAGTGTCGTTATTATCAGATGCGTCACCCTCCACTTCCATGTCTGCTTCCTCATCATCAGACAGATCCTCTAGATTCAAGAACTTATTGGGGCCGTCGGAGACGCCCATGGCATGCTCGGGGCCGCCATCATCACGATGAGTGAGCAGAGCACGCTCGTGCGGCGCCTTGCGAAAGTTCTTCCGAAACCCATTCGCGTTGTTCCTACCCTGCGATCGAGACGCGTCGCCACGCTGTGAGCCGTGTTGCAATGCCCCACGGCGAGTGCGCTTTCTGGGCGGCTCACGCGGTCTTGCATTTGCAGGCCCAGTGGGCGCAGAGGGCGGAAACTGTGGGGCAGGGTGATTCGATTCAAAAGAGAATTGAGATCTATCGTCTGCTCGACCTTGCTGTCGCTGCGGAACACCGGGTCGGTAGCTGTCTCCACCACCGCTGGTGAATGTCATGCGATCTGTCTGTGGCGGGCGGTCGCGATCGTGTCGCCTCGGGCGATATGCATCACCCATGTTGATGTCCTGCTCACAACTTGGGCGCAGTGTTGTGGAGCTGGACGCGGTGTGTTTGCTTTGTCGTGGTTGTTGTGGTGGGGGGATGTTGCGAAAGTACAAAGCGCGAAAGTTTTGATGGTAATCGAGTCTGCCAAGGAACTAGCGCGGAAACTTAGGCAGGCGCGGTGCGTTTGGGGTCACGGGGTCTCATTCACTTCGCCTTTCAAGGCATATTGACGAACACGGTACTCGTACAGCTACGCGGCTCCAGCTTCCAAGCAGTGGACAAAAAGAAAGCTCACATCAAGGGCGGGTGTTCTCCTGAACTATATGATAGCGTCCGCAGATAATGAGTAGGTATCCTCGTATCCACCTCGCCCGGAGACAGTAGTCGTCCTTGTCATTGCAAAAACGATCAGGGCTACTACAGAGACGAGAGCAGCAGATTAATTCTTGTTCATCGTCAGAGCGCTTCCGCAACTTCTTGACAGTGTAACCTGTTAGTCCCCACTCAGTTGCGTATGTAAAGTACAGACAGATCCTAGGGAAGAAGGCCGAGCAAAGCATTAGGCGGTCAGGGCCAAAACACTTATTGCTGCATAACGACATGGCAAGTCTTGATATGGTGCCATGGGTCACTCGTCCTCCAAATGATGCAGTATGGTTTTGCTGGAACTCAACATCACGTACGACTAAGTAGTCGATATGTCACCACTTACCAAATGAATGGAAACGAGCCACTCATCCTTCGTGAGACCGCACGATCTTCAACTGTGGAAAATCTCAGAAGAGACAATAATGGCATGTTTCGCTCCGTGGGATGATCTGTATCTTTTAAGCTAGGCAACTCCATTTGACAAGAGCTCGTACTTCAAATCACGCAAGTCATTCATCCATCGTGAGACTGGTCTTCAGCAGCGGAAAGCCTTGACGCAATAGCAGAAAAAGAGCGGCATTGTGGTGTAGTAGATGGGCACGTGGCCCCCTATCCGAGAGCATGATACCATGCACAGCATCATCAACTATCGCGGTATGCTTCTGCCTCGAACCACTGGACCTTTTACTTCAATGAGCCTACTGACACTTTATCGGATCCGCAAGCTTAGGCATTTCGCTCGCTTGGCCTCACCGGCTTTCCCTTGCCCCTCTCTCCACCCCTTTGCTCCTCCGCAACAAACGCCTCATTCATATAGATGAAACTCACAACATGGATGAAGAAGGTAGAGTTACCTAAGAAGTACGTACTACTTTCGTCTACAGCGTCTTTTCTTGAGCAGTCTCTTCCGTGGGGTACATTTAGCAATGTACCCGCGATAGCCCCGTCGAAGCGACCAACCGAGCACCGTCTGAATGTACATCCATGGGGGCCAGGCTAGGTAGGTGCATAAATGCTCACTAGCCTTTTGTGCTGTTTGGGCAGTTTGAGTGTTCCAAGAGCCAGCTATTGAGCTGGCCACCTCATGCGGTCGGTCGTTCCTTCTCTCCAGTCCGTCCATCCATGGCTCCACTGCTCGAAATCGTGACCCAACTTCAATATGTGTACAGAAGAGCTCTAGATTTCAAGTAGTGACACCATAGGCCTTTCCGACCAGTGGACGCTGGGGGTTCCAAGCTCTGTCTGCTATCCCAAGCCAACAGCTCTCGCACGCATACAGTAGCATCGCCCGGAACTGACGTCTAAGTAGCTAGGCGTGCATATGCAGACAGCGGGGTCAGGCACCTGCTGTATCACCTTTGAGCTCACGGGGCGACCAATAAAGAGCTTTCACGTAACAGTGCTCGAGTTGATAACCGGTAAGACTAAGCTTATCCCACGTTTATGGCATTTCTTCAGGGGGCATGCCGTCCCATACTTGCAGCTATACCTAGGTCAGTGCTGCAGATTGATCTGCAAGCCACTGCACCTATGTACATGATGGTGGTGTAGGAGAGAGTCTCATGATGGGACTCGTCTCCGAACACCTGTGTGATCTGAGAGGTCAAGAGAGGCTCTAGATCCCAACTTGATGCACACTTCCGAGGCGAATGTGGCAGTCTAGCCAGAGCCGGCATCTCTACGATACTTATGTGATGATCCGGGCTCTCCAATCGTCAATATCGAACAGCGTGGAGTCCACTCCACAGAGCCAGCCAACACAGCGTGAGCTGGCCGCCGCGGTGCAAGGAGCCACCGTTGCCCACCCATCAGCCAATGTGGGATGACCCCTGGCCACCACAACCTCCCATGCCACCCTTCTCCACCAATGTATCTATCGAGAACCTCGTGAGGCGTCGGGAACAACGGCTTGGTAGTGGAGTCCGAGCAGCCTAGCAGCAGTTTAGCAACTCGATATGTCACCGTCCACGCCCTCGGCTGCCAATCGGCTCGGCCAAGGTCGTGCTGCATGACCTGAGTTGTCGCTGCATCAGGGCCGGAATGACGAGAACAAGTGGAGAACAAAGAACGTAAGTAAGTAGTAGGTAGCCTAAACAAGTCAATTAAGTGGGAGTGGGAGGGGGAGGCAGGAATATATAAACCCCGTTCGCTCTCAGCACCTTGATGGACAACCAAGCTTTGAACTCACTCACACCACAACCATCCAATATAAAACACCAACACCCAAGCTTTACGCTTCCAACCCACCAATCACCACCTTCGAAATGTCTCCCTGGTATGTCGTCCGCCAATCTAAGCTCGTTGATCCATACGGCGTCAGTGATGCTGGCCGCTAGATGCGGCTTAGTCTCAGCACCGTGATGGACAGCGGACAGGATTGTTGAATAGCAGAATACAATGCTGACCAATGGGGTTACTAGCGACTGCTCCTCTTGCTCCTGCGCTGGCGACTGCTCCAGCTGTGGATGCGGAAGCTGCTCCGTACGTTTCTGATTCCATTACATCTTGATGGTTGTTGTGGTAGTTAGATTGGGTTGACTAACGACTTTTTGCAGCACTAAGCGTCGAACGAACAACAACAATGACAATGCCCTAAACCTCGAGGATACTATCCAACCAACCTTGTTCCATTGTACGGGATTGATTGGGATGTCGATGACTCTCTTTGGGTAGTTAGGGGGATCAATCTGTAGGGGTCATTACTTGGGTTATAAGTAGGATGACTGTGATATTATGAATCAATGGACATTCTTTTGAAGACACTCACCCTTTCACGTATACATCATGATGATTTTGTACAAGCGTGGTACATTAATTATACAGTCACAACCACGTATGTCATGCATCAACCTCGAGAGTTGGAATATTTATGTCCAGTTGATGGCCACATATCTTCCACGTGCATCCCTTTTCGCTTCCTTGACATCGGCGCCTCCATATACTTAAGTGAGTTCACCCTCACCTGAGCATTTTGAAGACTGGAATGGCTCTAGACGATTACGTTTGGTCCGATCAATCACGTTGAAACTAAGAGTCCCGAGCAACCGCTTGGAGCTCTTTCGCATAGTCCAAGACTAGCTTATCGTCTCCATATTGGCCGATGATCTGAATACCCACACCAGCGAAGGGCGTGTACTCTTCATTTTCGATGTTCTGGTCTTCGGTTGCAGAAGGCACAGGCACACTGATGGCTGGTAGACCCGCAAGACTAGCAGGAACGGTGAAGACGTCGTTCATGTATGCCTGGATAGGATCCTGCGCCTCAACCTTGGACAGTAGTGGCGCAGTCGACGGCGCGGTTGGGCACAGTAGCACGTCGACTTTGTCTCCAGTTCCTTCCGTCTCGGCAATGTCGTCTAGCAGTGGATTTTGTTTGGCGAACACTTTGTCAAAGTCCTGCTGCACCAGCCGGCGGACCTTCTGCGCTTGAATAAAGTAGTTGTCGATTGCTTGCGCGCTCAACGAAAAAGCTCCAAGTAGTATTCGACGTTGGACTTCTGGTCCGAAACCTTGACCTCGGGTCTTGGCGAATAGTACGCTCTCGGGTGTACCATCGATACCTTCGGCGCGGCTGCCAAAGCGAACGCCATCGTATTTAGCCAGGTTACTAGATGCTTCTGCCGGTGCGAGCACGTAATACGCTGACAGCGCACGTTGTGTGGCTGGAAGCCTAACGGGGTGCAAAGTGTGGCCATTCGCATGCAATGCCTTGAGAGTGCGGATCCAGGCATTCCGAACGCTGGGTTGTAGCGTGGCTATGTTATAGTCCAAAGGTATCCCAACTCTTATAGACTCTGAAGCTCTCCGACCACTTGCGAGGCGTGAGCGTGTCGAAGGAGGGAGCGATGTAGGATCTTGAGGATCGTGGATGTTGAGCTTATCTGCGAATAGAGGTTAGGCATATGAGTATTATGGTAACTATAGATCAGTTCTGCTCACCAAATATAGCTTCCACCTCCGTCGCGCTGGTTCCTAAAATGCCCACAGTGTCTAGTGAATTCGCATAGGCAATAACACCCCATCTGGACAGCAGTCCATAGCTTGGTTTGAAGCCAACAACGCCGGTGTACGCGGCAGGAAGTCTGACAGAACCTCCCGTATCTGTTCCCAAGGCCCTGTCCACCATTAGCGTTCCGTCTGACTATCCCCATCGCACTACTCACGCCCAACACTGCGCAGTCGCAACCGCAACCGCACTCCCTCCCGAGCTCCCTCCTGCACTTAGTGCTTCGCCTCCATGCCCTTGTATCTTCACTGTCCCTCGGTATGAGTGTATAGAGTGTGATCCCATTCCAAATTCATCCATATTTGTCTTCCCCGCAACCACCGCACCCGCATCTCGCAACAACTTGACAACCGTCGCATCATAGGGGCTCGTGAAGTCTTTTAATATCCCCGAGGAAGCCGTCGTCTTAAGTTCCTTTGTACAGATATTGTCTTTTATCGCGATTGGCTTGTCACTGACCACAAGAGGAGAGTCTTCTTCACCATCCTTGCTCGGCTTCGAGGATTCGGTACGCGCAAGAAGAACGGAGGGATCGACGAGCGAGTTGAAGGCATTGAGGTGGGCGTATTTTGACTGATTAACTAAGTAAGATTTCGCATGCTTAAAGAGGGACATGGAGGATGAGAGGCATGCCGCGCGTGGGCGCGGATTCGACGTTTGAGGTTCATGAGCGAGACGAAAAGTCAACACGACGTCATGTGATACCATTTTCATCATCACTCATGACTCGACATTGAATCGAGGTAACGCACTGTAAAACCACCATTGACTACACTACAATTACTATATATCAAGATGTTGCCTAATATCATCACCAAGCCTCCACTCATCATCTCTCGCAATCCTATCAAGCGGACTCTGCACATCATCCTCATCACTCCTCCGACTGATATCCGTACCAACATCACTACTGGCAATCGTCGCATTACTCACACTACTACCTGCACCAGTACTCTTAGTCCTCCGTTTCTTCTTGAACCAACTACTTCTCTTGCTCTTGGTGCTTGCTGCGTCGGTATCAGACAAGGCAGAAGAGTTGTCGACCATGGTCGGGTCGGTAGTACTAGCAGCAGTAGATGTGGTGCTGAGATTTGAAGAGAGTTTGGTGAGGTGGTTGGGGTCATCAAGGGGCGATGCTGAGTCGTCGATGGGGTTGTGTTTGGGTGTCGGGACGGGTGTCACGTCTGTCGAGGGTGTGGCCTCCACGAGTTCGGCGTCGCGGTACCATTTTCGGCGGCGTGTGTAGCGGCCCCAGCCATCTTGGCCTCTGCGTCCGTCGCGCCACTGAAGGAGTCAGTAAGTAACCTATGAGCTTGGAGGGTGGACTAAAATATACCTTATTGTCGTAGTAGATCCACCCTTCGTCCTCCTTTGGAGCAGCCTTGTCTGCTTTGCGGTCTTTTTCTCCACCTTCCACCTTCCATTCACTGCCTTGCACCCATCGCCACCTCGAATGACCTCCTTCGACTTCTGGAAGCTCGAATTGATCTTTCGATGGTACAGAATTCAGGTGCTCATCTGTCCAAGAAGCTCGCTCGTAGGCAAGCATGGAGGATGTCCACCCAATACCAAGCCATCGCCGTTGATTTTCGTAGATCGAGAACGTAAAGCGGACGCCTGTAGACTCGGGTCGGCGCTTAGCCACCAGCGATGCGGCCACTTCTTGCGTGCTCTTCTTACGCGGAGGAAGCGGGGGTGCTCCTTTCTTGTCTATTGATACAATGTCGCCGAAGTCCAGCCCAGTGAGGAAGGCACACATTCTCCGTACTGTCCTTGATCTCCATAACAGCGTGCGCGTGACACGCGCTGGCCGTGAGTGCCAGCTAAGCATTACAGTGCCTGCTGCTAGTACAACTCGTTTTGTCGATAATATATAGAACGGTGGAAGCGTAAGAACGATCCATAAGGGTAATACAAACAGTATTCGAATAAACAGTACAGTGAGCGCTGGTCGCGTGGTCGCAGATGTCGCAGTCCTTTGAGTTGAGAGGAAGTCCGTTAGTCGAAGGAACGGATCCAGCAGGATATTGCAGCGTGACGTGAATAGCTTCAGACTATCAACAATCTCTTCCAAACTCTTGTGGTGCTTAATGCTGCTGTCTGACTCGACCCGCTTATGGCCCTTCTGGCCCTTCTCTCCAGTCCAGCCTGTTGACGAAAGCGGGGAGTATCTGCGCGTGTACATGCCGAGTATCAACCCAGACACGACTATGATGGGTCCTGCGTATCTCGTCACCACATCCCCGTACATGACCACCGCCCAGAAGCTCGCGACTAGGAGAAAACTCTCCCATGGGTCCCCGGTCGTCCATGTTAGCAAGCCAGCCAACTTGTTCAGAGGCAGCACGAATGGATGCGAGTATGCGAGTACGCGAGTAATCTGCGGCGGCGTAGCAGCAAGTAACGGTGACTTCTGGTGTACGAGAATCGCTGAGCGGAGCTTCGTCTGCGGCGTGGCGTGGCCTAGGTTCGAAGGCGTGAAGGTGGCATATGTCGGCGGATTCGCATCACCGGTGGGCAACGGCGACGACGCATCGTTCGTGGATCTTGAAGGGGTGGACATGTGCTCTATCCAGGGTGTATCTAGCTGTGTATGAGCATGTTGCGTTTGTGCGAATGCCAGTATCAAAGTCACTACTGTTGCGGTTGTTGGAGGCTACCCACCTAGTGCTGCCATGCATCCAAATGGTGCGTCATCGCCTGGCTGCGCGAATGAGGCTGAATGCCGCGTTTACTGCTGGGCCACACTTAGACTTGTCGCACAGAGCGTGTGTAGTCGGAATGGAGAAGAAAAGTAGCTCGTGAGAGCACTGTACTAGGTAGAAGCATATGATGCGGTCACTGGCGTTGATGAGGGGACCTTTGTGCATGTGAAGGTCCTTAGCCCGAGCTTGCGGAAGCGGCAGCCCAACTTTGCAAAAGACGACCTTGTTTGACTGAATAGCGGTGGCTATCACCATGGCGAGAAAGCCCAGTATATGAGCATCGTCTGTGCCAACACTGGACAACGTAGCAAACGTGGGTACCATACACAACGACGCTGAAAGATGCATCAGTTTGCGATCGTGATATGATTGGTCCCAGTCCTCGAACCACACGTGATCCCCTCGGAGCAACGCCGAAAGTACGGAAGGCAATCCACAAATTTTGGAGACATCGTTCATCGCCGCCAGCCTCCATTCGCCAGACATTCGCCAGCAGTGCTAACTGTGCTTCACGCTGCTGTGTGAACACTCTCCCTCCGGCTCCTTGAAATCCACTGTCCCTCACAATGGTACATTTCCCGGCCCCGATCAGACCATCTCCAGCTAACACACCCAGGCGCACCGCATAATCACCCAAGTCGTCTTCTCCGGCGCCCGAATAATAGGCCGCGCAGTCTCAGAATCCTACCGTCAAGCCGCCGCCGCGCAAAAGTTCGCCGCCGCAAACAGTCAAAACGGCAATGGCGGCTCCTCCTCCGCCTTCTCCTCCTCCAACATAACCATGGACGAAGCCTGCAAGATCCTAAACGTCACGCCCGGCAAGATGGGGAATATAGAAGTAGAGAATGTGACGGAGAGGTTCAAGAGGCTGTTTGATCTGAATGAGCCGAAGAAGGGCGGGAGTTTCTATCTGCAGAGCAAGATTTTGAGGGCGAGAGAGAGGATCGAGAGGGAGTTGCAGGGGCATCAGAGGGTTGCGGAGAGGGAGAAGGAGTTAAGAGAGGGGTTTAAGCCGAAGTTTACGAAGGAGGATTGAGGTGATGGGCCAATACTTGTTGGTTAAAACTCTCGCCGTGGCTTTCAAAACAGGAGTGGCGGCTGGCGTCACATCGGGCATGATGCTTCGGCCCATGATTTACACTCTCGAATGATCATATCGGGCTATTTGGGGGGTTGTTTTGAGCATATGGACGGCGTTCGAGCATAGCGTTTGGGCTCCTTCTACCAGTACGGGGAGCAACATTGCTCTCGAGTACGACTTCGGAGAGGAACCGCAGCATCAACGTGCTTGTCACTCCACTTCCATCTGTACATATATGAGTACTCTATGTCTGTCAAATACTGTATCAATTATTTGCACCGTGGTCAATATTCGCTTTGACTTCACGTGGCTATTCAATTTAAGATCACGTACACAAACGCATGTCATGTTTGATTAGTGATTACGATCAAACGTAAGTAGACAGATCACTCCTGTATCTAGCCCCTAATCTGATACCGCTTCACTAACTTCAAATTTTGTTTATGTTCACGCATATTAGTGCATTCTGTGAAAATACCAGCAGCGAAGCAGTCACGAAGGGTAGTAAGTCCACGCATTCATATTTGAAGAAAACTGTATTATGTTATTTAGTTTTGTGAATTTCAGAATGTTCAGAGATATGTATACAGTATGGAACAGAAAGGAACCCATATCAATTCGTGAAATACGCTAAATCTGAAGACCATCAAAACTCCAGAGACCATGGAAGAAAGCACGCTTGAACTCCACAGCTTATGCCGTCTGTTGCTGCGCTAATGGATGCCTCCCCAAGTCCACAGACTTGTGGTACTGCCTGCAAGGTAGATCTTTACCATGACCATGCTCATGCTCGTCGTCGTCATCATCATCCTCAATGTCAAACATACGCTTCAGCTCCTTACACGCAACCAAATATTGCTGTCTTGCGCCTGGACTCTCTCTCAGCGGATTGGGCGCCTTATCCCATCCATGAGGCACTCCAGGGACACAATGATAATGCACTCTCTTGCCTAGATCTTTGGAAAGGATGTCACGGAAGCGTTCACCTTCGGCCAGCAACATATCCCACTCGCAACAGAAGAGGACGATGTCATCCGGGAGCGCTTCGAGCATGCGCTTAGGTGCAACACCAGGGCTTAGCCAGGGGTGCGCAAGATCGAGCGAGGGAGGCTGGAGGTACGAGTCGTCGAAGAGTTCTGTGAAAACAGCAGGAAGTTGTTGATCTGCTCGCGTACAGGTAGCGCGGCGCTGGGCGCGGGTCTGCGTGTAGTCTGTCGGTGGGTAGAAGGAAACAATGCCTCGGATCTTTACAATCGCGTTGGAGGCTTCTGTCATAACGGATACTGCTGACCCATCCTTGTATGAGGAGATGAGGGAGAGGGATGATGCCCCTGTCTGCCGGAGCATTGCTATCCTGTCGAGGCGAGACTTTTGACGTACTAGAGGGACACGTGAACCGTTGGGAGTGAGATGTGCTCCATAGGCAGGAGGAGGCTGTATGACTGCGTTGGGAACGCTGCCAGCTCGGCCATCGACAATGTTCGCGCCAGACGCTGTCCGTTCGAACAATTCGCCCTGCAGACACAGCGGAACGGTGAAACTCATGTTTCCACCAGATGAGAAGCCTGATACCGCAAAACGATCGGGATCCAGCATGAGCTCGTCCGCATGTTGTGCCAACCACAGTATTGCATCTGCACCGTCCTCGACTGCCGTAGGGAATGGATGCTCGGGTGCAAGCCGATAATCGACGCTGACGACGACTGCGCCGACCTCATTGACTACTATATTGCACCAGCGGGCATCGTCGTGGGCTGTTCCGAGCACGAAGCCACCACCGTGGAAGTTTATCACCACTGGGTACCTTTTCACGCCCTTGAGCTTCTTATGCCGGTTGTAATCTTTCGGTACGTAGAAATTGAGTCTAAATTTTCCCTTCAGTGGAGAGACGGTCGCTTCGATATCTTTATGAAATGCGGGATGTCGAGGTCGTGGTCGTGCGAGTCGATGGAGCATCATTCCGATGCCCATGAGGACGCGCCAAAACTGCGCTTGAACGTGCAACATCCATCGTGGACGATTGCCGGGCGTCGGACTCGGGTTTGGTTTGTTTTTGGAGGACATTTTGGCGTGCAATGTCTCTACAAGTTGTGCGCCATCGAAGGGTGAAAAGACACAGCTGAATCGGGGCTGTGCTTGCCGAATTGGAGTCTGTGAGCAGACAGTGGCGTGCTATCTCCTGTGCTCAACCAACAGCGTGCGACGCGCGCTTAGTGGGTTCGGCAGCTTTCTTAGCCGTCAAGTAGTCGAACTAGTTGCGGTGGGAATTGTTCTAGAAATGTGAGACAAAGGGGAAACTGGTGGGTTTTGATAGGTGATGACGTAGACCCTGGAAGTGCATCAGCGGCTTGCCAAGAACAGTACGCATACTCCCATGCATTAATGATAGGCACGCATACCCCACCCTCTTAGGCAGGAGGTCGCGGGGTACGACTGTGACAAAGTACCTACTGATCAATGATGACGACTCGAGTCTCGCAATCACGATCCATTACAACTATAAGTAACCTAGAGAGTCACGGTGCCTAGAATGCTTGTCACCCAACAGTTGCAGACGTCGCTGAGGTAACCAATATATGCATCACCATCTACACCAGTGCGAGGATACTTGGTTGGAATAGCATGAATTCATGCTACTCACTAGCAATATCATTGCAGACTACAATGCACGTGTGCGACAAGCAGGGAACCAAACCCATACTGATAGAGAACGGTACAGGCAAGATAACCAACCACCATCGCCTAACCAGTCGAATACAACAGTCTTATGCCATGAACAAAACCAAGCAAGCCAAAACGGGTATAGGGCTGCTCAAGTCCTCAGAAAGCGCCAGACGCTCACCTATTGATGCTGCCAGAAAGCCGCAAATGCATGTCATCCCAAACACAAGTAATACATAGTCGACAGCGAAGTCGAGTAATACCTGGAAAACGCCAATGGAAGTATGCCGAATCACTGATAACGAACATGTAAAAAAGGCGCGAAGAAGTCACAGGCCCGTTCGAGCGATCACGCATCGACGAATTCGTACTCCTCGTCCTCCGCAGCGACAGTGCGCCTGTGTCGGGGTGATAGAGCCTCCTCAGCATCAATGTCCAGCACCTCGTACTCGTTCTTGATCAGCTTGTCTGTCTCCTTGGTCTCGAAGCGCTCGATGGCCTGTTCAAGGGCGTGGTTCAAGATCTGGCTGCCATGGCTCGGTCCTCGTGTAGCGTCGAACGAGTACGCGATCTCGGCGTCTGGGGCAGTAGACGGGTGCTCGACGTCCTCATCCGCCGACGAGTCGCCGCTGGCGGAAGCCATGTCTTTGTTGAAAACAGATCGAGCCTTCATGTGGCCGGGGTATGTTGACCTATATATGTTAGCATCTGGTTGTAGAACCGTAAGGTCCATCCGAAAGCCTCGGAATCTCTATCTACATGGGAGACATACTTGATATGAGGGACGATCTTAGCAGGACGAGGACGACCATCCTCCTCTCGACGCCCAGGGCCGAACGACTGGCCATGCGCCCACTTGACCCTGCTGTTCTTATCGCGGTTGAACTCCTTGGCGTCACTGCGGAGGTCGCCTGTGAAAGTCTGGCTGGTCGACATGGTGATGATGCGGGTAGGCTTTGCAGATAGGTGCCGGTTCGATACTTGAGCTGAGGTCTGGATGTTGCTGTAGAGCTGGGGTGGGTGATAGGAGCTAGGTAGATTAGGTGATAGATATGAGGAAGAAAGCGAGTGACAAGTAAATGGGTTTGGCAGGCAGTAATAAGCTGAGAAGCAAGGGCAGGTGTGACGGGTGACTGGTAGCAGTAGCTGTCTTGTGAATGACTCTGAGGGGTGACTCAGGTAGGAGTAGGGACAATACGGTACTGTGGGTAAGTGGCTATGCAGGTGGGCAGAATATGGCTCATGAAATAGGCAGATGTAGACTATCGGCGGCAGTGCCGCCCTTTATGAGATTATGGGATCAAAGGCGTAGGCGCCTCCCCGCTCCGTTTGTTGTGGTTCCTGATAAGGAGCCGTGAGTGAAGGGAGCTCATGACCACACTCCGATTCGCCGAGGTCCGCCCCAGCCCGAATCAGATCCGGTTTGACGCTGGTCGCCTTCCCCCATGATGGCATCATCGGGAAATCATGCGCCTTGGTCGCAAACGTGGGCGGTTTGGAGGCTGCGCTGGTTTCTGGACGCGACGCTGTAAGCTCTCCGCCGCTGTTGCCGTTGCTGATGCCAGTGCTCATGTTCCGATGGCCGACCCCACAATTGGTCCTGCACTCCACTCTCGAGACACGGCCGTCACGGAATCCCAACAATAATCACGAGGACTTGAACCACAGCCGCAGCTTATTACGTAGACGCCTCCCAGCACGCAAGCTCGATAAGCACCCGGATTCGGCCGCTGAACAAGCTGCGCCCTTCTCGGGTAGGCCAGTCATCTATCTACCCATATCCGGCGAGTAGGAGCTACCAGCTCGTTACTCCACGATGTCTACTCCAGACCAGGATGACAGACCAGGGGAATACCGCAAACCCTCCCATGGCCAAGATTATCAAACATCAGCCTTTCGTCCCCTTCCATCAATCAGGTCTTCTGGAATGATAACGTGCAAGAGCCTGTTTCTGTGGTTCAACTCAGACCTCCATACTTGGCGTCCAACCAGATACGCTGCTTCAGCTTTCAAGTATGGTACGCAGCTTCGTCCTCGGCTTCCTCATCACTACTCTCCACCAAGCCAGCCTCGCTTGGAAGTACGTCAGGGAACCATCCATACCTCCCGAAAGCGACGCTGTATTGACCCATTGCATCCTGTGTGACTTCTACTCCCTCTCGCCTTAAAGCGGCAGCTTGCTGGCTAGCAGCGCTTGGTCCTCTTTGTCCTTGTCAATAAGCTATGCACTAGGCATCAAAGACCGTAAAGTAACAAAGGAGAACTGACCTCGGGCTGATGCCGCCTTTGGCGTTGATCACGCGCTGCCAAGGCACATTGCCGCTATGAAACATAGGACTCTTCTTGCTGCTATCGGTTGAAGGCGATGGCAGGTTCTTGAGACAGACTCCGACTTGTCTTTGACGTCATGCGTTAGTTCTATCGCAAAAGGAGTGCGCGCTGTGTTACCTCGGACACTCAGCTACATCGTGAGGGACATGTTAGCCTGAGATAGTCGTCATACGCAACGAAGGCTCACGCTTCCCGACCAGTCTGGCAATATGACCATAACTCGTTACTTTCTGGCGCGGAATCTCTTGAATCGCCTCGTAGACTGCGGTGTACCACAACCACACCTCTTCAGAACGCTCGCCCGGCGCCATAGTCGTGGTCAACCTTGTGAGAAGGGATGGTGGGATAGACAGGCACCAACGCGGTTGCACGCATGCTAGCACGCCAAATCACGTGATACGCGTGTGCCAAGAATGTACTAACTTTCCACTGAGCTTCGAGCATTTACATATGGCTCGAGAGTCACTCCCCGCGTTCAACGTCCACCAAGCATGTCTCTCGCTGACTACTTGGCGAAGAACTACCTCACTGCCGACTCGGAAAAGAAATCAAAAAAGCGCAAACGGAAGCACAAGGATGGAGGGCTCACTATCGACGACGATGATACTCTCGGTTGGAAAGAAAAGGCAGAAGAGGATGATGAGGATGCGCCCATGATCGGTACGTACTCCTCGAGTCGTCTCATTTGCACAATTACATTGCTGACACGGGGACATATAGTGGGTGGAGGTACACTCAAGAAAGGCAAGAAGAAATCAAAGAGCACCAGCGCCGCGACTTGGAAAGCCGTAGGTGTCGCCGCACCTTCACATGCAGAACAAATAGCCGCCGATGCAGCCGCAGCAGAAGCGATAATAGCAGGCACCGCCGCCGACCGCCAGAAGGCTGCTGAAGCTGAGGATGAAGCGCCGGAAATGGTGGATACAGAGGGTGTGCTGCGAATGGAGTCAGGCGCAAAAGCGGGCCTGCAGACTGCCGCAGAAGTTGTAGCAGCTATGAAGGAGAAAACAGACAAGGAGAAGCGCGAAGCGGCAAAGGTAGCCAAGGAGATGGGTGGTGCTGCTCAGGAGACAATATACCGTGACGCAAGTGGCCGCATAATCAATGTGGCAATGAAGCGCGCAGAAGCACGGAAGAAAGCGGAAGAGGAAGAGCGCAAGAAACTCGAGACGGAAAAGGCAGCACGCGGAGACGTGCAAAACGCGGAAGCCGCGCGGAGAAAGCAACAATTACAGGACGCCAAGACAATGACTGTCGCGCGATACGCAGACGATGAGGAGCTGAACGACGAGCTTAAGGGAAAAAGCCAGTGGAATGACCCCGCTGCTGGCTTTTTGCGCAAGAAGAAGGCCGGACGAAGTACAACAGGCAAGCCACTCTACCAAGGCGCATTTCAACCAAATCGATACGGCATCCGCCCTGGCCATCGATGGGATGGCGTAGATAGGGGCAATGGATTCGAAAGCCAATGGTTCAATTCGAGAAACAAGAAGGCGGATATTGAGAGACTAGAGTATCAATGGCAGCAGGATGAGTAAGAGGTGTTTACGGTGCACATTTCACATAGCATAGCGAGGCGTTAGGGCTCTCAGTGCAATCGGGATATCTCCGATCAAAGCCTATTTCGAGCGGGTAAACTAGAGATTATCTGGGGTAGGAACAATCCTATCTTTTTTTGAGCAAAAAATTAGGCCTCAAAGTTCTATTGGAAAATTTACCAGTAGCATAAGCAAATTAGGACTTGTCGAAGCTTCTGACCGTATTCTAGTGGATACATCGTTAACACGCACTGAGTTGCTCTGATCACTAATGCTGTAGCAGACTTCAGCCAGTCATGCGCAGCGATCCGAACATAAACTATGCAGCGTGAGCGTTCACCTTTCACCTGGACGACGACCACTTAGTTTGCCAATCAACGAAGGCCCTATCAAGCGCAAATCGTTGCTTCAATGTGATCCTCATTGTGGTAATTTGTGGTGCGTCAACGAAAAATTGGATATAGATGATATACTCGATTACCCACCATATTCTAAAACACAGAATCGGTCTAATAGTTACAGTAGTTATCTCCACATATCCCCTGCGTCAAGACGGTCCCAAACGCACTCAGCGGCGCAGAAACGATACCCACCATACCGCTCAACACGGTCCCCACCCCCTTATACACCGCACGAGTATCATAAGTGTCCTCCGTGGGGCAAGCAATAGCAAACTCCAAATGACTTTTCCAATTGTCGTCATCCGTTACCAGATCCGCCCATGCCTGCGCAGTTACATTCGTCACCACCTTCTCCGACGGACCCCACTTCTTGCACGTCTCGATGCACGAGGTAGGGGACATGCACACGCGGACTTTTCCCTCGCAGTTGGGTTTGATGGTCTTAGTCCACGTGGCCAGGAACGATTCGTGGTTGCCGACGACGGTCTGCATGGCTTTGACCATCGACGAGGCTTTGTTGGGCCCGCATCGGAAGGCCACTTTGTATTGGGCTTTGCGTTTCGATGAGCCCGGGAGATCCACCACTTCAGTGTCGCAGTAGCTGTCACCTTTGACCGTGGCGTGCTTGAAGATATCCGCGGCGGTCCATTTGCCTTCGAGTTCGACGACCTTGTTGAAAGCCGTGTACTTGAAGGTTGGTTTGGGTTTCTTGGGGACGACAGGAGTGGGCGCTGGGGTGGGAACGTCGTTGTGATAGCATATGTATGCCGCTGAACATTTTGTGCCGTCTGCTAACGTTGCGCGGCCGGCTTTGTGGCTGGCGTAGCATTCGAATGGACGACTGTCGTAGATGTGGCTTGCGGTTCCTACTGTCTTGCCGCTGTCCTTGCCATTGGGTTCAAAGATTCGGACAAGGAAGATGTCTCCTTCTTAAACTTTGCGCTCACGCCGCTTGGTCGCCAGGGGTACGAGCCATCCCAGGGTACGTCGGCGCTCGATGTGGGCATCATGTAACCCTTGCCCTTGCTGTCCCAGGCAGCGCCTTCAAAGTAGAACATTCGTCTGGACGCTGAGATTTCGCCATCGGCACTTAGCCCGCAATCTCCAAGAACAAGGTGTTCGTTGGGTCTATAGTCTCTAGTTTGGAGGTGTCTGGTTGCAAGACCGAAAGCATTTCTGGCTAAAGAAAAGAGGAATAACGTCGAGAAAGACATTTTATGCAAAGGGTGTGGATTTTGGAGACACTGAAGACTTTGCTGAGTGATGTTTGTATTGAAGAGGATACTTAGAAATGAATAGCGATCTCGACGGTTATATATGCCTTACGATTATATTCTTCCAAGATACCACAATTCACCAAAAGTATCTACCATGCCGGCACCTGCTCTGCCACACAGATTTTCTCCAAATGTCTGCCATATCCAGAAGTCGGGACAGGGGATATCGCAAAGGTAGTGAGAAGTTTACAATGTCAAGTGAAGAGACGCAGTCCTGCACAGGAGCTCGCCGTCAAACGAAGCCACAAGCCCAATAAGATAGTAGAAAACTCGTGTTTGAGCCTCAGACTACCATACTCTCTCCCTAGATGTGTTCAGAAAAGAGCGGTCAAAGCAAGAATAGGCGATATGAAGGACATTAGCGCGCAAGGAGTCAGCCGGACAACCCGACTCGCCGATGACAAACCCTGCTGAAAGTGTATTTTCTACTCAGCTGGCTTTTCTACCGCTGATACCCTCTTGAGTAGCGGTATGTGTTCGCTACGTACATGAAATGGTCTCCTCGCTGCGGCATGTCAACGTTTGCGGCGTGATGGCCAAGTGAAATGACCATGTAACCCAAGGCGGATGTGCATGCAAAATCGGCGAGAAATTTCAGCTATGAAAGTAAATAGAAGTTCTCAGAGGGGTGGCTATTGCGCTCGATGTTTTTTGTTTGTTTGTTGATTCCAACGTCGAACTCACCTCGCGTGATAGTAGATAACATTATACAAGAATATCTCTTATTAACACTGATGAAGTACTGTAAGCTACGCCTAGAGAACATCTCCTAAGTTTTATAAGAGAAATACTACAGCGTCATTGTGTAGTGAGCATTGATACACTATGACTTTTGGTATCGTGATGCGTTGAACAAAACGGGGTTTCTTGGTAAGTTTCTACCTCGACTTGCATTTCAAGTATCGCGAGTGTCGGTTTACGATAATCGAATTAAAGGAGTCGCTATCATAATAAAGACTGGAATGGAAGTAACTTGGAAGGACGTCTCAAAAGAGTTTACGTGAGATCCGGCATCGCAATCAGATATTCTATCTCTGTGGTGAGATGAAGACACTGTTGAAGAGTCTCCTTACCAACACAAACCAGTGCTCCTCCAGGCCTTTTCGCAACAGCCAACATCCAAGCAAGTCTAGCTCGTTCGACTGAGTTATCACGCCTTGTAAGTCCCGTCCAAAACTCATCCTTACTCAACAGTCAAACTCCCCTCCATAACCTCCACAGCCGTCCCACTCAACTTGACTTCCTCCACACCCTCCCCATCCTCCCTCATCCTGACACTAACAAAAATATCGCACTGCCTCCCCATCTCCACACCCTGCGTGAGATGGAACCTATTCACTCCCCTCGCTCGTTCCGTCAACGCAATATAGCAGCACAGCGCCGCACTCGCACTTCCTGTACCAGGATCCTCATAGATCGGGATACTGCGTGTGCGAAAACGCCGGACAGAACCCGAGTCATCACCTTTGTCGTCCTCCTTTTCTGATGAGCCTTCTTCGAAACCAAGGTCAACATAGTAGAAAGTTCCCGTATATCCGACGTCCCACCCACTCCCCTTATCCAAATGCTCGCGATTAAACCTTGTAGCCGGATCCACCAGCGGCTTCGCAACCGCACCGAGGGCTTCGAGATCAGCAACTTGCGCGAGGCCAAACGCCATGCCCTTGACAATCGACACAATAGGCACAATGGCCTTGTTCAGGTCTGTTGCAGGTGCATAAGGATGCGCCAGCCTCTTCTGATGCACATGCACATCATGCGGGATACCCACCGTGGCCCGCTTCACCACGTCATCATACTCGAAGGGAATAACGCCCGCTACCGTCCTTAGCTTCTTGATCCCAGGATACGCCCCAGCATGCTGCGCTACATAAAGTGCTGTGCCGATAGTTGGATGGCCGGCGAAGCTCATCCGGCTAAGGGGCGTGAAGATGTCGAAGTCCGCCACATCTTCTGCTGCAGCTGGCTCGTGGAGAAAAGTCACTTCAGAGTAGTTGAATTCCCGGGCGATTTTCTGCTTTTGATGTTCGGTGAGGTGGGTGCGCAGGGAGGATGGGACGCGGATTACTGCGAGGGGGTTGCCGAGGTAGCGGGTTGAGGTGAAGACGTCGAGGGTTGTGAATTGGAGTTGCATGGTGGAAAGTAGCGTAACTGTATCTACTGGTCTCTTCCGGTGTTATGTTCTTGTTAAGATGATGTTCGTTGCGTCTTGCCTGTCATTGTGTGCTTTCATGTTACCGTTTGAGTCATGTGCATGACTCAGAACTCGATTCGTTGCTCACTCAGATCAGCGACGACTATTATGCTTTCGGCACCAACCATCAATCAATGTATATCGAGTAGTTCGAACTTGAAATAGCAAAGCTAGTGCATGTTAAATGTCTATACACATACCTCTATCCTTCGTCTGAAATTACATTTATGGTACAGCTTCCTCACCAGAGAACCTCAGTATTACATATCCTCCTCTCCTCCGCATCTTTCCAACTTCTATCTTTCACCAAGTCCGGCAACACTCTCCTGTGCCATGCAACCGCAAATCTTCTAGCAGCAGCTTCGTCGCTAAAATCTATGATCCATCGGTTGTACAGGCGGTTGATCACCATTTGATTGACCTCCTTGGCAGTACTGTCCTCCTCCGCGCTACCCATGAACGATTGAATAGATGGATCTTCGAAATTGGATTTTTCAGTATCGTGGTCAAAGGTACCATACGCACGGGGCTGGACAGATGACATCGGCTTAGCGTGAGTTTTGAGATTGATCATATCGCGGAGTCGGTGGATGGAGGTGCTTGACTCGTTGCGTAGGGTGAGCAGCATGCCGTTCTTATAGGCATCACGACGAAAGATTTTGAAGAGGTCGGAGAGCGATGGTTCGTAGCCTTCGATGTGCATCAACACTTTCCAAATCTTGTTTCCAGCTGAGTCGACATCAGGCATGATCGGTTGATAACCACCTCGTTCAATCAAGGCGCGCAGAGCGGGGTTGTAAGGTTGCATAAGCGTGTTGAGACTGAAGTGGTGGTGCGTGGGCAGTAAATTGTACAAGGACGTAGCGCTGTTAATATCTTCGCCGTCTTCGAGAAAGCCTTTTGGCGGTGGGATGGCCGAAAAGATGTTAGATGGCTGGTGGAGCGCACTAAGTTTGTGTAGACGCGAGACGTTCTTCTGGTACGCAAGTGCAGACTCCGGGTCTTTGAAAAGAATGTAGTAGAGCGGCAAGCGCTCCAGGCTCAACGGGTCACGCCCAGGGAAGACTTTGTAGAACTCCCCTTCACGGCTCCAGGAGTCTATGTGCTTGCCTTTGGGTATCAAGCGTCGAAAGTCGGCCTCTGTGAGCTCAGTGCTGCAGTAGGCCAACTGGAGCACAGTGATCTGCTCTCCCTTCTGCTGGAAAGATCTAACTACTTGCTCTTTTAGAGTCTTTTCGCGTTCCGCGGGCACTCGACGGATAGTTGGAGGAGAATCTGGTAGGTGAAGTTTCGGATACTGATCTCTCGGTTCTGATTGACGTGGTTGGGGACGCGTGCTGACTTCTGGGAAGAGCTCTTCAAGAAGTGATTGCTCACTAACTTCATCGTGTTGAGGTGGTGGATTTGACGGCGTCGTGGTCGTGGGCGTCCCAACCTTGGGGTGGTCTGATGAATTCATCGACCGTGATTGCGTATGGATCTGCCTTATGAGACTTTGGTCGTCATTGTTCGTCTTAAATGTCTCTATCTCCGCCTGCTTATCATCTGCTTGACGGTCTTCTCGTGCACGACGCCCGCTGACGCTCTCGCCAGAGTTTGCATCCATGTTCAGAATGTCGGCTTGTTGGTCTACGACGTCAGACCCCGGTTCTAGAGGTCCAAAAGAGACCTTGCTAGGCTTTGTATCTTCTTTTGTTTCACTCAGAGGGACGACAGGCGAGAACGAATTGCTACCTCCTGCTTTCGTCTCCAGGGCTAAGGTACCCGCCACTGCATGCGTAGATCGGGGTCGCCCATCCACACCACCTGAATTCGAGAGAAGATAATTCAACTCGGCGGGAAGTGATCTGATAGCGGATGTAAGCTCGCCTAACATTTCGCTGTCGTTCTCTATAATGGCATCCAGCGCTATCACACGTAGTCGGCTAGCGATCGAGATTGCAATGGGCGCAGCCAAACGCGGCGATATACTGTTGGTGGTCTCTAGTGCGTGTATGAGACAAAGCGTCGAGTCCCGGTACACGCTGCAAGCCCGTTGGGCGATGGATAGGCCATCCCTTTGCTGAGCACCCCGAACGGCCGGCGAATTTTCCAGCCACTCTCCTTTCCTATTGCCATTCCCACCCAGGGCCTCACTCGCAAGTCGCTGGACGGGCTTCCCGTGACCTCCTTTGTTCGTGATGAGCCTCCTTATTATCATGCGTTGTTCGGTTCCCGCGAGTTGCTTCTTTACTGGCATGCGTGGGCTTTCCTGACTTGAGTCCCTCCGGCTCCACGTGCGCTCTGCGGGCTCTAGCACCCTTTCCCGTGCGTGCTCCCCCTGGATAGCCTCGCCACGGTTTCCACCACGGTTTCCCTGCGCCTGCTCATCGACCTTCCGTACTGTGCTGTCGTGATGAAGTGGAAGCGGCGCGATCGGGGCATTTGATGACTGCGGACCTGGCGCTGTCGGCTCTGCTGAAGACGGCTTGGAGGCGAATGAATCGATGCTGCTCTTCACCTTCCTCCACCAGCTACGTCTATCAGACGGTTCTGGAGGGTCGCCAGCCGAGCTCACGCTTTGCGCAGCGTTATCGCGGTCGCGGGCAAAGCGGCGGCGGGCGATCTTGGACGCACAGCGGACGTGGTGGGCGGTCCCTGGGGGGTGACATGGCCGCAGATGTCGAGGAAGGCGCGGCGGTGGCATCAATTGCTGGGCTCTGCTACATTGCACGCTGTGAGCCCACGTCGACGCGACCCGTACAAAAGCTTCGAGGACAGGGTGCGCTAACGGCCGCGGGAACCCTCATCGGGCCTAGCCGTGTTGCTGCTTAGTCATCCTCAGCGAACATGTCCTTCACCCAAATTGCACCTCCTTTGTCACTTGGCAGAACTCGTCTTCCAATTCAGGCCCCTCTAATCCATGAGTACCGGGACGGCATTTGCTCTCCGTCCGCTGGAGCGCAACCCCCCCAGCACTCCAAGTAATGCTCTCGAAGGCGCCTTCCGGGTACATCTCTCGCAGAAAGAGCAGAAAAATCTCGCTCTCACCAATGGCGACCTCATCCGCCTCAGTACTGTGAATGGATTTAGAGGCTATGGTGTTGTGTGGACTGCTTCGCAAACCAATCCAGGGAACAAGCCCATAGCAAAGGTCACGGATCTACTGCGAGAGCACTATGAGCTGGCACTCAACGATCCCATCTTCGTAGAGAAAGTAGTCGACCCCGGGAAGCCTCTAAAGTCGGTAGAGGTCAGTCTTCTTGAGCTATCAGATCAGGCAACCAAGTTCTCCTCGAATGAGGAGTTGTTGTACTGGGTTCAATATGCTTTAGGTAGGGTAGGCCAAAGGGCGTTTTGTTTGATTTGCAGCAGCTGACAGCTCTGCAGTGGACCTTGAAATCATCCTCCCTGGCTGTAATTTTCTAGTTCAACAAAAAGGACCAAGGAGTCAGCCAAAAGGCGCGAGACTCAGAGTGACTGTGCAAAGCATCGAGCCACATCCGGACGAAAAGCATCCTTGCTACTTTGATCCACTCAAAACCCAAGTGACCGCTACGACAAAGATCCAAGTCCAGTCGTCAAGTTCATCGTCTCCGAAGATTCTGCGGATGAGCAGCGATGGCATTGGAGGCTTATCAGAACAAGTCGCGACCGTCAACAGGAGTCTCTTCTTCCTCACCAATGTTGCACCTAGTTTGCCCGATCAGCACCTTCTCGGGCCCACCGCATTTCTCTTACATGGGCCGGAGGGCACTGGCAAGAGCCTCCTGCTCGAACGACTGGCCAATTGCTCATGGAAAGAAGTGTTTCGGGTGAACCCGGAGTCGCATCCCAAAGGCCAAGCGAAGGCGATTTCCGAGACCTTTGAGAATGCTCATCAGAATCAACCGAGCCTGATTCTGATGGACAATCTTGACAGGTTTCTCGAGAAAGCGGAGTCTCTGGTCGCTAGACTACGTCTTGAGTTGTCGAACCTAGAGGGCAGCCAGGTTGTTGTTGCTGCTGCTGCTCGTAGTGTATACGACGTTGATGCGAGCCTTCGAACAACGTCGGCCTTCAAAACTGAGCTTGAACTTTTCCCACCTAACGTAAGACAACGAGAGGACATCTTCCGCCAAATCCTTGGAACTACTCGAAAACTTCCAAATGTCAACTTCTCTACTTTGGCAGAACGCTCGCACGGATTTGTGGGTCGAGATATTCACAAATTGTGTGGCCTCGCAAGGAATCGACGCGTACGGGAAGTGTACGACTCACTAAAAGAGGACCAGAAGGCTGCAATTGGCGACACCCTAGAGAAAGCTGACTTCGTCGCTCAGGAGGATTTTGACGCCGTAATCGACCAGGTGCAGCCTACGGTTCTCAAGGATAGCATCCTCGAAGTGCCGAAAGTGAAATGGATAGACATAGCTGGTTTAGATCACGTTCGCGCTTTACTAGAGGCCATAACTATTCGCCCGTTCAAGGTTGGTTGTTCAATAAGCTGAGGTAACATTAGACTGACCACTGCAGTACCCTGATCTTGACGTCAAGTTTGGCGGACCCCAGTCGCGAAAGGGTGTTCTACTATATGGACCCCCAGGCTGCGCAAAGACCTTGATCGCTCAAGCTGTAGCAACCGAAAGTAACCAGAACTTCCTTGCAGTCAAGGGCTCGGAACTTATCAAGATGTACGTTGGCGAGTCCGAGCGCGCCATACGGGATGTTTTCCGTCGCGCACGTGCTGCGAAACCTTGCATTATCTTCTTCGACGAAATTGACTCTATCGGCAAATCACGCGAGAAGACACAGGACAGTGGTTTGAACGTAGTCACGACACTGCTCAACGAGATGGATGGTATCGAGGCATTGAAAGATGTCTTCATTATCGGTGCCACAAATCGACCAGATATTCTAGATTCTGCACTCATCCGCACCGGTCGCTTTGATGCGCATATTCATATTGGACTACCAACCGAAGAAGCGCGTAAGCAAATACTGGAGATCCACACCAGGAAGAGGCCCCTTGCAGCAGATGTAGATCTAAATGTCGTTGCTGCGAAAACAGAGGGCAGCAGCGGCGCAGATATTAGCGGTCTGTGTTCGGTGGCGGTTGAGCTGGCTATCTCGGAATATGAAAAGGCTCCTGACAGTGTACCTCAAATATGCATGAGACACTTCGAGCAGGCTCTGGACCAGCATGTCCCGCATACAGTCAAAGCAGAGGCTGAACGGTACAAGAACTGGAGACCAGGAAAGTCGTTATCCGTTGACTACTAACTCCTCTTCCGTCTTGGAATCATGCTTCGCGGAATGAAGATTCGGGCGAAAGTGACGGAATGCATGCTCGATGATGTGTGGTTGCAAGGTGGTTGAATTGGTTTAAGAGTCGATCGAATCGAATGGGTTCGTCGAATAGCCGCATAACAATTCCAAGAGCTAGGATATGGTCGTTCGATCATTCTACCACCTTCTACCGGCGTTCCAGATTTTTGATCTGTGGAGTACGACACCTCATCATGCCTGCTTTCGCTTTCGGTAAAATGCTCGAGGTTGGGCGCACATCAACGCCTCACATATCAGGAAAGATGTTCGATCAGCCGGCTTCGTACCGAGCGCAATGACCTACCATGTTTTTTCAGCCTCTCGTCAATTCATGCCTCTTCAGATTTCTGACGCGCTTGTTTGCGCCCATTGAGTGCTGAATAGACGGTGTACCAGCTGGGAGGGCAATTCTGGGTATTTCTGAAACGTTGCGGTCCTTGCGTTATGCTTCATCTCCGGGGATCATGTCAGACAACCACAAGATGCTGCGAACAGGCAACCGCTGTGCTTTTTCTTGCTGTGAATAATTCTTACTGGCGTCCGATGTTATGATCGCTTTTCAGCTGCGGATCTCGACGTCCATTTATTGTTTGTGTGCCGCCAGCGACTTCAGCTCATCACAGGAAGAGCCAGTGTGGTTGCTGGAGAGGATAGCTTGGCAGCGGATAGCGAGATTGCGCACGGCTCGGCACCATCCTTGAAACCAACGCTCGTGCTTTTAGTCCTCCTAGCTGCAGGAACAGCCGCCTACATACTCTCTCATACCGCTACCATGCCACCATGCTTTCTCGACAATCCCCGTTAAATGACAAGGATGTTACTGTCGCAACTTGCCCATACAACCAATGGAAGCTGTGATACCTGCGCTATGCTGATCATTCACACCCTGGTCCCTTCACGGCCTGGATTCCTTGACGCGTTCCTAGCCTTGTGCAATCTGTCCCTGACGCCCTGGTGTGGATGAAATGATTGCCGCTGGAATGAGAGCGGGTAGTGTGGAGTTGCCATGGTTGTTTCCCGGGCGCACTGATGATGATACTGGCGTAAATCCTGACCTTGTTGCCTCTTCTTCATTCTCCCAACTGCCCACATCGACCGTGTTGCCACTGGTGCAGTTGTTGCTCTGTTGAGCTGTCCATTCTTTTGTTCGTTGTGCAGGCCGCCACTATCTTCTCGTCGCTCCTTCATCCTCAATTTACCACCTGATACCCACTAGCAGTTGTGAAACGCCAACCGTAGCCATGCCCGGAATGCTCACGAGATCGCGGTCTTTGAGATTTCTCAAGGGCAATCGCAAGGAGCAGGAACTTGAAAACTCTATGCCGCCTCCGAATGCGCCTCAAACAGACTTTGACAGATTCAACTCGGCTGCACGAAGCTCAAGAACAGAGGAAAGACTGGAAACCGCGGACACCATGACACGGCCGAACACGTCAGGTGGGCCCGGAGATCGCACATCGGTGTTCTACATGAAGAAAACAAACCCTGTTCCATCTGTCTATTCTCAAGACCGTGTCTTCGCCTTCCCTTCTCCGACCAAGTCGGCCACCGTACTTTACACTGCGGAAGTCACAGAGGAGCAGGGCATCATTGGTATCGCACTAGGTTCTCCTACTGTAGGGTCTCACTGGAACTCAACACCTCAGGCGTCGAGCTTCAAGTTGAATTCTCAGGCAGAAGATGCTCAAATGGCACCCCTTCACCAACTAAACAACTTTTCGCCCTCGGTACCTGGCGGCCAAGAAATTCCCAAGCCAAAGCTCAGCAGGTGGAAATCGTTGTTCAGAAAAGCTGCACCACCACCGCCACCGCACGAGAAACCATCTTTCTACCAGTTGGCGCAAGCTGTCACGTCAGCGCCTCGCACGGATAGTCATCATGATGATGAATCGTTGGAGTCGCATGTGGGATCAAAGCAAGAGAAAGAATCATCGCGCACGGCCTCACCGCTGACTTATAAGCCGGATATCAGAGCCTCTCGAAAAGCAACTGCAGAAGAATTCATTGCTCCTCGGTCACCGCCAGAACCGCCTTCGAAGCGAGGACGCGGTGTAACGCTTGGGGTTGCTGCATTCAACCCTCGGTCAACTCTCCAGCGGGCCTCTACCACACCTCAACCTCTTACAAGATCAAAGCCAGACGAAACACTCGGTTTGCCACAAGTAGTGGTTTCTAAGAGCAGGAGTGATGCACCAGCCGCAGCGTCTGACGGCGGGCCCCTCCTGGACGTCAGTATCCCTGATATCAAAATGGAGAGATATAGCGTCATGTTCGGCAACTTGCTTCAATCCAGTTCGAACCGATCATCTTCGCTTCTAGCGCGACGTCAAGGCAATGCCGAGAAGCTCAAGCCGCTAAATGGGCTTTCAGTCAGGGTATGTAGCATGAGATCATCACTTGTGTATGTGAACGCTAAAGTATGATAGGAGGACGAACAAGAAAGTCCTATGGACTACAAGCTTCAGCGCAGGGCCACATCACCAACAGTTCCCTCCCCTTCCCCTCGATTATCTCTCTTTCCTCCCACCAATCCCGGCCGCGCGCCGTCACCGCGCTCGACTTCCACAAATCGTGCAGTGAGAGCACTTCAGCGATCGAGGACAGCGCCCGCCAAGTCACCCCTTCGTCAAACTTTTGCTCATGAGGTCGAAGAGAAGACCAAAGGGCCTAGCTCGGCAACCCTCAAGCCGACAGCGTCGCTGCAACCAGCCCTCACCCCGACTTCAGATCAAAGCTTTGAATCAGACGCTGAATCCATCACTATTGCAGCAGCGTACACGGGAACCGCTGGCCCCTCCCATACCCAACCTCTGAAAGTGCGCCTCGACGAGCGAGAACCAGAATGGGAACTCTACCCGAAACCCAAACCACTTGCGATCACCAAACGGGGACCTAGCAATGCTTCTGCTGCAACATCCTCGCCAACGACGGGAACGACATCAGCAACAACGCAAATAGCACGAACCGACTCACAACGCCAACCAAGAGTCACAAAAATGAGCGCCTTGTCATCACATCCGTCGTCAGCACCACTCGATGTTCCAAGTCCCCTACAAAGACTGCAAAGTCTTACAAGCCCACCGCTAAGTGCTAGCAGAGCCGACGTAGTTCTCAGGAGAGAAAAACGTACAGCAAGCGAGACTCGCAGTGGAAATGCTGAAGAGACAGCAGCAGCAGCAGCAGCACCGAGAGCTATGGTTGGGGTTGCGCGATCGATCAGCGTGTCCAAGGCGAATAGTCCACGAGCGCTTGTTAGGACTTTGACGGATGTTGGGAGTCCGGATTCTGAGCGGTTGGTGGAGAGACAGGTGCTTACGCCTACGATGGTGGAGGTTAGGAATAGGAAGAGTCAGAGGGTGCAGCTTGTTGATGCCTAGCTGTTGTCTTCTTCCTTTCTTTCCTTCCTACCTAAAACCCCCTGTTTCTACATTCTCTTTCTTTTTGTTCATTACTTTTACTTTTACGTTTAACTACTCCTGTTAGCGACTAGGATTCACCTGGAGTTGGGTCTGGTTTCAGGCAGGACATGGATTCCCCAGTTTGTCTCGTCTTGTGGTGGTGTTGTTCGGTGTGGTGGGATATGCATGGCGCCTTTTTTGAAACAGTACGAGCTGTAGCGTCGGAGACGTTGATTCATGCCATCTGTTTTAGGCTGAGGGGTTGGGTTCGGCGGAACCCATAGCATCAGGAAATGCTTGGTTCTTTTGGATTGATTAGCGAGCGAAACCCGCAGAGCGGTGTGTATGAGGTTGCGTTGATTAGGAAGGAAGAGAATACGATTTCGACGGCGAAGACGAGTGTAGATCCCTTTGTGGTAGTGATAGCCTGTTTGTCCACTAGCAACGATTTATATAGACGAGATCAAGCTTCCTTTGACTTGCGCTGAAATCTTGAATCGTATCTTTGGCTTGTTGCCGGTGATGCTGTGCATCGCATGCCTCCTCGTCGGTAATCTCACGTTGTCGAACCTCAACGACAACAAGATATCGACTTCGTGAACACCAGTTGCGACCTCGATAACGCCACTTGGGCATATGTTGCTTAAATCTTCCGAGACGGGGAGAGCTGGCTCGACTCGCGATTCGATCAATACTCACTATCTGTCCACGACTGTGGAGCTACTAGAAGCCTCGGAGCGAATCTATCTTTAGGGGCGGTGAAATCGACCGGTGAGCGGTGGCAACATGCAGTGTACAGGTCTATGTATACGATGTCTTAAAGCTGCGCTTCATAGTAGTCTACGAGTAACAGGGCTGAGCCGCTGGACACGGCCGTCGCCTGGCAGACCCCGCTATCACGTTCCACAACCTCCCGCGGCTGGGGAGACCCGCGTGCGTATCAGTCGTGCGTCTTTCAAACACCGACAAGCTTCGCTCCAGCCCATACATGTCTAACCTATTTTCTCCAAGCCTCGAGTGTGCGGCTTCGAACAGCTGGAGCACCTTCTGTATCGGCAGCTAGAACCGTCCCGTCCTGGCCTAGGGGGAGGGGCTACTCCCGCAAAAGCGACCATCTGGCATCCAACATCTGACCAGCCCTAGAGCAATACCTATCACGTCTTGCGTTATTTAGACTGGCTGTCGCCTCACTACCTTAGTTGCAGTCATGATTGCACGGGATTCGATAAGGAACGACGAGCCAAGTCGTTGCCGTGCGCAAGGGCACGAGTCCAGGATAGAGTGGCTGCCTCCATCCTGCACACAGCCCGTCTAGCCTACCGCCACACCGGCTTATCATTGGCGCGAGCTACAGTCGAACATTGCGTTGCAATGCACCTCGGTCAAGCAATACTGTTGCTGCCGCTGTTGGCTTATCCTGAAGGCTAAGCCTAACCCAAGGCGCTGTCGCTGGCTACCCGCAAGGAACAAGGCGTGAGGCTGAGTTGGGACGGCACGACGCTCTGCATTTTCTCGCAACCTTCCTTCCTTACTCTCTCGTCCTGTCAATTCATCCTTCTTTTCTTCCTCTGCTACCTTGCTTTCTTGAGCTCGACTGCGGTTCCTCGCCACGCAACGGCGGAACGGGCAGCTCTCGGCTCATCCCACTCTCTGTGGGGTCGACCGTGAGCCATCAATCACCGACCACACGCGAGCTCTTCAGAACAGAGCGCTCCATCCTGGCTTGAAGTCGACCCGCAAAGGTAGCCGAGAAATTGAACTTCGCTCTATCATATCCGTTACCCTATGACTGCACCTTGAGGCAGCTCTGCAACCTGGGTCTGCTTGCGGGTTTAGTGAATGTCATCGCAACCTAGTCGAGTGCTGTGAATCTATCCTGCCATCACATTTGACAAATCTTGCTGGCAACGCTTCTAGTCAGCAACATGTCTGGTCTTGAGGTAGGCTACGCCTTTCCCCACTGTATTCCCGGATCCCATAGCACCTCCTCATCGCACGGCACTCCGCAATGAACAATGAAGCACGCGACCCCCACGCAACATCATCAATGGTCATCCAGACCTTGTTGACTTGGCTTACCTATACTCAGGTCGTTGCTGCCGTGTCCGCTGTGATCAGCGCCTTCCATGGCGGCTCGGAATTGCTCAAGCATATCAAAGCGAAGCGCCGCACGCGCAAACTCCGCGACCAGGCACAGCAAGAATTCGAGGAAAAGCAGCTTCAGGATTCTCTTGCGACAGGAGAGCAGCAAATAGGCTTAAGATATACCCAAGACATGAGGGAGCTAGGCGATCTTATGCGCGTTGGTGATGGCAAGTCCCACGTTGTCCGAACTCCGTATGCACGTCAGTGATACTAACATGCCCGTGTACCTAGTCGTGGCTCGGGATAGGCTGTTCCATATCGCCATCACACTGCAAGCTGAAGTCATCAAGAGCTTACAAATGGCTTGCCAACACGAAACCGCCGTGCTAAACCTCCGTTTGCTCCATGAGGCCTCGATCATGAACAGAAAAGACACTTTTGTTACTCTGGACGAGCTTAAACAGCGGATATTGATCACAAGACCTATGGCACGGCAGATACAAGGAGCGCCTGAGTTAATGCCACGGCATTCGGCCGCATCTGTGCAAACCGTCCTTACCAATGACTACAGCCCAGTGAGTCCCATACCAGATAATTATATCCCACAAGCCGTCAATCTGCCTCCGAATGGAGAGACTCGGGAATCGAAGCATGGTTTAACTGAGTATTTTCGCTTGAAGCGTAAGAACAGCTCGCAAACGTCGAATACACCTGTGCCAGCTGCAGATATAAATTTTAGCGAAGCACTTGAACAGCTTGTCAGGTCGAGAGGGACAGAAGATCGTGCAGTTATCATGAAAGACATCGATGAGATGATCAGTTCTTATCAGGGTTTGAATGTGGGCGCCCGTGGCGCCCAAGCAAACGATTCGTGGGGGAACAACAAATACAACGGTGGATATAGCGGACGAGAAGATCCGTTTGCGCTACCTAAAGGGGGTGACATATACCAACACAATCCGATGGGTCTGCATCGAGACGGTGCGCAGATGTTTAACAACCTTCCACCGACACCAGACGAGTATAGAGCGGCGAGCAAACCGGGCTATCCAGCTACTTACCCCAATACCTTGAATCCTCCACAGCAAGACCCACAATTCTACAATCAGCACTACGTGACTAAGGGTTCATTTCCCCAGATACAAACGCAAACACCCCGTACTCGGTGGTCAGACGCCTCGGCTTCTGGCTCGACGTACTCAGATGCAGCATCGCCCAATCGCAACAGCGCCGGTTCTTCACAAGACTCAAACACGAATGCTCCCTCGCTGCCTTTAGATTTTCCATCACCCCCTACAAATACTGGCCATCTCCCCCGAATGAACCAATATAATGCGCATTACCAAGCTCAGGATGAAAGCCGGCGGGTTCAGTCGCCCCCTTTTACTCCCTATGTACAGCTAGAAGAAGACTATCCTCCGCCCATTCCGCCGCTTTCACCCCAACGTGCAGAAAACCGAACCTGTGCGTCGGCATCGGCACAGACCTCTCCACGGTTAGGTTCAACCGATGTGCCGTCTGGTCCCCAAGAGGCTATGAATACGCCAGTACACACACCGTGGCCTGGTAGCCAGAAGCGTCGGGAGTCATTCGTCGTGCCCCAATATGCGCAGCCACAGAAGTACATGCGGCCTACTGAAGAAGAACAAGTGGACGTGATGAAGCCAATGCACCCCCAATATCTGCCAGGCCATATTACCTCCCACGACAATTCGAGTCTACATAGTAGCAAAAGTGAACGCACCATAACGCCCTCTGGATTCGCCGCAGTAGCCGAAGCAGCGATAAAACTCGGAGCCACACCAACCCTCGCAGGCCTCCGCCATCCCAGCATAGCAGCCTCGATAGCCTCCACCGATAGCAGCGGCTCAGGCTCTATCGGGATCCTCCCGGGCCCTCGAATGCGCCACTCCATCCGCTCCGACACAATCCAAAGCGGGCCGGCGGGCCAAGAACGAATGATGGACGGCCGCCCCTGCAAAGACAACAACTACTGGGGCTTCTGTAAAGGCGCCTGGGCCGTCCGCGAAGAGCTGAAAAAGGGGCTCTCCGTCCGCACACAGCCATCCGGCATGTACAACATCAAGCAGATCTGGGAATGCACCGCGTGTACCTTCAAGGGCGACACATTCACCATCCCCCACCCAACCAAGAAGAACAAGTCTGAGATCGTGGTCGACCAGCGTATCCACATCTCCATGTCCGGCATCCGCTATCGCTGGATCTTCCTCGCGAAAAGCCACGTCAAGAAGAAACCCGGCGATAGTTTCAGCGACGAGAGCAATTACGGCTGCGTGCTGTGCTGTGCAGAGGGCAATCTCACGGGCGTGTATGGCGGCGTCGAAACGCTCATGAATCACATTGCGTTGACGCATGTCGCGGATATGAGCGACAAGACGCGCAAGAAGGTCAATTGCATATTGGGGAGGGTTGCGGGACCCGGCGAGTCGTGGGACCTTAATGTGCCGATTTTTGCGCAGGTTGAGGCGGAGCTGGCTGGCTGAGGACTTGAGCCACTTGAGATTGGCATAGTCTTTCCCTCTTCGAGGGCGAAAATGTACATTTTGTAGGCGCATCAGAGTTCGGGCCGGCGTTGAACAGTTGGTTAGTAGGATACCCTTGGATACTTTTTTTCATGCGCAATGCATATACGTTATTGTTTCATAGGGGAACCATCAATCACATAGGACAGATGCAAAGGATTAGTAACGTTTAAGACTAACTCATTCTCTTGTTTACATGGACTTCATCTAATAATCAGAGGCCTGAAAATTGAAAAGAGACGCGAGGGTCACTCTGCATGATTAACAGCCAGGAAGACTCATGAGTTTTAAGATCATTAGTTTGATTAATTAAGTGGCTATAGTACAGTGGTATCTTAAAGCAAAAGACGTCATAGACATCGTAAATCAGGTTCATCGTCCTGAACTGAGAGGTAGGACTCTCGCCCACCTATCCATACGAACTCCCCCCGGCATGAAAGATTATTCATGCTCATAAACCTTCTAGCTAACTGTAAGGCTAATCAAGCGACTCACAGGACCGAATAATTCCATTGTCGCACAGGAGGACTAAGCCGTAGCCTAGACCATCTGCTCTCCATGCCTGTCACCGACAATAGGCTTCCTCTGCACGCGGCCAGTAGTGCTTCCCATAGAACCGTCATGGTGGTGGCCGTGGCCGTGGCCGTGTACGGGACCGTCAGGGTGCGGTGCCATGGTGCCACGTGGGCCATCAGCAGCATCGAAAGGAGCGCCACCCCAGCTGGCACCCTCATGTGTGCCCCAGCCAGCCTTGCGTGTAAAGAGAGTGTCGTGGAAACCGTCGAACGAGCTTGGGCCGGCACCGTAGACGAATGGAGAGTGACGGAGCAGTGGGATGTGGTTGAAGCGGAAGTCCCAGACCGAAGCGTAGACCATGCGGTAGGCGCTGAATGCCATCATGGTGCCAATAAAAGCACCAGCAAGAATATCGTACCAGTTGTGGTATTCGTCGATGGTAAGAGCTCCACCAATCAAGCAAGCTCCGAGAAGAGGGGCATAGATGACGATGAGCTTCCACATGGCAGGGTGGTAGTTGGCAAAGACCTTGAGCTTAGCGTTAAGGTAAAGGTATAGGAAGACGAATCCAGCGAACGCGGCAGTGGTGTGACCGGAAGGCATAGACTCAAGGCTGTCGTTGATTTCCTTACGGTCACCAGTGCAGACGCTGCGGTCGAACATGATTTGGCGGTAGCCGTTGGCAACGTTGCCATTGATGCCACCCTCGACACCGTCGTCGTTGGCACCAACACCTAGGCCAGCTGGAATGACAGGCTTGCATACTGCGAGAAAGTGAGGGCGGAGACCTCCAATAAGCCACTTGATGAAGACCTGGAACACGGCAGCGGAGATGAGCGCGTACAAGAGTCCAATGGTGGCGTTGTTGACATCCCAGAAGCTTCGGGCACGGATTTGGATGATCAAGAAGACGATGAAGGGGATGATGAAAGCGAGGAGGGCGGCAAGCCAGATAGGAACAATCTCGTTACGCATGGGATACGCGAACTGCGGGAAGACAATCTCACCATCCTGGAAGATGACTAGCCATGTGTTAGTGAAGCTACTCAGACAGTGTATTACTGATCGACTTACTGGGAAAGCTGCGGCTGGGTGCTGGATCCGCCATGTACACTCCCAGACCGATGGCACCCATGATGGCCATGGTGACGATGTCAAGGGCGGTGGCTTTGATCCATTGGCCGAAGGTTGGCCTGCTATTCCACGAAGCCGCTCCAGTTGGGCCGGCGCCGGCGCCGTGCTGCCTGCGAGCAAACATGCCGGGCTTCTTCTCACGAGTGTGGTGACCTGTTGCAGTGGTCGTGTCCGCCGCAGCGGGAATATTGCGCTTATTGAAGAGACCCATGGTTGCGGTTGCGGTTGCGAGTGAGTCGTGTCGTGGTTGAGGAAGTAATCTCCAGGAGGTACACAAATGGCTGGGGTCAAATGACGTAGCGTGTTGTGAATGCACCTAATTGGGAAGGGGCAGCAAACAAAGGCTGGTGCCGAGGGTGCAAGCGAATTGCAGCGTGTCAACCGCGTGACGCTTTGATTGGCCTCAGGAGCGAGAGGTGAGGAAAGCGAAGAGGAACTCGATAGCGAGAGAGAAGAGGCTCCAAGGCCTGCTTTTGTGGCTATATATCCCAACCACGATGCCAGTGCAATCTCCTCACCTCCTCCGTCACACGGCCTTGCTGTGCAGGCAACTTACATCATCCCTCGCGTCGCGTCCACCGCATTGGTAAAGCGTCAAGCCTCAAACCGGTTGATAACCTTGCTCTAAGCTCATTTAGACGGTTGATGGGGCCGTCATGGGGAGAGTGAATGGCGATCGTGGCTGCTTTGGGCGGCCTGACACACGAAATCTTGAAAGTTGGCAAAAGCTTGGTGGACGCGGGCGAAGCTTGGTTTCGCTAGCTGTGGCTGATGATGGCATTGCGGCGCTATGGCCCCGAGCAGGGCCACAGATGATTCTGCTAGTGAAGTATCAAGACGTGGCAGAGCCTCGAGCCGCTTGGAGACGCGCATCGGCATGATGCTGAAAGTCCATGCAGCGACTCGTGCTCTTCCTTCACGAATGTGACGTCACCCGCCCACGACAAAAACTCATACCAGCGCACCTTCCAACATACTGCCCTTGCTTGTCACAATCGCAGCGAGCACATACGATTTATTCACTGCAAGCGCGAGATGCTGCCAACATTGCAATTACGGTACTTTTCATTTTTCATCCTCAACAGCCCTGGAAGACTACAGCAAAAAAAAAAAGGACGCTCACGTCAGGGTATGATGTGAAAGGTAATGGCGCCCCACTGCAGCACTCCAACGCCTCGCCAATGAAATGCTACCCTCTGCAACGCCAAATCCTCGGTGGTATCAATATTTCTCTCTCCTAAACCCCTTTCTCCCCACAGGCTATTACAAGGTCGACCCGAATAGCATAGACGTATATCGCCGCACCCAGCCTCATCACGATGCTTAAGCGTGGATATGGACTTCCGTCGTGCCGCTACGATGCCAGGTAGCAAGCAAAACACCGCAACGCCCGCACTTATGCTGAACATCCTTGAGCGAGTTCATGAGGTAGGGAATGCAGCCCAACAGGCAAAGACAGCAAAGTCCAGCAGCCCAAGCACTACTCCGCGTTAGCAATCCATTTTCAAAGTTACCATACGGGTTTCAGATATATTGCTTACTGGGTCGTATTTCCAGTCTCGAAGGCGACATTGGTCATGGCCCTCTGGCCGCACGCTGGGCAATCGGCAGGCGCAGGTCCACGTCCCAAACTCGCGATCGGCGTAGCGTTTTGGTACACAGTACCACTCTGCTGCTGTGGTGGCATGCCGGGTTGTTGTGGCTGCATGTACCCGCTCTGAGGGTGCTGCGGAGCCGGAGAGCCAGCAAACTGCTGTTGTGGAGGCGGGGAGCTAGCGAATTGCTGTTGAGGAGGCGGGGAGCCAGCATATTGCTGAGGTTGCTGTCCGTACATGGGCTGCTGTGCGTACATGGCTGGCGACTGCTGCTGGTATTGCGCGTTCGGGTCTTGGTGGTAGACGGGTGGCTGTTGATGGCCAGTCACGTCTGGCGACTGGGGATATTGCTGCATGGGAACTATGGAAGATGTTAGTGGAAGATCATGCAGACTTTCGATGCGCGACCATGGATCGATGTTTGCCCTAGGTGAATGACTTCGGAGAACGTCTCGTTGACGATGCGCCAACGCAGCGCGTCAAATTCACGCGGAAAACGAGTAGAGATTGTCACTTACCACCTTGCTTCTCCATCGTGAATATGTGTGTCGGTTGAATTCCTAAAGAAGGATTTGTATAGCTCCTGTGGCAGAGAGTTGTCGCGATAGGATATGGGAGGGACTGTACAGGCAGGACACAGACAAGTACGAGAACGACTTAGACGTGGGTTTTATCAAAAGCCTCAGGCGCACCGCCATGGACTAGATTATGATCAAGGGGCTCTGCGCCCGGGTATCATGAGCACAGCCCTCATTCCAAACGAAGATCACTGGCTCAACTCTCCGCGATAGCATCTCAGCTGAGGCTAGGGAACCAATCAGCGACGCCGAGCTTCTCCACGCCGGACCGTAGTTCTCCAACGTGAAGCGCTTCAGCCTCAGCTCTCTCTGCTTTGGGGGTGGGAAAATCAGAAGCGTGAACAAGGAGCCAATTAGCGTGACATGGGTGAGCGAGCCAAGGCTGCAATTTTATTGTGTGTGACTACTTTGGGGGCCGTAACCTCGTATTCTATCTTCAAGTGTAAGGACCGCCGTTGTAAAGCCGCGCATGGAATCTCTGCAATCTCGATGCTGAATGCCATTCTCTCGCGTTCAGATCCACTGGATGGTTCGAAACGTCAAGCAAAACAGTACCGTATCTGGGGTTTCGCTGTCCATGTAATGATTCTACCACCTATGCTGGGCGCAAGAAAGATCAACACGTGGTTATCTCTTTGTGTTGGCGCTAGCAGGAAAGACCCATGGATTTGTAGTCGGCGATGAAAAGATTGGACGGGCTGTTCCTGGATGCGCTTCGGCTTGCTATTTTTGAGACGTTGTGGCGCAAGCGAAGACCCTCGTTAGCGCCACCGGGAAGCTTCATGTGTAGCATGGCCGTAAAGAGGCCGTTGATGTATCGAAACAACTCTCCGGGACGCTTTGCGAAAGTCCAGGCGTTGAAAGGATGACCCACCGACATTTCTCATGGGTAGGTGGTTAGAGAATGTGTCTCCATTGCAGGGTGTTGACCGAAGGAACGATGTGTTGGCTGGTTACCAAGCCGCATTGACTCACCGGAAACGCACGGCCTAACCAGCTTTCAGTATCGCGTATCCATCTCATCGAGTTCAGCCTCCTCTTCCGAACTGTCGGCTGCGCCTCGGGTCGTGTCCTTTGAGTAACCGACATCGCTCCCAGTCAGTAGCCGTAATTGTTCTGGTGTCAAATCTACAACCACTGGTGCATAGTCTCCTAGCTCATCGTCCTCGTCTGCCCCGTTGACATCCATCTCTACGCGCTCACCGTCCTCCAGTTCTAGCATTCCCCGCTTTACGTAGGAACCATCTAGTTCCCATCCGAACTCTTGCTGTAAGTAGTCTTGTAGGTCCTGCATCTCGTCTACGAGATTGGCTTTCCAGTCACCATCAAAGTCATCCAGAGTCTTCCGGAATTTGCTCAAGAGCGGCTTTAAGAAGCCGCCTCCAGCTTCGCCCATGTCGAATAGCTCGCCCTCCAAGTCCGCGCAATGACTGAGCTGTACCCGTAATATCTTGAGTAATTCGAGAAACATCTGCGAGCGATCCTTGACCGCCTGTTGGCAGGTCAGTAGGAGGCGAAGTAGGCGTTTCCATTGTTCAAGGCAAGAATTGTTGTTTAGCGTCAGAACCATCAAGAAGGCGAACTGCAGCTCGCCGAGTACTTCAGATTCTCGGCCCCGTGTGTCCTTCGCCTGGCAATGATTATCAATCAGATCTCCCAGAAACCAGGTCCGATCTTGTGCAGCTTCCGTTCGTTCCCGCCCCGTTGCGCCTTTCCTCCACGTTTGCTTCAAATCTATGGGTAGAAACATGAGCTCTTTCTCCGGATGTACCGTGCTATTACTGGTTTCTAAGCCCGGTATCTGCTCCGTGTCCTGTGTGGCGGATGACGCAGATGTTAGGCTCCAGTGATCGGGATTCAGTCCGCAAATTCGAGATAGTATTGTTGGGGATATGCGAGAAGTGAGTCTACCCCAGTCTGTGGACTCCTCAGACCAGCCATCTTCTGCGCCAGAATCCCCCTCTTGCACGGTTTGTCGATATGGCGTCAAGCCGTCCTTCCATATGCTTCCCAAGTTGGCCTTCCATCGCAAGACTTCGGTCTGCGCTGTCTCGGCCACCAGAACCTCAGTCTTCTCATCCCACTTCTTGACAAAAACCTGTGGCGAGCCGGTCCCAGGCGAAACATAGAACCACGCGCCTTGTCTTACTGAGAAAGCACTATTACTGGCAGCGAAGACGAAATGCAGTCCTGGTGGGACGTTCTTGATGCCGCGAAAGCGAGACGAAGTCGTGAAGGATAGCAAATCGATTCCGGCCAGCGCATTTGGTGGTAGATTTAGGAGTAGTACGCAGTTGTTGATCGTGGAAGGATCCATCCTGGACGGAAACAGATCCTCGAACCACGAGTTGCGCAGAATTTTTGAAGAAATGTTGAGAGACAAGTTGGAGGCGTGAAGTTTAGAAATGGGTATCATGGAATCTACAAACGGTTAAGGCCGGCGGAAAGTGATAACACGTGAGCGCGGAAGCCTCGCTAGCGCGTAGTTAGATATGTTGAGTAAAATCTTCGCTTACGAGGTAAAGGTGAATAAGGTATGAATAGGTAGCGACAGAAGAGAGAGTGAAAGATGGAATGACAGCATCTCTAGGGCATTATACGGGTTTAAGGACGGTAACCATGGTACATAAGTAAGCCCGTGGAATCGGCGTGCAAGTCAGTTGAACCGGAGGGCCATTTGATGGGCCGGGAAGGAGGAGCGACCGACTTCTCACCGAGGGCAGCCATACGTCATACGGTTAGCTTGCAGCTTGATACGGCAAGACGGACAGTGTGAACCCTTGATGTCTGCTCACCACTGCTCCGCATTTCGACATCCAAACGTCCGTCTTGCTGTGTTGTTTCGATCCTGCTGCTGAATATCCTTTTGTCTAGACTAGATCGGCACGCGCGACGTGGAGCTCAACGCGTCGATCTTTCTCTTGGTGCTGCTACTGCAACATACCCCACCAAGCACCGCATGTCCACCGCATCTGCTTATTCACTAGCACGACTTCAGCGTGGAGCGTGATACCGAAGTACTCACTGGGAGGAGGCCATTGAAAGAGGAATATCTATTGCTACTACAGCCTCCATGTGACAAGCACGACTGCACGTCGCGGCGACCGTATTGCAAGCGAAGTCCCACGAGCTTGACACAACGCAAAAGTAGCCATAGAGATACGATACCAGCACGACAAAGTACAAGCAGCAAGCCAAAGAACACCATACCCAGAGTCTCCCACCTCCCTCACGGCCCACCATGGACAACCGCCGCCGCACCCCAGGCCTCTCCTCCCTCTCCTCCACGCGCCTCCAAAACCACCACTACACGACCCACGGCGCCACGCTCCGCACCCGCAACGCCGCATCCCTCGAAACCCAACTCTCAGTTTTCCAATCGCTCCTCCACAACTTCGCCCTCACGCACTCCAAAGACATACGCGCGAACCCGGCCTTTCGCGCTGAATTCGCGCGCATGTGCAGTGCCCTGAACATTGATTTCCTCGCCTCGAGTTACCACCGCGGTGATAGCAAATCAGCAGCAGCAGGAGGTAGTAGCAGCGGTGGGAGTGGCGAGAGCATATGGGCGCAACTCCTCGGCGGGTCCGTGAACGACTTCTACTTCAACCTCGGGGTCCTCATCGTGGAAGAGTGCCGCGCCACACGCTCCGAAAACGGCGGTCTAATCAGCGTGTCGGACTTGAAAGCGCGGATATCAAAGTCTCACCGCATAGGCGGCAGCATGGAAGTCAGCGATGACGACATCAAGCGCGCGGTGGACTCGCTGGCGCCCCTCGGTTCCTGTTTCAGCATCATGAAGCTCGGCCACAGGAGCCTGATTCGCAGTGTGCCCAAGGAACTGAATACAGACCAGAGCACCGTGCTCGAGGCGATTCAGGTGCTGGGGTATGTTACTGTGAGCATGTTGCAGATTAATCTGAGCTGGGAAAGGCCGAGGGCGCATGCGGTGGTGGAGGATCTCATGGCGGATAGTTTGGTTTGGGTGGATACGCAGGCGGGCGAGAATGAATACTGGAGCCCCGCGTTTATCACTGCGGCAAGGAATGTGGCGTAACTAGACTTTGCAGCAAATATCTAGTTTGGACTGTGCGAGACTTTGAAAGTATGATACCCGGTGGTCGGTCGCCACCATCTTAAATCCTTAAATCCTCATTGTATATAGATCAGTAACTTCTGGGTCTTCTAACAAGACCTTGTAGAGTATAGGGGTGCTGTATATAGTCTTACAACAAATGATACTTGAGAACCTTATCAGAGACACCCTGGATCAAGTCAATGGTCCTCACGATAAGCCAGTAGGCACGTATTGATCATGTACTTTTTCATTGATGCACTCTACTCATATCTTGATCAAAATCGTCCCATTACCGTGAGGCGTATGAAGTGCGCCCCACCAAACCCATATTCGCCGCCCCATGACCGGGTCTCTTCCAAGATGAAGGCAGCAAAGCACTCTCTTAAGCCTGGATGGCACGTCCCAGAGCACCGCCCGTGAACTGCTGATTCCGACCGCCTCTTGGCCCACCACCACCACCACGTCCTCCACCACCGCGGCCACCTCCACGTCCACCGCGACCACCCCTGCCGCCTTGCCTCTCGAAAGCGTTGGCTGTGCCTTGTGTTCGTTGCTCGAGCGTCTTCTCGTTCGACTCGATGAGACCAGATGCCTTGTCAGATAGGCTGAGCGCCAGGGTTTGCAATCTCGACAGTTCAACACCCTTCCTAAAGATGATGGCTGAGTTGACTTGGTCAAGGGCGGCAGCGAGCTCCTCATGTGAGATCATCTTCGATACAACAGCCGAGACCTTGCGTTCTGACAGCTCGAACATGCCTGCTAGTGTGGAGATAGCAAGTGTGTCGTAGAAAGGAGCGTAAGTGAAGAGGTATGTCCGTAGACCTTCCTCTTGTATCTGCGCGGAGAGCATCTCTTTGATCTTCTCCGCATTGGCTATGAGTTCCCAGATCTTGATAGAGTTGATAAATTCAGCGGCCTTCTTCCACTCGCCAGCAGACAGCGCTTTCGACGCTTGCATGACGTGATCACGGGTATTCTCGGGCGGGCCTGTGAAGATCTGTCGCTCATGGTACTCTAAGAGACGGCGGTAGGTCTTGCTGATAACCCTCTTCCGTAGGTCGGGCGATGAGCCGAGCTGTGCGAGGAGAGGAATCTCGAGCAACATGGAGCAGGTGAGGTAGACACACTCCAATAGCTCAAGGTTGATATGCATGTGGAAAGGAAGTTGTCGCTGGCGCTCGAGGCGTTCCTGTTCGGGTGAGATCTGAGAGTACCGCTGCATCTGGAGACCCTGTGCGAGCAGCTCCTTCTGCCTGTTGCTGCCACAAATCTCTTGTAGCGAGGTCTGAGCTTCATACACCAAGCCCGCACGGAAAGCACAGAGACCGACTTGTACGAGCGCACGGTTGAAGAGGATCTGAGTGTTGACGTCGAAGTTGCTGATGGTCTCCTGCAAGTGAGACATGAGCATCATGTCACGAGCCTTGTAGTATTGATCGTGCAGTGACAGGAAGTAGATCTGGCACAGCATTGCTCGGGCCCGGATAATGCCTTCGCTGTACTGAAACAGGTATGTGCAGAGAGTTTGGACGAGGGAGGCGGTATCGTTGGAGATAGCACGAGGAGTGATCTCGGAATCGAGGCTTTCGGGAATGGCCTTCCAGACGTTGCCTTCGAGGATTGTGATGACTTGCGAGGGCTACTATGGTTAGCACAGTATATCTCAGTGGATGGGTTTTTGCGTACCTTGAAGTAAACGTGCTCTAGCCTTCGCATGACGATGCGGTTGAGCGGCTCTTGTGGTAGTTCTAGGCTTGGGTTCTTCTTCAAGCTCTCAACGTACACCAGCGTTCGCACAAGCTGAGCATATAGCAGAGCCTCATCCGTTAACCGCTCTACGTACTCAGCCGTGTGCGGGTCAATGTGCTGCAGGGAGCGAGTCAATTCGTCATCGAGCCTCTCGACAAAGGACACGACGCTTCCAGGGATGCGGAAGATCTCGCCGGGTGTGATGTTGGGCAACTTTTCGTCGTCTTCCCACTCCTCGGCATTCTCCATGACGACGATCTCCTTGCTGTTCTCCAAGATCTGCAGGAGCTTGCTGAATTCTTGGTCCGCACTGCGCTATCGTCAGTTTACAGTCATTTCGTACACAGATATCAAATCAACTCACAGCTTCCACTGCTCCTGGTGCATGTGGCTGGCGGTACCAGACGTCAAGTCGAAGCGCGTCGAGATGAGCGTCAAAAGAACGCGAATCCTCTGGTAGTCGTTGACGGAGACATCAAAGAGCTTCTCCAACGTCCGAATGTGCTCAAGCTTGTCTGAGTTCTTGCGCCCGCGCTGCTCGACAATGGAGCGCAGGTGCTTGAGGATACCCTCGGGGGTGTATTTGACAGCCTTGCCACCGGCACCCATGGTGATGAAGCCGTCGTCATCCGCATCGTCGACGACCTCCGTGCCGAGCTGGGGGATCTTGGACTTCTTCTTCTTCTCCTTGGGCGCAGCCTCGACTTCCTCGACTTCGCGCATGAATTCCTCCTTGTTCTCCCTATAGGAATCAATGTCCCTCTGGTAGTCGCGGTTGTGCTTCTTGACCTTCTGGCGCACGGCGTTGAACCCGCGGGTGTTGACGGCGTTCATCTTCTTGGGCGTGACCTTCTGCTTCTCGTGCGTCTCGAGCACGACTGTCTCGAGGTCGGCGATGGCCTGGATGTACAGCTTGGGCACCTTGCCATCGTTCTGCTTGATCAACGTCGGGACCTGGCGGTTCAGTTTGTCGAACTCTGTACACCTGCCGTGTTAGCATCATGGACCCCGCGCGTTCAGCGTGGCATGTGGAGCGAAACGTACGGTCTGAAATGACAGCCCAGTCGTTGATCTTCTGCGCGTTCTCAATCTGGCGAATCGTCGCCTCCAGCTCGTCGAAGCGCTTGTCTTTGGCGCTCTTGAGCACCTTGTTTGCGTCCTCGTCCTCGCTCTCGCTCTCGCTGTCGGCGTCCTTCAAGAAGCGGGCAGCGCCCGTCTCAGAGCCCGACGACGAGTCCGAGTCATCAGAGTCATCCTCGTCAGAGTCCTGCTCCGAGTCTTCCTGCTCAGACTCCTCGTCGTTGGAGTAGAGCTCCTCCTCGCTGGACTCGTCCGAGGAGCTGTCGCTGGCGGCAAAGAATCGGGACGCCATGGTTGCGGTTGCTGTGCTCGAGAGCAGGGTTTGCCGGAGGGTTCGAGGGCGTTATAAGTGCGGGCACCGTACCGTGTTGGGTGCTTGCTGCCGCCTGCGCCTGCTGGGAAACTTTCGTCGACTGAATTTCGAACCCGCCTTGGCGAATGACTGTGTGCGTCCGCGCGTCCGTGCGTCGCTGCCCCGCCATGGTCTTTCCCACATGGCCCCTGCCCCATGCTGGACTCACCCAACACATCACCATGTACACTGTAGACAAGGCGCCTCAGAACAAAAGTCACATTGCCGCCGCTATAACACAGGCTAGCAGTATTTATACGAATGTCACTAAAAGTACATGTTCCGCCGGCCTGCTGCAAGCCCGGTTCCTACTGTGCGCCTCACAAAACATTCACCACCTCGCGATCTGCAGACGTGCTATTGAAACAAATTCGGCCTTGGGCTCATATTCCCATCGCCTGATCACCCACACCGACATGATTTGTAGCCTCTTGCCGTCGGTTCAGTTGCTGGCCTAATAGTCATCTCATCTTGACTCAGTCACAGTGCATGCTCTTAGTCGCTCGGACACCCCCATCAGTGCTGGTACCTAACAATGTTGAAATTGGACGGCTGGTCAGCCTAGCGAAGAAGTTATGCAATTTGTTGCACATGACAAACGGCCCATCTGGTTGACGGATACTGCTCTTTCCCTTGCCTGGACGCAATCACCCTGGATCCTGTCTTAAGGTCTGATGCTGGGCTGTGGACTCGAGGTAAAGGCATGTAAAAGGAGAATCAGAACGCGGCGACTCGTCCACTGTCAGGCCCTCTCGCTAAATGTAGCCCCATTGTTGCAAATTCGGATACTTAACACTAAAGCTTCTGCTGTCATTGCCAGTGGTTCTGCGTCATGTATCCCTCTTCAAGTGAACGATCCTCCAAATTGCGCACAAAGTTTTGGTGTCTCGCCGAGTTTCCTGCTCGTGACCCTCGTCTTCTCGCGCTACCCGCACTTTCCGGTGCGCCATCCGGAGGAGGTGGATAGTACGCTGGCGATGGCTGTAAACGGATGGGCGCGTTTGGATCCAAATGGCTGATAACTCTCTGGAGCGCCGGCGGAATACCAGACTGACCAGACTGCTGCTGGTCCATAGTCGATGCTCGTTGCCGCCCTGCCCGCGTTGTTGCCTGAGCATACAGGTTCTGCGGCTGATTGTATTGGCGCGGCTGTTGCGGTTGCATCATGTTCATCTGTTGACCGTAGGCCGCAGCCTGGGCTGGATATGGAGGAGGAGCGGCTTGATTGCTGTACATGTTGTTGTACATGTTCGGTTGAGTGTGCGGGCTTTGAGCAGCCGCGTATTGATTCATCTGCATATTAGCAAATGCAGCATTTTGCGCCGCCTGAGCTTGTTGTGCCGCAACAACTTGCTGTTGCGCCTGCTGACGTTGTCTGCTCATGCCCTCGAATCGCTGCTGCTCTTGCACGCCCGGTGCGGGAGACCTGCTCGAACTTGACTTCAAAGTCATTGGTGGTACGAAAGGACCGGTGAATTTTGCTTGCGTGATGAAGGGATGTAGCTTCGCTTGTGCCGGTGTCCACCGTTCTAGGGGATTCAAATTGAGAAGCCCTTGCGCAAAGTCAATGAAGGCAGCACGGTTTGCCATTTCTAGAACATGTTAATTATGCAAGCAACATTGATTACTCGGTAGCTTACCTCGCTCGATCTCGTTTGGCTTCATGTTCTTCCGCGGCATTGGGTAGTTCTTGATGATGTCTGGCAAAGTCGTGGCAGAAAAGTACTTCTTACTAGGCTGCTCCTTAGTCCCGTGTTCTCTCGAGTATTGCTCCATGGACTTTAGTCGGTACTGCTTTCTGCCATACTCATCCTGAATCTTCTCATAGAACTCGCCAGACTGCTTGCCCATCTCCAGCATCCAGTGGGGTGGTAGGCCGAGCATTTCTGTTATCCTTGAAACCTGGTTGTACTCGGACGACCCAGGAAACAGGGGTAGACCGAGGAACAACTCTACGACGATGCAACCCAATGACCACATATCGATCGCGGCAGAATACGGCAGGCCGAGCAGGACCTCGGGGGAGCGATAGAAACGGGACTGGATATACGTGTAGACCGTTTGTCGTTCATCGCAGGCGGAACCAAAATCGATAATCTTGATGATAGGACTTTCGAGGCTGAAGCTGCGTTAGACGATCCTTGTCCAATCCAAGCTGATACTTACTTCTTGAGAAGGATGTTCTCTGGCTTCAAATCGCAATGTATCAGTTTCGCTTTGCCCAGCAAGGCGAGACCGTTGATCAGTTGCTGCGCGAAAACGCGAACCAGGGTTGTTGACAGGCCACGGAATTGGTTTTGCTTGATCAGCTCGTATAAATTGACGCTCAGGAGCTCGAACACGAGACACAGATGTTGCCTGTGAATGAAGGTATCTTTTAGCCGCAAAAGATGGTGATCGTCGTTCTTGTCCATTTGCTTGTTCAACTAGACGACCATTAGCACCACAGGTTGACATGTCTCCTCAGAAAACCCACCAGATCCAGAACGGACACTTCCATCATACTCTGATTGAAGTAAGCTGTCCGGTTCTTGATGACCTTTACTGCAACCACTTCTTGTGTCTTCAGGTTTTGGCATTTGACGACCTGCCCGAATGTACCCTGTCCCAAGACGTCCAATATAAGGTAGCGATTCTTATGGCCCGACTCTTCAGAACCGAGGATGTCGTTGACGTAGAGGATGTAATCGCTGTCCTCGTTGTCATACCCATCGTTCTTGACACCCTTGCTTGGCTTCGTGAGGACCCGGCGCGGATTGCGTGAGGATTGATAGTTGAAGCCGCCATTGCACAGCTTGTATGTCATGGGCAAATGCGCGGTGAGGGCTTGTAGGGGCTATCGTAACACGGTAAGCATGCTTAACCACCATTTGGCATTGGACTTACGCTGATGAAACCACCCTCCGGGTTAGCGCGGCGGAACGGAGGCTGGGCGTTGATCTTGGGCTGCAATTCGGCGGTGTTTGCGACCTTGTCGAACTTGGGTACTGGGCCACGCCCTATCGGCGGGAGCTGTGGAGGATTGGGGTTCGTGGATGTCCGCGGCGACCGTGCCTCTCTATTGTACACGGCGTTCAACTGTGCGGTTGCTGACTGTGGGTAGAAGGTCTCTGGGCTCATGTTGGACTGTATGGGTGGCAGCTGGGGCGCATGCGGTCGGGAGGCTATAGGTGGGGTGGTCAGTATGCGGGCGCTAAAAGAGCGAGGCGTGCAAGTTCGTGTTCGACGTACATGGAGGGGAGTAGTAGTTGTTTGGCGGCGACATGTAGGGGTTGGTCCGCGTGGGGCTCTGTCGGCTGCTTTGGCTCTGCGTTTGCGTTTGCGCCTGGGCCTGCGGGGAAAAGGTAGTGTAGTTGGGCCCGCCCTGCTGCGTGCTGCCTGGATAGGGCGATGTTGGCGACAGGTTCATAGGCGAGTACCTCCGCGCTGCAGCGCTCTCCTCGTGCTGCAGAAGCTGCTGCGAGTGGCGGTGCTGGTGGTTTGGTCTGGACGTCGTGTACTTGGGCTTGTAGGGGTCGGCGTCCTCCATGGCTACGTCGCCGTCGCCGTCGTTGTAGTCAGGGCCGCGGCTCGCTGGGCCATTGGGCGACTGCATGGCCATTGAACCCTGGCGCGAGGGCGCGGTGGGCGATGCGTACGACGGGTCTTGCTTGGCCTGCGCGGGCATGCTGGCGTCTCGCTGGGCGTGTTGGGGAGAAGCCATGTTGTGCGGAGCGTACCGCGCCTGGCGGGTCGCACCGGGCGCTTCTGAGTAGGCAGCCCACTGCTGCTCCATGGCGGGCGGTGAGAGGCTGTGTGTGCAGAGGCAGAGGCACAGGCAGAGGGTGTATGTGCGAGCGGGTCGCGGATAGCCAGCTACTTCAGCTGTGACGCAGTCAGTCTGCGCGTGGCATGCCGAATTGCGCCGCGAGTCGTCGGGTGCTGTTGGCGTGCGAGAGACACGGCAGCGTCACACTGCGGTCTGGCGATGGCCGGGCGGCGGCTGGACTCGAGCAGTGTTTGGCGACGGGGGCTCGTTGCTCTCGGCGGGGGTTGTTGACGTGCGAGCCACGAGGCGCTGCTGGTGCTGGGTCGGCGGCTGCTTCACGCCGGCGCAACTGCAGCAAGGGGCCGGCAGGGCAAAGGCGAGGGCTGGGGCTGGGGGGATTGGCCGCGCGAGACGGAGAAGAGGAGGGGATGCTGAGGGAAAAATGCTCTCTGAGGTCAGCGCTCGAGGTTGGTGTTGGACATGGACGATTGGGCTGCTCTTCCGTTGGTTCAGCCGTATTCGGGTTAGCCCAGACAGACGAATGCAGAATCAAACGCTCGCTCTTCATGCTCACACGTATGCTCACACGTAACCACACCACCCTCATTCTTCCATGCCGAAGCCTTCAAGCTAGATCATCCACGTTCACTTGCGTAGGCCCACACTCATGATTGGCATGACTCTTAGCCTCAGATCGAGTTCAACGCATTGTAGCTTCAAGAATAGGTACATGGAATCAACCATCATTGAGATCCTATTTAACTACTATTTTGCTGCACACGCCATTCCACGATGCTCTTGCAAAGTGTCTATATCCTCGATTCAGTCCTTCAGACGTGATCAATACATGCCCTCATTATGCCCCTTCACTGACCAACCTACACGCGCTCCTCATAGCCACCCAAGACATCCGCACTGTCCCATTTGGGCTGCTTCTCAAAGATAGCCCGGACCATTTCTCCACCTCGGGTCGCCAGGACAGACAACAGGGTATCGCTCAGCTGTATCACACACCTCCATCAGCACCCGCACTCATCAACATTACCAGAGAGAAAGAACAAAAACTTACACCATGCGTTGTCTCGCAGCATCCCTGCAACCACACACCCGTATCCTCACTGACTTTCTTGTTCTCAAAGTTTACCCTGTAATCTCTCTGCACGGCCCATTTCGCGTCCTTGAGGTCCCCACCGGGCATGAGGTGTCGTGCGTCTTTCAGCAGCGTCTCGTGGAGGTCGCGGAAGTAGCCTGTAGCTACGAAGACGGCGTCGACGTCCAGAATCTCCGTCTGCTCTTGTGCGCCGGGCACTTCTGAGAAGTACAGGGGGCTCTGATCACGGACATGTAGACGGATACCTCCTTGCTGGACTGGGGAATCTTCCACGTCGATTACACGTCGGTAGGGAAGAATCCGGTGTGGCCATTGCGCCTCTTCTTCTGGCGAGTTCCCGTGGCGTATCCGTTGCATGTACAGTGTCTCGTAGATGTGCTCCAAGAGGTTCAGGCGAACAACGCCGTAGTTTGTGCCCTTGTCCTCAACCAGTGTCATTGTCCGGAGCTTGGGTTCCCGGCTGTATGTGCAGTCCACTCGTTGCGGGTTGAAGATCTCGTTAACACTAACAAGGGTCAGTTAATCCATCTGTTTGTGTCACCACCATAATATACTGACAAAGGCGAGTCATCGCTTGGTCGTAAAGCACCCCCTTTGATCAGCAGGCGTGTCTGTGAATTAGGATAGTTCGCATGTAGAAAGTCAAAGATCTCGGCTGCACTCTGGCCGTTCCCAATCACCGCCACTTTGTACGGTGCCTTGTGATCCCTGAGAATTTCTTTCGAAATGTATGAGAACTTCGATGAGTGTACGACCTTGGGATGGTTCGTAGGGAATGGCTTTGGAATATTGGGTCTGCCACCAGCAGCGATGACAACATGCTTAGTCCTCCGTGACTCAGTCCTGCCAGTCTGGTTGTTACGCGACATTACGTTGAAGGTAGTGATCTCGCCGCTGGACGACTTCTCAGGCATGACACTAATGACCTCCTGGTCATACGACACCACCTCCTCAAACCAGCTTGCACACCACTTCATGTAGTCCTCATATTCTACACGCGCAGGCAAGAAAGTGTTGAGGTTGGCAAATTCGATAAGGCGGTCCTTTTGGTGTAGGTAGTTGATGAAGGTGAACTCGCTTCGTGGATTCCTCATGGTTGCCATGTCCTTCATGAAGGTGATCTGCATCTTCGCACCAGGCAGAAGCATGCCCGCATGCCATGCAAACTGCGATTGCTTTTCCAGGAAGGCAACTCGTGGTGGCCTGCTCTGAAGCCCAGGTACGTCCACAAGCGACGGATCTGTTCCATCCAGAGCATCATGGAGAGCCACACCGATTGCCAAAGATGCTGGTCCGAACCCAACGCAGATCAAATCATGTAGCTCTTCTTCAGGGGTATACCGAAGATGCGATCGGTTCTCGAATGCGGGGAAATGGCTTTCTTCCAGGTCGTTGGAGAGGAACCCATCGAAAGCCTTCTGCACCGCAGGCGCAGAGCTCTCCGGCGAGCTTGACGAGATCTCGGCGTGAGGACTCATACTAGAGGATGCGCGACGCAGATATGGAAGATAGGAAGGCAATAACTATGAACGTCAGTATGATATTTTCGCATGGATGATGCTGTCTGATAGTCCACCCGTTTGAACAGGAACAAACGCACACGGCTACCTGTCACTTGTTACAGTGACAGTTGACACTGGCTGCTCTACGAAACCGGATGGGAAGCTGCTCCAGTACCTAACAAGGTTCCCTTTTCAAAGTGAACCCGTCAGCTGCATGCGATGAGCAATGACGTCTACATTCGTCAAGAAAAAGTTACAAAAGAATTCAGTACCAAACCTACCGATGGCGACAAGTCTGTCAAGAGCACGAACAGACAACGACTTCTTAGGCAAGCGAACGAGTTGTAGTGCTACCGTCCCTGTGTTATGGTGGAATGTGACGGCGTCCACTAATGGTGTGCCTGGTCTAAGAAGACCTGGTCCCCGTCCGTACTTGTGTTCGACGAACCCATGTCGATCAAGGGGACTGCCATGGCTCGTGAAAGATGGTTCGATATGCGCGCTCGTAATGAGACCTTTACGGCCCGTTCTAACATGGCGTATGCATTTCTGGTGTGCTAACTGAGCCGTGCCCAGCAAGACCCGCAGAGGATCATCCTTGATCTAATCAGATGAGATAAAGATTGTTAGACTTAGCAGCCGCCAGGGAAGCGGCTCAGGACAGGCTTAGATCGGTCATGACGCAGGCAAAAATTTTCTGTTTCGCCCCGCTTCGCTTGTCCTAGGTGGTGTTGACTGCTGCAGCGAAGTCATGTCAACGCGGGATGGTGGCTGGAAGTAGCTTGGCAGCCTGGGAACATGCTCGGAGCGATATCGGTGGATTCGTTTCATCTAATCAGATGAAAACTTTCACCTTTGTGGATGCATTCAAGGCCTAGTACCCCTACCTATGCAGGGCATTCCGGTGGTGTTGCTATGCTCGGCTAGCCCGCTGCGACTGCCGATCCCTTACCTTCCTACGTCTTTAGCGGGCAGACCTCTGGCCGATGACGAATGAGACGCTATAACATTTCTAGCCGATCATTCACCCCCGAGGTCTCGCTAACGAGCTGCGTCTAAGAACTGCAAGAGCACCGTAAACACGTTTCTAGGGACTAGTAAGGGTGACAGACGCATTCTCGGTTTAACGCGGCTAGTTACTGTTTCTTTTTCGTAACCAGAAGACTATAACAACTCAATGCAGGAGCCGAGTGGCTGACACTCTCCGAGGTGACGAGGTGAGTGTCCTAATATGGACGACCCAAAACAGGTGTTGTATAAATACAGAGGCTTATCCGAAGGAATGCCTTGAGTGGATAGCGTAGCAGGTGCTGAAAGCATTCGAATGACAGTGAAAATCCTTATCAAGTCAATGTGGAATACGTGGTTCAATCCAGCTCTTGTGCTGCGACCATGTTGGTGTATATACCGCCCATGGCTACAAGCTCATCGTGTTTTCCTTGGGCGACTACTCGACCATCGTCGAAAACGAAGATACGATCTGCATGTTGTACACTCGCCAGTCGGTGTGCGATCATGATTGTAGTTCGTCCCTTCGAAGCAGCTGCGATGGCTTTGCGAATAGCGTTTTCCGTGCTTGCATCCAATTGAGAGGTGGCCTCATCTAGGAGCAGTATCTCCGGATCTCTTATGAGTGCTCGAGCAATGGCAAGCTGCGACAAGGTTAGAGCTGGGAGGCGAAATTGAAGGTATGGGGATACTCACACGCTGTCGTTGTCCCCCAGAGAGCTTCGAACCATGTGCGCCAACTTCAGTGTTGTACCCTTCGGGAAGACTCATAATGAAATCGTGCATTTCGCATTTCTTGGCGACTTGCATTATGTCTTCGTCGCTGATAGTAGCTCCTGGGCGGGTGCCGAGGCCAATATTGAACTTGACAGATCCCGGAAAAAGGTCGGGCTCTTGCTCCTTAGATTACTGTCAGCCACGTTCATGTTAGAGGTGGGCGTCGAAGAATGGATGGTGTAATAGTTGCTCGTCCCACTCCGAGATTCAATGCATATGGTACTTCGCAGCACAATTGATACTTGATTCGATTTGAAGATCCGTGAGCGATATTGCCAGTGACTTCAAGCTGACTTACCACAAGCGCTAAACGAGCCCGATGATTCCCCACAGCTTCTCCACGTATGTCCTGACCATCTAGCAAGACTTGCCCCATAGTAGGATCGAAGAATCTTTCAATAAGATGTATAGTGCTAGACTTTCCAGCGCCCTGCAATTTTGGAGGCAGGGAGTCAGTGTATATTTCCATGCATTTCCGTACATTAAATCCTTACCGAACGGCCGACAAAGGCGACATATTCACCATGTCTAATATGGACTAGAATGAAAATACTGTCAGTACAGTTTCTGCATCGCGGAGTATGCAAGGAAGGAGAGCAACGATTCCTCTCTTAAGTGGTCCAACACTTGCTCGTGTTTCTTTTCGAGCCCTACGAAAAAAGTATTGCTTTGTGGGATGGGGTATACTTACTGGAGACGTTGTTTAGCGCCGCAATGTCCGGTCGCCTTTCATAGTAAAGGCTGACTCTGCGGAATTCGAGGTCGCCTTTCAAGCTAAAGGTACCATAGGACGGCGAAGCACCGGGTAACAAGGCATCCTCAGTCGCCGCAGGGCGAGCATATAGGTCTGTAGTCGCGGTAATGATGGTCCCCTTCTCGTCATGCAAAGAGAACACGCTTTGTGCAGCAGCCTTCGCTCTGGTCACTTCTGGCGCTAGACTAAAGAGTTGGCCGGCCGCTTGAGCGGAGAAGAGAAGCGCAGGCAACACTATAAAGAAATCCCGTTGAGTATAGTTACCATTCCGAACCTGTTTAGAGCCCCTGGAAGATTTGGTCAGTGGTTATTTTACTAGTTACCGTAAGTCGAGCTCCTCAGTAAGGTAATAGCTCTAACGAATTGAAGAACATGACCGTGTGTTCATGTTGTGTGGGACGATGTAGGGTATGATACGTGATCGGAAATGAAACTTACCACCAATATGCCAGAGAGTACACAAAGTAGGTTACCGAGAGGGAGAAAGCGAGCAAAATATTGCCTAGTACGCTAAATCTGAAATGTTCCTCGTAGGGTTTGCGAATCGCGTTGCGGTATCTGTCAAGGAAGTATGATTCTAGTCCAAAGGATGCGACAATTTGCATAGATGATGTGGCTTCAGAGGCTAGGGCTGCTGCGTCATTATACGCCGTTTGGTGGTGTTCTTCCGCTATTGCCAGGATACGAAGGCGGAGGAAGCCCGCAATGAGCATCACAGGCACCGCTGCCAGTAATACTATGGCGATCTTCCACGCAACGATGTGAGCGAGCACTATCCCACCAAGGACAGAAGTTGTAATGGAGAAGATGGTTCCGAGGATAACACCAGAGAGCCCGCTGATACTGCCGCTATCCATGTTGAGCCTTGACATAAGTGCATGGTGCGAATGTCCGGGCTGAGAGAACCAGGCTATGTCCTGTCGCAGGATCGTGCGAAATGATACATCTCTAACACGCAAAGCTAGATGCTCCGAAACGATTCCGAAAGCTGTTTTGCCGCAACAGTGGGATAGCAGGGCAATGACTGCGAGTAGGAAGAACATTAGGCAGAAAAATGAAACGCGTGATGTGAGTTGCCCCGATGCGGTCGTGTCATTCAATAGTTCAACAAGGTTTCCAAATATGAGGGCCTAATGCATTATCAGTAAATAGTCGACTTCCCCATAACGACAACTTAAGCTCAGAGCCCGTTCCTAAACACGTCCAGGGTATGCTTATGTAATGAACTCACCTCCCCGATGATGACACTCCCGCTGAGGATTGAAGAGAGAATACCGATAATAATAGCCGGTGATTCATGTCGACTCATAGAAAGAGACCTCAATATCAACTCCATGGCGCTTTTTTGCTGGGTGCTCGCCAGTGGAGCCTCCACAGTCAGCGACTCCGTCCTCTCGTTCGGGGTCGATCGGGCTTCTTTGTGGAGGCTAGAACGGGTGGAGGACGAGGCAGATGGTTGCCGCTTTTTGTCAAATAGTTGGGACCTGACGAGTTCCGCGTAGACACCGTTAGCTTCATTGAGAGTTTCATGACGTCCGTCCTCCACAACGATTCCTTCTTTCATGACGATGATACGGTCAGCATCTCTCACAGTCGCGAGACGATGGGCGATGATGATCGTCGTTCGGCCCGTAGCTGCTGAAGAACGCCTTAGGTTCTCTAGGACTGTAGCCTCGCTTGTACCTAATGACAACGCTAAGTCAGATCACTCTTGTACATAAATTACACTGCTTTCCAATCCAAGAACAGCAATGGGAAAGCGGCGATACTGCAAAATTATACACCTGTAGTGCGAAGGTTCTTCTATACATACCGTCCATAGCGCTTGTAAACTCATCTAGAAGGAGCAGAGTCGGGTCTCCAACTAAAGCACGCGCAAGTGTGATACGCTGCTTTTGTCCTCCAGAGAGCTGGGAGTGAGGACCTGAGCCAATCCTGGTGTGAATGCCGTCAGGAAGTCGAGCTAAGAAATCGCAGTGAGCTTCTGCGGCCGCTGCTTCACATCGTGCGAGGATTTCCTCCTTGGAGAGGAGCTCGCGATCTGGTAGACCGTGCTCAATGTTCTCGAGAATAGTCCCAGTAAAGAGTACTGGGTTTTGTGTAACAAGTGCAATATGTGAGCGTAAGCTATTGATTTTGTATGCTCTCAAATTATTATTGCCAAGCCGAATGGTGCCATACGTGGGATCGTAAAGCCGCAGGAGCAATAAAGAAAGAGTTGATTTCCCAGAACCTTCAAATGTGAGATCAGCACTAATTTGCCACGCAACTGCCACGCGGATGTTACTGACCAGATGGACCAACAAGGCCAGTCACTTGCCCAGGCGCGATTCTCAGATCCAGGTTATCCAAAATTCGAACGGTGGGTCGTGCAGGGTACACAAAAGAAACGTTGGAAAACACGAGCTCAGCCTGGAAGTGTACCTTTTCGACTGGCTTCCCTTTAGTAGAGTAGACGTCGATATCGGTTGGAGGGTGGTCCAGTATCTCCAGAATAGTTGCGTTGGCAGCCGCAGCCATAGCAAACGTCTGAATGAAAGGTCCAATTGAGCCAACCACGAAAGACGCATCTAGAATGAGGAAAACAACCGCGTAAATGGTACCTGCTTCTGCGCTTACGTTCCGTAAACGGTCTCCGTACCAAAACGCAAGCGCATTCGTCGCGTATGCAATGAAGTAGACTGAGCCAAGCATGAGAGCTCCAGAAATGCTCTTTTTGACACCAATGCGCAATGCGGATCGAAGGTGGCTGACGTGCTCTTCGCTGAGCTGATCAAACAGGCCGAATGCCTGGACGATCTGAACTGCTCTGATAGCACTTTCTGCAACCGACGCAGCTTTCTCGGTGTACACTACAGCCTGTCTAGAAAGGTTGGAGACTGACTTAGTCCCAAAATAAACAACACAAGCCATCGAAGGTATCACAGTCACAAACCTGGACTCTGTTAGGCAATTATTCTTCCAGTGCATCGTTCTAGAAGCAGCGGATTTCCATGGAAGGGGCTTTCTCACATGACACCGGTGAGTTTGGCATTGAGCATGAATCCCACGGTAAACGCAGAGATGAAGTAGCTTATGGACGCGATGAACAAACCGACTTTCTCCGATGTGCCCAGCTGTATAGTTTGCGTTTTCTCTGTAAGAACGCTTGACATATCGGGTGAGATAGTATCAAAGTATGCCATGTCCATGCCTAGAGCACGATAGAGAAGGTTCTCTCGTGTCCTCCGGCTAACGCGTTCACCAACGACTGCCCAGCAGACGGCCCAGCCCCATGTGACGGCGAAGTAACCTACAGCAACTGCCATGAGACGGAATAAGAGATACTTCAACTCATCTTGAGATGGCGGGAAATTGTTGATAATCCTGCCAAGAATAACTCCAATTAGAGCTAAAGATAAGTAGGTGAAGTCAGTCCAGGGCCCAGGTGCAGTTTGTTCAGCAGGGCTGCGTACGAAGTGGAATGCCCGCAGCGACAGCCAGCAGGATACCGAGCGCAAGGATGCTTCTCGATCCAGCATCATTCAGTGGTCTGTACAGTGCGAAGTACGAGGTTCTGAATGGATTGAGGCCTAAGATTTGCCGGATAAACTGTTGACGAAAGGCAGTTACTCCTTGCCAGGCCTGAGGCTGAACAGTCGCTAAGGAGGGCTCAACATGCCGGTCCCATTGCGTGCTTCTACGGATGGAAACCCGATCTCCCAAGTCATCGTCCTCGTCGTCGTCGGTGTAGAGAAGGGTTTGAGTTTCGTAGCTTGTATCATCAGCATCTTGAGACGAGGCGCTTGGCATGCCGTGCGGTGACGCTGGGGGTTGCATGGTCGTCAGCCGTGCATCAATGAAGCTTCGAGAAAAAGAGCGTCGCGTCGGGTGTTTGCTTTAATGACATGATAGAAGAGGCCATGGGAGTAGCGTCGATGGTTCTGAGTCGTGGTTGAAGGCCGTAATGACGGCAGGAGCGCTGCCGACAGGACTAGGTTAGCCAATCTTGGCGCGACATGCTGCCAGACTGCAAGTTATCTGATGCCCGACTACAGGAAGTACTGCAATGGAAGCCTGAGAAACTCAGTACAGCAAACGGCCACGGGCTCAGTGGCGTGAAGTTTGCTCAAGGTCGTGGATGGGACATGCTGGAATGCTTATTCATGAGGCTGGCAGTACACTAGCGGCGCAGGGCAGTTATCTGATCCGCTGCAGCCCTGTCGTCGCGCGGACGCGTGGAGTGGAGAAGCTATTTATCAGATGAAGCGCGCATGTCTCGGCGAACAAATCACGCTGGCATGCTTCAGGCCGCTCTTCTCCGCTTCTCACCCACGCCCTGACCTTGAGCTTGCTTGGGCTGCATGTCCGAACTCGCACTCGGACTTAGGCCTCGAAATCGTGCCATCAAGACGGTGACAAACAGAATCCGCAGTCCGCGTGGGGCGAGCGGGCGAAGAAGACATCGAAGGAGAAAGGGCCGACTCATTCCCATTGGGGGCCTGCGTCCTCAACATCGCACCTGCCGCTTCGCGCGAACAAGTGGCGGCTAGCAGCAGGTGCAGTGGAGCTTCGCATTATTGACTTGGTTTGGTTCCGCCGCGAATAATTCTTCGCTCTGCCTGCTAACTTTAGGTGCCGTACCGTGGCTTGCATCGGCGCATCTGATAAGATTTGCTCGGTAGCGTGCTAACCTAGACGCTGGACGTGGCCCTCGATGAATGACACCACCACTAGGTACATGTTGAGACCAACGGCGAGCAAGCATGACGCTGCCCCGGCCACCGAACGCGTAGAGCATCGCGATGCGAGCAACAACCGACATCTGTCTCTTTCCCAGGACCTGGTCGCTCTAAACGCTGGCCCTCTACTTGCATTCTCGTGCGGCTTACCTGTTCTCACATCTCCGATCTTGTCCGATGCTGCCACTGCCTGCCATATTGACCCCGGCCGCTGTGCAACTTTTATCAAAGACTACACGTCCCGTCAACGTGTATTTGACGCGCTGCAAGGTGACAGGACCCGTCTTCACGTGTATGCCCGCCTCAGCAATACTCGCCAGAAGGTACTCCCAGCCCGTTGACCAATCAGTGCCCCGTAGTTTCTCATCACTCAAATGTACCAGAGCACAGCTTCTGCTACAAGTCTTCACGTACAGGTGATAGACACTGAGTCTTGTCAAACTTCACTTTTCTCCACCTTCTTTTGACGTTTTGCTGCCAATGGTGGCTGCACGATTACCCAGGTGCACTGCCACTACCACCAGCTCTGCGCCTCCTTTTCAAAGCGCAACGAAGAAAATGAAGCAGAGTATTCCACCAAACCATGAGCTATCCATTCTGAACAGACATCCCTCAGTCCTTCAAGGCCCCCTCCTACTGCACGAACTCGTACGAGCGTCCTCTGACCGGCCCGCCATCGATTTCCTGGAAAATGGATCGAGGCGCCGGGAACTGCCCTATAAGGCGCTACACAACTTGAGCGACATCCTCGCTGGTAAGATCATCAGAACGCTGGCCAAGCTCGAAAGTGCTTCGCCAATCATTCCCGTCTTCCTGCCACAGGGTCCGGAGCTTTACATCGCCCTACTAGCGGTTCTCAAGGCTGGAAAGGCATTCTGTCCGCTGAATCTTGACACGCCAGCAGAACGACTGAGGTTTATCCTTCAAGACATATCAGCTGATCTGCTAATAACAACATCGGCATGGGTCGACAAGATACGAGCCGCTACGAGCATCCGAGCATTGCTGGTTGATGATGAACTTTCAGAGGCTAGCCCTCACTCGATTCCTCGATTACCGCAAGTAAATCATAACGACCTGGCCTATGTCCTGTATACCAGTGGCTCCACCGGACTGCCTAAGGCGGTGAGCGTATCACATGGCGCAGTTACTCAGAGTTTGCTGGCCCATGATCGCCATATTCCGGACTTCGATCGGTTCCTTCAGTTTGCCGCCCCTACCTTCGATGTTTCAATCTTCGAAATCTTCTTTCCATGGTTTCGCGGGCGAACCTTGGTGGGCTGTACACGCGCTCAGATGCTTGACGACCTCCCTAAAATCATCCGTGTCTTGGCAGTCGACGCGGCTGAACTCACGCCAACAGTCGTGAGCAATCTTCTTCATGGTCGATCAAGCGTGCCTGGTTTGAGACTGTTGCTCACTATTGGTGAGATGCTCACTCAACATGTTGTCGACGAGTATGGTGGGAATGAGACTCGCGAGAGCATGTTGTGGGCCATGTATGGGCCAACAGAGGCAGCGATTCACTGCACATTGCAGCCGCGACTTTCAGCATCGTCATCAACCGGCATGATAGGAACTCCGCTTGACACGGTCTCAATCTTCGTAGTGGCGCCATCTCATGAAGATAGTACATCAACCGACATCCAAATTCTTCCAGCTGGTAGCGTGGGTGAACTCGTCGTCGGAGGTCCACAAATTGCAAAGGAGTATCTCAATCGTTCAGAGCTCACCGCAGCTTCCTTCATCGACCACCCAGAATACGGTCGCTTATACCGAACAGGTGATCGAGCAAAGTTGCGTAGTGACGGGAGCTTAGAATGTTTGGGACGTGTCGTCACGGGCCAAATCAAATTGAGAGGTCAAAGAGTTGAGCTCGGCGAAGTCGAAAACATCATCATGAAGATGGATGCTTGTCGCACGGCTGTGGTCATGGTCATTGATGAGGTCTTGGTAGCCTTTTGCGCTACCGGCCCTCGCGAAGTCTCGCCGGCGGATGTCCTAGAGACCTGCAAACGTTGGCTACCCAATTTCATGGTACCGTCCGAGGTCCTTTTAGTATCCAGCATACCACAACTCCCATCAGGAAAAATAGACAAGACCGCACTTAGGTCGACATATCTGCGTACCCTCCACCGCAACGGTACTCCGGTATGGGAAACAGACGACCACGTCGGAGCTTCTGTGACTCGTATAGTCACGGAACATTTGATGGGCAATACATCACCGGACTCAGATCTTGCATCTGCCGGGCTGAACTCGCTCCAGTCCATTCGTATAGCGTCTGCGTTGCGTCAGGAGGGCTATGCTCTTGGTGCTATGGACATTTTGATGGCGACAACCCTCCAAGATCTGATTGCAATATGTAGATCTCGCACAATCGTAAATGGCGTTGCCGCCCACGAGGGTATTTTATCTTCGCCCGATAGCTCACCCAAGATCGAAATGCCTCAACTCGAGCGCTGGCGTGCAGATATTGATCACATCCTGCCATGCACTCCGCTACAGGAAGCCATGCTTGCAGAAACAACAGCCCGACCCAGCGCCTATTGCAACTGGATCGAGGTTGAGCTTCCCGTATCGCGCACTTACGGTCAGATCCGGGATCTGCTACGCGCTCTCGTTCAAGCGAACGAGATCTTACGCACCGGCTTCCACTCCACCTCTCAACATAAAGGAACATTCGTTCAAATTGTGTGGAAGAGTCTGACAATCTCTCAAATACCAGAAGTTGCCAGCTTCTCCAGAGCTTTTTCATTGGGGTCGTCCGAATCATTACTTCGGCCCCTGACTGTTCAGGTAAAAACAGATTGTGAGAAGTCACGGCTTCTGTTCCAGATACATCATGCCTTGTACGATGGATGGTCATTTGACCTTCTACTTCAAGATCTCGACAAACTTATGCATGGAGAGCAGGCTGTACAGCGGCCACAGTACCGAGATGTTGTCCATTACTACACACGCGAGCAACATGCGGGTGAAGAGGAGGTCGCTAAAGAGTATTGGGCCAGTCTCCTCAGTGACTACGTTCCGGCGTCTTTACCCAACTATAATGGGAAGGTCATACACAGTACGGGTGTGCGTGCTGTTTCTTGCCGCTCCACGATTAACATCAGTTCCTTGTTCGATTGCGCCGATAAACTCGCTATCAATCCCCAGGTGTTCTTTCAGGCAGCGACTGCATATGTCTTATCTCTCTACACAGGCTCAAGAGATATAGTGTTTGGTAACGTCACCTCAGGCAGGACAATACCTGTGACTGGAGTGGAAGATGTCCTTGGCCCTTGCATAGCTGCACTTCCACTGCGGTTAGACTTCCAACAGTTCTCTCGGGCTCATGATATCCTTCTCAAGATACAGAGTCTCAATCGAGTGAGCCTTCAGCATTGCTCTTTGCCACTACGTGACATAGCAAGGGCGACTAATGTGCGACCCGGGACACGGTTGTTTGAGGTACTGTTTGTGTGGCAGCAGACTTTGAGCGCTACGTCGGAATCATCGACCGTTGCGAGGATTGTAGATGGTGCAGATGATTTGGAGTACAAGATCACGCTCGAATTCGAACCTCGCAAAGACTTTATATCGTTTCGCGCTACTTTCGATCCATCAACAATCCCGGAAAACCAGATCAAATATTTGTCCCGGCAGATTGACCAAGTCGTGCAAGCGTTTCTCCAGGATACAAAGTGCTTGATAGCTGATATCAATCGTTGTTTTACAGACGACTCCCGCTCCATTGTTAACCCGCGCCCTCATCGATCAACTATACGTCATGGCCCATCCTACGGTGTCGAAAAATGGGCCATGGAATCGCCAGAAAAGACGGCCATCGTCGTCGGCCACGTTGTCAATGGCGTCATGAAGACCATGGAATCCGTGACATATGGTGTCTTGAACTCTCGGGCAAATCAACTTGCTCGCGTTCTTTCAGCACGTGGCGTCGGTGGAGACCAGCTGGTTGGTGTCATATTGGAGAAATCTGTTGATCTCTACATCTCTATTCTCGCCATACTGAAACTTGGTGTGGGCTATTTACCCATCGTTCCCGACACGCCTCGCAACAGAATAAGCACCATTTTCAGCGACGCTCGGATTGCCGTTTGTGTTTGCGAATCTGCAATTTCAACTTCTCTCCTGCAAGACCTTGCGATCGACATAATTGATGTGGACCTCGTCGACCTTGCCTGCTATTCAGATCAGGCCCTGAAAATACCATACAACGGCTCGCACCTTGCTTATGCTATCTTCACGAGTGGAAGCACTGGCAAACCAAAAGGTGTTCTCGTAACGCAGAACAATCTGATGAGCAACCTCGAGTATCTTTCAAATATATACCCAGTCTCGGCAGAATCAAGAATGCTCCAGGCATGCTCACAAGCCTTTGACGTTTCTGTCTTCGAGATCTTTTTTTCTTGGCATGTCGGCATGTGCTTATGTACTGCGAAGAAAGATGACTTGTTTCGCGACTTAGAAGGTGCAATCAATCACTTAGATGTTACACACCTCAGTCTTACGCCGACTGTTGCGGCACTAGTGAGCCCAAATAAAGTGCCCAAAGTAAGGTTTCTCGTGACTGCCGGAGAAGCCTTGACGGAGCGTGTTCGAAGGGAATGGGCAGGTAGAGGCTTATGTCAAGGTAAACATTCTTAACCGATGCCGTCCTGAGCTAACCAACTAAAGGCTATGGTCCCTCCGAAACCACCAATATTTGCACCATCAAAATGTCAGTCTCTCCCTCCGATCTGATTAACAACATTGGCCCTCCTTTCAGCAACACTTCAGCATTCGTACTGGATCCAGAGAATGATACTATCCTTCCACGCGGTGCCGTAGGGGAGCTCTGTTTTGGAGGAGAGCAAGTTTTTCGAGGCTATCTCAACAGTCCGGAGCTGAACTCTGCCAAGATAATTCAGCATCCTTCGTACGGTCGAATATACCGATCAGGCGATATGGGTACATTGCTCGCCGACGACTCCATTCTCTTTTCTGGTCGTTCGGACACTCAAGTCAAAATCCGGGGTCACCGTGTCGAGCTTGGTGAGATCACGTCCGTTGTTCTCGATCATGACAGAATCCGTGATTGCGTAAGTCTCCTTGTATCACTACCAAACAAGGCGCAATCCCTAGTCACTTATTGGGTACCTACTGCACATTTTAGCGACTCAGTGGAACTCTTGCAACTCAACGGGTTTAAGTCCGTAATTCTGGAGGTGTTCAGGTCACTGATTTACCGGCTTCCTTCCTATATGGTGCCCTCGCACCTTATTCCGATTTCTCGTATTCCTATGACCCCACAAGCCAAAATAGACGTGCGTCTCCTACACATCCTTTTTGACAGCTTGCCAAAGGATGCTCTAGATTACGCCGCGGAGCCACAAGATGTCGGTGAAGAGGACACCCCATCCTCAGAATGGGAGAAGGAAGCTTTGCAACTCCTTGCCCGAACGCTGGACTTACCTCCAAGCGATATTCGTAGGACAACTTCCTTCTTCAATCTAGGGCTTGACTCTATATCGGCCATAGGTTTCTGCAACTCGCTCAGGACGGCCAATTTAGGCGAATTCGATGTTTCCATGGTCCTTAAAAACCCAACGATAGCACATCTAGCATCAGCGAAAGAAACAAGTCTTTTACTCAAAACATCACCTAGACGCCCTGCAGCAGACCCGAGCTCCGTGTGGAAGGAAGATCAAATCTCTCACATTCTCTCGCTTTACGAGCAAGAGGGCCTACATGTGGCGAAGGTTCTGCCTTGCACGCCACTTCAAGAAGCAATGCTCTCCAGCAAGCAGTCATCCTCTGGATCCGCATACTGTAACGTGCTAGTGTTCAATATCATGGGAGACGTTTCCCGCCTACAAGAATGCTGGACAATTATGGTTCGACGGCACGATATTCTACGCACGTCTTTCGTGTCGACGGAGGATCCGTCATACGCTTTCGCACAAGTAGTCCTGAAAGATTACACCGTATCTTGTCACCATCAGGACTTACAAGGCGATTTGCAATCACGTACCCGTGAGATTGTAATGGGTCTTCTTGAGTCCAACAAACCACCAGTCTATCTTGCAATTGCTCAGGAAGAGACGTCGACTAAGTTGTTGTTTTGCTGTCACCATGCCCTTTATGACGGCATCGCCATTGCGAGGATTCTTCGGGAAATACAAGATACTTATTTCCAATGCGAGCTTCCACCGCCGGTTTCTTACGATGTCTATTTGCAGCACATGCTAGCCCAGGACGTCCCCAAAGCTGACCAGTATTGGACTGAATTGTTCAAGAACTACGAACCTACACTTTTTCCCATCATTAATGGACATCCTACCAGGACCGGACACGTTCCAACTTCTCTAGCTCGAAAGTTGCAGATACCACTTAGCGAGGTACGTCAGGCTTGTAAGAGCGCATCCACCTCATTTCTCTCGATTGTGCAGGCTGCATGGGCCAAGATATTGCACTTTTACACTGGAGAGAACGACATATGTTTTGGTAATGTTGTAAGTGGGCGCACTTTGCCCGGTGATGACCTAACAAACCTGGTTGCACCATGCTTCAACACCTTGCCCGTTCGCGTTAATTTCGAATTCCACAGAGAGAACTCAACATTGGTGGACCTCCTCCACAATGTCAATGTAGAATCGCTCGCCTTTCAACTAACGCCTCTTCGTCGGATCCAAAATCTTTTACTGAAGGATGGCGGCCGTCTCTTCGATACCCTTGTGATCGTTCAGCAGCCAAGTACGCCACTAGACAATTCTATCTGGACGCTCGAGCAGGATGTAGGAGAGATGGATGTGCCAATAGTATGCGAAGTCTTCCAAGACCGGATCGAGGATACCATAAGATTAGTCCTTCACTATCATACCACTTTGCTCTCTGACGCAGATGCTACGATTGTGGCGGAAACGTTCGAGAACAGTCTTTCGGCTTTGATCAAGTTTCCTCGTTCCCCTGCCAATGACACTGTGGGGTTCGCAGCCCATCTTCTGTCAGAGTCTAATATGGACTACCAAGCCTTCAACACTGAAACAGATTTTCTGCATTCAGGGTTTGAACGAATCGCGTTGGCGCAGCCAGGTGGTATCGCGCTAGACTTCTTGCACGCAAATGGAGAAAGAACGATCTGGTCATTCGGAACATTGAGTGAAAGAGCCAACTCTATCGCGCACTACCTAAAAGGTCATGGTGTAGGGCCAGAAGATATCATTCCCATCCACATGCCTAAGAGCCCACAATTCTACGCCAGCATACTAGGTATTCTCAAGGCCGGTGCTGCGTTCGCTCCTGTACACCCCGATCTTCCTGAAGCACGAAAGCAGTTTATGTTCAAACAGCTCCAGGCAAGGATAGTGCTTTATTCTGGAGATCACTCTCTTCCCAAAATCTGTACTGAAGCGCAAGCAATCCAAGTGGATACTTTAGACACCTGTTTGGGACCTGTACCTATCGCTCCGCTCAAAAGCTCGAACCTGGCCTACTGTCTTTTCACGAGTGGCTCTACGGGCCTTCCAAAGGCCGTCAGCATGGAACATCGTGCTCCTATCCAGACGATCGAGAGCTCCAGGTCGCTTGTGCCGTGGACAGCTAATTCAAGACTCCTTCAGTATGCAGCGGTCACTTTCGATATGTGTTACTACGATTGCTTCCTAGCTTGGACCTTCGGTTTCACTCTTTGTGCCGCCGAACAAAGTGAGATGCTGAATGAGCTCTCAAAGGTCATCAATGCTCTCGAAGTCAATTTGCTAGATCTCACGCCTTCCGTTGCAATCTCACTGAAAAGATCCGAGATACCCAACGTAAAGTGGCTGTACTGTATTGGTGAAGCCATGTCATTCGACATCGTGGAAGAATGGGAAGGCGCATGTGTTAATTCTTATGGGCCAACTGAGGCTGCTTTCTGCACGACAATGTTTCCGGTGACGGGAGATCTCAAAACTTCCGTTATCGGCAAGCCTTTTCCAACGACCTCGTTCGCTATTTTCCCTCCACAGGGCGACAGACCATTACCGCTACTGAGTATCGGAGAATTGTACATTGGAGGTGCACAATTGGCACGATGTTACCTTGGGGAACCTCAGCTTACAGAGGATAAGTTCATGTCCAAATGTGGGCAGAGGTTCTACAGAAGCGGTGACATCGTTCGAATGTTGAGCGATGGTAACTTTGAGTTTATCGGACGCGCAGATGATCAGGTCAAGATCCGAGGGCTTAGAGTTGAGCTAGGCGAGGTCAATCACGTTCTGCAAGGCTTTCATCCGGATATTACGACCGTTGCTACACAGATTTTGAGGAAAGATGCAACAGCAAAGAAACAGCTTGTAGCGTTCCTAGTCATGAACAAGGAGATTGATGAGGACGAACGTGTCGAGATTCGAAGAGGACTGAACGAGTTTGCGAGTAACCACCTTCCGTCGTATATGGTACCTCAATTCTTTCTCTTTGTTGATGACATACCTCGATCAATGGCGGGCAAGATTGACAAGAACGCTCTCAGTTCAATCTTTCGCGAAGCGGCAGACGCAGCGCCAAACGGAATTGCCGACCATGGTTCAGAACATCGCTGGACTACGCTCGAGAATCAGGTTCGAGATATCTTCGCACGGCTGTCGCAGATGTCATCAGACGATATCTTACCAACGACGTCGATGTATCAAGTCGGCCTCGATAGTATCAGTGCAGTTCAAATTGCTGCTGCCCTACGCAGACAAGGTCACAAAGTGGCTGCTGCAGATGTCATGAAATATATGACTTGTACCGCTATTGCAACACGCATCAGTCGATCGAGCGCGTCTGAGATACCAACAGCTGTACAATTCGATTTCAGTTCTTTCGAACATAAGCACAAAGCACTGGTACTTGAAGCATGCGGCATCGATGTTGCACAAGTTCATGCCATCCGGCCGTGCACCCCTCTCCAAAATGGCATGCTCTCGTTGTTCGTTGCCAGAGAAGGCGCATTGTATATGAACCATCTACGCCTGCAATTAGAGCCCAACGTGGATCTCAGAAAGATGAAAGAGGCGTGGGTCACAGTGACGAACAATCACATCATGCTCCGAACTGGTTTTGCACACGTTGAAGATGTCCGCCATCCATTTGTCATGATTCAATACAACCCCGAGACCGTTGATCTACTTTGGATTGAGAAGTCAGAAACCGGCTTGCCCGAATCTATTGACGACTGGCTCCGGAAGTTACAACACAGAGTTTTGAGCAGTCTTCATACTCCACCGTGGGCGTTACGAGTTGTTCAAGGCAGCACAAAAGTATACCTCGACATTGCTATGTTTCATGGCCTTTTCGATGCGCAGAGTCTTCAGTCTATCTTCAACGATGTCGCAGCTGCTTATCACGATCACCCGCTCCCAAAGCCGGCGCCTCTGGATCCTGTCATCAACAAGATCCTCAGTACAAGCGAGGAAATCATGAATAGCGGGGAGGTTTTCTGGATACAGCTGGGGAAGAAGGCTCATCCATGCCGTTTTCCAAATCTGGCACCTTTGCAGTACGATACAAAACCCTCAATGCTGCTTACAAAACAATCGACACGGCCATTGTCTGACTTAGAATTGGGATGCAAAAAGGCGAATATCACGCTTCAGGCTGCCGGTATTGCGAGCTGGCTTTCACTCTTGTCCACTTACACTGGGGAGCAGTCAGTTACTTGCGGAGTAGTACTGTCGGGTCGCAACTTTGAGGCCGCTGACGATGCTGTGTTTCCATGCATTAACACTGTGCCCTTTGCATGCACAGTCAATAACGAAGACAGAGACTTCTTGGATGTAGTCATGCAGCTGAATGCTGAGATTCAGAGATACCAATCCACTCCACTCAACGATATACGAAGACTCATGGGGTATACGAACGAGCCGCTCTTCGATTCAATTTTCGCTTATCAAAAGCTTGTGGACAACAGAAAAGTGGATTTACCCTGGAGAGTGATTAATGAGGAAGCGACGACAGAGTATCCTGTGTCCATCGAACTAGAACCAAAGCATGGTTATATGGAATATCGATTAACTTTCTTGCCGCACATCATACCTAAAGAGCAGGCCAGCCTGATCCTCGACCAGATCGATCATTTGATGGAACGCTTCATCTTCCCTCAGACGACATCCAAGACCGAACCTTCTCGCCGATCAACACTCTATTCAATCAATCCAGCAAAAGAGCCACACTTACCTTCAGAAGCTAGCTTACTCCATGAGCTGGTCGAGGCTACCGTAACGAAGTACCCACAGCGCATCGCGTTTGAGTTCGTTTATGCTCGACGTAAAGATGGTCTACGGAGCAAGAAATGGACGTACGCTGAACTCGATGCCGAAGGAAATAAGACCGTACATCTACTCTTTGCCAATGGAGTTCAACCAGGTGACATGGTTGGTGTGTGCTTTGACAAGTGCCCGGAGGCTTCATTCGCAATGTTAGGCATCTTGAAAGCTGGATGCGCCTTCGTCGCAATCGATCCCGGAGCACCCAGTGCACGCCAGGCCTTCATCGCCAAGGATTCTCAAGCTCGAGTCATTCTTTCCATGTCCGCACAGTCAGCTGGTTTCAAGGATATTGTTGGTGTGCCAATAATGAACCTCGATGAGGCCGCATTGCACTCAGTATCAACGAGCGACCCTCTGCCAAAGATTGTTGTCAGTCCTCAAGATTGCAGCTACTGCTTGTACACTAGCGGCACCACTGGTACACCAAAAGGATGTTTGCTGACACACGAGAATGCTGTACAAGCTCTTCTCGCCTTCCAACGTTTGTTTAGTGGACATTGGGATGCGAAGTCGAGGTGGCTACAATTTGCATCTTTCCACTTCGACGTATCTGTCCTCGAGCAATACTGGAGCTGGTCTGTGGGTATTTGCGTCGTATCAGCACCCCGGGATCTTATATTTGAGGATTTGGCAATGTCAATCAGCACTCTAGGCATTACACATATCGACCTCACACCTAGTCTTGCCCAGGTATTGCATCCAGACAATGTACCAAGCCTGTGCAAAGGTGTTTTTATTACAGGAGGCGAGAGCTTGAAGCAAGAGATATTGGACGTGTGGGGTCCGAAAAACGTCATCTACAACGGTTACGGTCCGACTGAAGCGACGATTGGTGTCACGATGTACCCTCGTGTGCCTTCCAACGGTAAAGCATCTAACATTGGTTGGCAATTCGATAATGTGGGATCGCTTGTTCTTCAACCGGGTTCGGACATTCCCGTGCTTCGAGGCGGTATTGGCGAGCTCTGTATCTCCGGCAAACTTGTTGGAAAGGGCTATCTTAACCGCCCACAACTGACCGAAGAACGTTTTCCGTATCTGCAACGTTATAGAGAGCGCGTGTATCGAACAGGAGATCTGGTCCGAATACTTTTCAATGGCACATTCGACTTCCTTGGCCGTGTTGACGATCAAGTCAAGCTGCGCGGACAACGACTAGAGGTCGGCGAAATCAACTCGGTTATCAAGCAAGCAGGGAATAATGTATCGGATGTTGCAACACTGGTGCTCCAACATCCTAAACAACAGAAAGAACAACTGGTCTCGTTCGTAGTCTTCGGAAAAACAACAAGCGGTCGGGTTGGCACCTTGCTGGGCGAAACAAGTGGAATATCTGGCGCGAAGGAGGCATGCCACGAAACGCTACCGCCATATATGGTTCCTACGCACTTCGTTCCTATTACTGCCATGCCCCTGAATGTCAACAACAAAGCAGATGCAAAACAGCTCAAGGCTATCTATCAAGCTTTATCTGTCAGCGAATTACAAAAGCTCTCGGCTACATCGAATGGACAAAGCGAGATCTGGTCGGAGCAGGATAAAAGTCTTCGCGAGGTGCTCATGAACGGCTTGAAAGTGTCTGAGGACTCTATCGGCAAAGATTCCAGCTTCTTTGAGCTAGGTATGGATTCTATATCTGTGATTGGCGTATCCAGAGCAATGAGGCAAGCTGGCTTCGCGAATGTTACCGCATCAGCAGTTATGAAATACCCTACCATTCGCCAGCTTTTGAAGGCGTTAAAGTCAAGTCCCTCTACGCATAGCGACCGTGGCTCAATAATCGCAGCGCAACAAAGGATTATTGCAGTCCAGCATCGTCATCGACGAACAGTCGCTCATTCATTATCAATCGATCCATCAGCAATCGAGGCACTAGCGCCGTGCACACCTTTACAGCAAGGGATGATCGTGAGATTTCTAGAAAGCGACAATGGTCTCTACTTCAACAGTTTTCGGTTCCAATTGAAGGATAATATCGATGAAGCAAGACTTCGGGTGGCGTGGAAGACCGTGTTTACATCAACACAGATCTTGCGAACTGTGTTTGTGAACACGGAAGACGGCTACGCTCAGGCAGTTCTGCATGGAGTTCCTTTCCATTGGACACGGTATGCCCTGTCCAAGGATGAAGATCTGACAAGTCATCTGGATGAGATGAGGCAAGAGTGGTTACAGCTTAATCGCACTGAGATCCGACAGCCGTTTGAACTCCTCCTGATCACAACACCAACACAGCGGCAACTTGTTGTGCACATCTTTCATGGACTATACGATGGCGTTAGTATTGAACACATCTTTCAGTCAGTCTGGGATGCCTACTTCCAGCGGAAGCTCGAGCAGCATGCGCCTTCTTTTCACTCTGCTCTCGCTCATGGACCCTTGCGGGTGGTCGAAGGCGCAAAGAACTTTTGGCTGGAGAACTTGCCCGATATGTCCTACGTTGAATTCCCCGCGCTTGTGGACAAACCAAATCAAGAAACTGTGGTCGTTACACGAGAACTACATACTTCTACATCTGTCGAATCGATCAGGCGCAAACTTAACGTCACAGCTCAAGCTATCGCTCAAGCTTGTTGGCACGGTGTTCTTCAAGGATACGTCAAAGAAACCGTAACTACAGGCATAGTTGTCTCTGGTCGCAGCATTGATCTTGAGGGCGCAGATCGCATCATTGGTCCGATGTTCAACACCATTCCGTACCAACATCGATCGCAAAATAGCAATACCTGGGCTGATCTTATCAAGAGAGTACATGACTTCAATACCGCTGCTCATCAAAATCAGCATACTCCACTGAGAGATATCATGAAATGGTGCAGGCGGAACTCAAGCCAACCGCTCTTCGACACTCTTTTCGTTTATCAAATAGGAAAGAACGAGGAGGATTGGGCAATTAACGATGCTTGGGAGATACTTGCAGGAGATACTATTGCGGATTACCCTCTAGCGCTCGAGATTGAACAAAAAGCGGACCATCACTTCAAACTGACTCTGGTCTCGCAGGGACGCATCTCAAATCAACAAACCTCGAATCAGCTACTCGACCAATTTGAAAACACACTGAGACATGTCTTGGAAGATCCAATGACCATGTTAGAGCTACCTGTGGTAACTAAGGGCGCTCCGGCGAACGCAACATCTAAGGAAGAGCCTACGATGAACGGATCTATCCGCCGAACAAGTTTTATCTGGACAGAGGATGCTAGCATTATCAAGGAAGAGATTGCTCGTCTTTGTGGTGCCGAAAGTGAGGAGATTATTGAAACAACATCCATCTTTGAGCTCGGCCTCGACAGTATCGATGCAATCAGGCTATCTTCAAAGCTCAGAAGCCACAATATCCATCTACCAGTCAGCGGCATTATGCGTGGACTCAATATCGCAGGAATGGTACAAAACATATCAGACAACCCGACATCGCCAGAGAAGCGCTCTACAAGTGCGAACCTAGGCCTTGACAAGGAAAACCTTAAAGATCATCTGGAACAAAATGATTTCGACACCACCAATCTCGCGGATGTCCTTCCCCTGACGCCCCTACAAGAAGCTATGGTCGCCGAAATGATTACGTCCGAGTATACGAGGTATTACAACCACGATGTACTGAAGCTGGTTGCAGGTACCGATATCGACAGGTTACATAATGCCTGGACACAGATTGTGCAAGCCTCGCCGATTTTGCGTACTTCTTTCGTCGAGATACCCGATCCAAATTTCCAGGCTGCTTTTGCGCAGATCATCCATAAGACAGTCCACCAGTTTTGGTCACGGACTAAAGTGGAGAAAGAGCCTAGTTTCCAAGAGATCTTCGACAGACTCCGCAGGGAGGCGGTCAATCTTGCTTTGCATGGACCTCCTTTCCATATCCTGGTGGTTGAAGCACCTACGCAGACTTATCTTGTCTTGTCGATCGCTCATGCACTCTACGATGGTTGGTCCCTTGGTCTGCTGCACTCTGACGTCCATAGTGCGTATTACAACCAGTACAAGCCTCGGCCAAGTTATGAGCCCGCACTGCTCGACATCCTATCAACATCTGGTTCCGGTGCGGCTTCATTTTGGCAAGACTTTCTCTCGGGCGCTAAACCTAGCTTGTTTCCACGTCGACAGAACGCGTTGAGCAAAAGCTACGGACATACACATCGCCACCAGCAGCGCAGCCAGGCGCTTCTTAGCGATGTATTATCCTTCGCCAAGAAGTGTAACATTTCCCTTCAGACTTTAGGTCAGACAGTCTTCGCTTTGGTACTAGCATCGCACACGCAAACTCTGGACGTGTCGTTCGGGTCTATTCTGTTAGGTCGGGACGACGACGTGAGTTCGCGGCTGCTCTTTCCCACAATGAATACAGTTGCGATACGCATGGTTCTACACGGAACTGGGATTGAATTGTTGCATTACGCTCAAGACAACTTCACAGGTATCAAAAAGTGGCAACATTTTCCACTACGCAAGATTTCGGCTTTGGCTAGCATCAACGGTAGGCTGTTCGAAGCACTGTTCATATTTCAGAGGGGGCTAGAAGAAAGTAACTATCAAGATAGCAGGCTCTACACGAGCGTTGAGGGTCACAGCGATGTCGAGTATCTGGTCTGTGTTGAGATGGAAGTATTGGGGGACGAATTGACATGGCGATGCGCCGTGAAGGACGAGGTTTTTTCAGAAAGAGAGGCTAAGGACTTGCTGGATCAGCTGGACTATGTGTTGAGACACATTATCAAACAGCCAAATGTCCCTTTGATTGATGCCACATCGAAAGGTACCTCCGTCTGCGGTTTGCGCGCCTTTGAGGAAGAGCAAGAAGATCCTCAGAACACAAACGGCACGACAATCGACCAAAAAGTCACCTCGGACGGCGAGCTAGAATCTCAAACAATCCGCCAAATCCGTTTGGTTCTCGCTACCGTTTCTAGAATGCCGGAAGACGAGATCACAAAAGACATGACCATATTCCACATTGGTCTCGATTCGATCAGCGCAATCAAAGTTTCGTCGCTTCTTCGCAACCGAAACATAGCGCTGAGTGTTGGCGAGATGCTCCAAGCAGGCACAGTCGAAAAGATGGCCAAAGTAGTTGACACACGCACGGGTTATTCAGAAGATATCAACAGTGACTACCAGCGCGTGCTCGACGAAGCCATGGCAGCTCTGGATCACTCGAATATCCTACATCAAGCGGGCGTAAAGGCTACAGATGTTGCGGAAATACTACCTGTTACCGCTGGACAACTATACACTCTAGCGATGTGGGTCAATATGAAGGACAGCACTTTATATCCGAGCTTCTCCTACGAAATCCAAGGACCAGTGCCATTCGAAGTACTTCAACACTCGTGGCAAGCTTTAGTGTCTGCGAATCCCATCCTGCGAACATGTTTTGTCACTACCAGGGACGATCACGTGCCCTACGTGCAAGTCGTGCTACAGAAGTCTGAAACGGCTATAACTGATACCACCGGCTTTGGTGATGACAAAATCAATGATACTCTGACTGAGCTTATATCAAGCCAGCCATGGGCCAATCTCATCGTATCACGCACCTCAGATGGGTGGCGCATGAGCCTGAGAATCCATCATGCACTCTACGATGGCGTTAGCGTGCCTCTTCTGATGGCGCAGTTCCAGGACCTGTGCAACAACATCGCTGTACATCCACAAAATGACGCCATGGCCAAACTCACAGCCATGTCGTCGAGCGCAACTGCGCACAGGCGCCGCGAACTGTTCTGGAAAGAGTACCTTCGAGGTGCAACACCACGGCATCTGAGTCGACAACCTAAAGCAGCAACAAAAGCCAAGATTGAAATCTTCAAGCCTGGGGTCCTCCAGACGTCTATGTTAGAAGCACTGGCTCGGAGGCATGGAGTTTCTATCCAGTCGCTTTTTATCGCAGCGTACGCAAAGCAATATGCTACTTTGACAGGTACTGGCACGGGCAGAGATGTTTTCATTGGTGTCTACCTCGCAAATCGCTCGCTCCCCATTGAGAACATCGCTTTAGCTGCTGTCCCCACCGTCAACATGCTTCCACTACGAGTGTCGTTGCCACATGAAGAGGATATAATCGCTGTAGCAGTCCAAATCCAACGCGATCTGCAAGAGATTGGCAACCCAGTCAACGCTTCCGCAAGCCTTTTCGAGATCAGCAAATGGACTGGCGTCAAAATCGATACGTTCGTCAACTTCCTCTCACTCCCGAAGACTGAGCAAGACGACGAGAAATCTATGCCATATGACACTGCTGCTGGTATCAAGGTCCGATTAGTTGAGCAGTGGGAGCGTTCAGTCAGCCGGGTCTCGGCAATCGAGGAGGTGAGTTCGGAGGAGGTGTTCTCGAAGCTTCAGAACGACAAGGTCAGCGGGGCTTATCTGGTAAGTTCGCCTCTTGATCTCTCTCTACGCACATCGTACAAGTGCTAATCAGTTTATAGGAGGCGATTAACGCCGAGGCTGCCATCCGCAATGGGGCCTTGGATGTCGGGCTCTTTGCGCCGACGGACTTGTTGGGATTGGAGCAAGGGGAGAAGCTGGTGCACGGTATCAAAGATAGTTTGGCGAGGGTAACAGAGGGTTGAATTCAGGATATGGCGTTGTGACTTATTCCGGGAGAAGAGGTGTACTACCATGTTTTTTATCTTTCGATGGCGTTGGGAGTAATGATGAGTACTGGCGTTGTTGTTTAGGTAGACCAATGGAGTTTTGGGTAATGTCCTTAGGAGCGAAAGCATTCCCAACCGTACGAAACTTGCCGTGAAATTCAAAAATAAGTTCAATGCCTCTAAGTTCCTACAACACATATATTGTCCTTGGTGAACCCGTTGATTCATAAGCGAAGTAAAGCCAAGTTCGATTATAGTGACCTATGTATATGCTAATAGAAGGTCGTAAACTATCTCTCCTCAACATCAGGCTTCATTGCTCGAGCCATGAACCATCGAATTCCCAGAACCTTCCTGTTGGGCATCTCGATTTCAAAGTTCCCTGGCACAATTTGAAACCTAAACCCAACTAACCCAGCTTTTTCCAGCATCATCTGGACTTCTCCTTCTTTGAAACCCGTGGGTCTTTTGGTGGTCGCCGTCTTTGTAGACTCATCACCAACACCCTGCTCCTCTTTTTCTTCTTCTTCTGAAGCAGCGAACAAGTCGTGAATGTACAGTACGCCTCCAGCCTTCAACCGCGCAGCCAGCCTCTCGACAGCATCTTCGGCGTCAGGGAAGTGATGCAGTGCTGCGCCGACCGTAATCAGATCGAAGTCGTTATACTCTGCCGCGCTAGATTCCATGATCGACGCCGGTTCTAGCGGGTTCGAAAGTAAGTTCCCAACAACTGCTGCTGTAACGAGCCCGTGGTGATTCAGCTGGAATTCGGTGCTGTTGGCCGTGTACCGTTCGATCATCGCGGGGGGAGGCGTCGATAGCTTTGATGGTTGACACGTATGGGGCAAAGACCTTTTAATTGTTTTGTTAGTCATAAACCGGCCGACGGACGTGATTGATACACAAGCAGTAAGTGTTCACACATGCTTACTCTGCTCAAGAAACCGGATCCACACGCGTAGTCTAGCATCTTCACCTCTTTGCTTGGTCTTCTGTCATCCGAGCTGTTGTTGGCCCAGTCCAGACCAACAAACGAGAGGTTATCGCGTATGCTTTGGGCCATTTTTTGTCGACTGGGCTTGTTGATGGGGCTTTCTTCGAACCAGTCTGACATTGCACTTTTGGCTCTGTTAGCCTGCTTCTTTCTCACCTACCCTTCGTGGGCCACAGGGCAAGACAACGTACCCAATGTTTTTTTCTGTGTCTGAAAGATCCATCTTGGTCTTTAATTACAAATCGGGCTCTTGAGGGTTCGAATATCTTGTTACAGAAGATTTTGTTTTGATATCTGAGTGGACATCTTCTAAGTGGGAGACCTTCTCATCTTAAGTGAACTTGAAGTGGCTCAGATTCTCGCCATAAAGTCTCCGAGATATAGCGACGCTCGGAGAGAATCATCGCGTGATGTCTGTCGTCGGACAGTTAATTGCTCTTTCAGGTACTCTTCATGATTAGGTGCTCAGGAACACGACCAAAAAATGGTCACGGTTCAATTGCATGCGAGGCGTATAAAAAGCGTCACGTGGTTCTGGCTCTGTGTATGGCCTAACGTAGGCAGCGAAGCGGCCTCAGGATGATCGAGGCTTGGAATGTGTCAAAGCTCACGAGTACTCGTCCGCGCCGTCAGACTATACGGGGTGTCCACATTTATCGTTAGATGGACTTTATAGCAAAATGAAACGCCTGGCAAGGATGTTGTCGCTGCCATTAGCACGTGAGTGAGAATTGGCCATCATTTCAATGTTCTAGGTACCCAACAAAACATCGTCCGAAGCAATCAGAATAGCCTCGCTAACGTTAATCGAGGCCTGCAGTACGAGACCGTTGTCATCTCTTCGCTTCTCCCCACAATGCCCTGTTTCAGTTGTGGTAATATAAAGAATACGAGAAGCGTCACCGTCGTGAGGCTCTCCGCCCCTCGCTTTGCTTTTGCTGATGCCCGCGCAGCCACATTGATTTCTCGCTCCACTTTATTGACCTCACCTGTTCTGGCTGATGCAGCGATGCTCCATTCCTTTGGGACCGCCACCAGCGGCTCGTTTTCGTATCGTACCGATGTTACTAAGGCTCTTAACCGAGCCATGGAAGCGTTTGGCGCCAGTATGTAGGGTTCGACCGTGATCCTTCGTTGGCTGGTTTCCTGAACTGGAAAGAGTTTGACCCCAAAGGCGTAAAGTGCAGGTGGAGTGTGCGGGAAAAAAGGAGCTAGTGGTGCTGAAGCTGGGTTCGAACTTCGACGTGGCTCCCCATGTCTCGTGCACCACAGGCCCACAGAATGGGCTGGACGCCGACTGCGCTCTGTGGGCGTGTCTGCCACCTACAGGTACTGTAGTCGGTAGGTATGCACAGTACTTTACCCGAGGACGCGCAGGGAATGGAGCAGCTGGTCCCGAATTGCCCGAATCATCAGGCCTCGTTATGAGGTCGGATAGCTAGGTCGGCTCCGGCAACCTCATCCACGAGCTGCATGTCAGCGATAATCCCAACCTTGGGTCGAGCGATTCCGGTAACTCTTGACCGGCGCTGGCTTGGGAACGTGGGCGAAGGCGAACTCGCGGGGCCGCCGCCCACTGCTAAACGGCTGTGAAGGACATGTCTCCACCGATCTACCCACGACGAAGAACGTCTAGACCGAGTTCCTCGCATCCCACGACTGATACTCCAGTCGCTTTTTCTTCAGCTGAGATATGATCGACGCCGACAGGCGAGAGAGGAGCAGTGCATGCAGGATGACTTGGATCGACGAATCACAGGCGTAATCTGACCTCAGCTCTCAGCCCTGATGCAGGGCTGAGCCGGAGGAAAACACAAATGTGCTCAGCTTTTACAGAAGACTCTCCATCCTCGTTAGCACAGATTCGATTGAAATGCTTGATGGGCACAGTATTCAAGACTGCTTTTGTGCAGAATGTGTGCGACTGGATTTGAGTTCCACTCCTAAAACCCTGGAGTGCTGACTCTGCACCCAACAGCGGCTCTTGATTACGCCGCATATTTGGCCCCATTCTGACTTACACAAGCGGAAGCATCGACTGTGCAGGGACGAATGATATTGTAGATCGCCGAAACCCTATCCGAGTATGGCGTTGCTGACTGCAGTCAGCCCATCCCGATTGGATGCTCCGCGGCTACATGTTAATTCTTTGCTTACTCTAGTGCAAATCGCATGCCTCGCTGCCAACCCGAGAAGGCCAGGTGCGTACGGCCGCACGCCGCCATGCATCTAAGCTTGCCCTTGCTCCTCAGATTCGCTGTCCCGGCCGCTGCCAAAGCACAGCCGCATTAGGTATATGCCACTTGGCCGGGGCTCAAAGCATATGGTCAGCGCCGTTGCGTTAAGAATTCGACCCACCCGTCCTTACCTTTGACCTTCTTGCCCGAAATCATGGATCGCCGCGACGAGTATCAAGAGAACATGGGCAGTCCGAGGAGTTACACTGAAGGCCAATGGAGCCCACCACCACGGTTCCAGGAGCATGATCACATCCACACAGCTGAGGCATCACCACCGCAAGCCTACTCACCAAATCAAGGCTCTCCACCGGCGGTCTCGCCGCCGCTTAACGAATACCAGCAACCACAGTATCAACAATCCCAGATCTCATCACAGAATCATGAGGGATATCAGCAAGGGTATGTTACCTCGCCGTGAGTATTCCGACCCAGTCACCTCTAGTGGGCTGAATCGAAATGCTTTCTGTCACATATTGATACAGTCGTCTAACTTTGCGGCAGGTATTCTACTGAGAAGGAAACACCGTACATGACCTACAATGCTTTCGGAACACCAACACCGGATTACTCAGGCCCACAGGTGGTACCAGGACAATTCTCGGCCCATGATTATCCCCATGGCGGTCGACCAATGTCGCCCTCATCGCAAGGAGGCACAACACTCATGTCTCCCCAACTACGACCGTATGGTTTCAAAGAGCATGTTGACCCAAACGACCCCATGGAGCGACCTGGGACCGTTCCTCCACCAGTTCCACCTAAAGATGACCGAAAGTGTGGTATGAAAAAGCGGACATTCTTCATCCTTATCGGATGCGTACTCATCTGGCTTATTGCCCTTGGATTAGGTCTGGGACTGGGTCTAGGCTTGGGTCTGAAGAAGAAGAGCTCGTATGTATTCATACACTCGCATCGGTGCGGTTCACGGAAAGCTAACGGGCACGCAGGGGTGGCGAAGAGTCCGATCCATTCTGTCGCTCCAACCCGGATCTGTGCATTGGTGGCGCACTCAACGCGAACTACTTTTCAAAGAAGGGCGCGTTCAATGGAACAGGTATTGCTTTGGCCGGAGAGTCATGGAATACTGGCCAGCGACGGATTTTCACACTCTACTTCCAGCACCATACCGGTGATATCAGGTTCATGCAATACACCACGGACCGAAAATGGATTGGTGGCACGAAGGCTGAGACCGTCGCAAGCGACGCAAAAGACGGTTCACCTATTTCTGCTGTGGCCTATGCCATAAACGCTACCCAATATGTAAGTGATGTCCGTGCAACCCTCTAGCGGCCTCTTTGTGCTGATGACATACAGTTCCATGTCTTTTATGTTGACCAGAACACGACGATTCGACAGCTTACCAAGACTAATAATACCGACATCTGGCAGCCCGGTCCACTGAGCGATCTCAAGCTAAAAGCCTTCGACAACCCAAGCGTTGGACTGCAAGCGTGCTGGAAGGGCAACTATTATGGCGACTCCGACTTTTCCAAATTCCCAACTGCTTCGGGTGAGCAGAACCAACAACCCTTTGACGAGCGCCTAGGTATGAACATCTGGTTTGCAGTCGATGACTCTACCTTCCAACAGTATGCTTGGTACAATGGTCAAGACGTCTGGGTTCCTATCCAGCGCTGGCCCGGCTTCAACGGCCACGCCGGTGTTGGTTGTTACAGCTGGGGCGAGGGTACCACCACCTATGCCATGCTCGAAAACAAGCAAAATGACATCGAATTCTGGTGGAAAGACACGAACACGACGACCAAATCCGAAGAGAACCACCCCATCAACTCGTGGCAAAACTCCTCGATGGGCGCAATCCGCGGTGTCTATCCGACCACCTCCCTCGGCTACACCACCTACTTCTACGCTCAAATGGCCGACAAGACTATCAAGGGGTATAACGTCACGTACCAAGCGGAGAACACGACATTCGTTGAAGACGATACTTTCACGATCACGGATCCCGCCGGCGCAGTTGACGGTCTTGGTGGCACACATCTCACGGTAACGGCATATGCAGAAAAGGACGATAATCAAAAGGTGATATGGGACAGTTTGTATGTCTTCTATCAAACTGCTGGTGACGACATCACGGCTTTCACTCGACCCCTAGCTGGAGGCGAATGGACCAAGGGAACACTTGCGATCCCGGATGATTGATTGATGAGGCGAGCGTGCGTGCCAAGGCAAATGAAAAGTATTGGACAGGAGGAACTCCTTCGCTTTGTATATGTTTCTTTGGTGTTTTGCTCTCTCGGTAAACTTCCGGGATATAAAGACTCTCGTTGCAGAGCCGGCCAGGAAAGCGGGCGTTGGGCGTTAGAAGATACCTAATGACAAGATGGTTTTGCTCGTTACACACTACAATGATCCTTGATAATCAGACCATCGCTATATGTTGTGAACTCAAACACCATGCAACATATCTAGTTCTGCTCATTTTGGTGGATTCTTTCTTTTGCTTCATTAGTCGCACTCATAAATTAGACTACCAAATTTAGCATGGCAAGATGACCTCGTTACGAGAACGCATTCTAATACTATGCCGTACCTGGCATTACTCTGGTAGAGTGAAAGAAACTTTGGTGCACTCTCATAGTGGTATATTATCTACGTAGTGCATAAGTCGTGTGAGTAGACGCGGGCCCCATGGGTACTCTCATCACGAAGGTGAAATACGCGCGCACGTGAACAGGTGTTGCCAAGAAATCGCGAACTTCACTTACACAGGACAGCGCAAGTTGACTTCCAACACCAACCATGCCACCAAAAGGTTCCAAAAAGTCTGCGAAAGCTACATCAAACAAAACACTTGTCCTTGATAACGGTGCATACACGCTCAAAGCCGGACTGGTGTCGACAGATACGAAACCTACTTACGATGACTGCGCGGTAGTGCCAAACTGCATTGCGCGGAGTACACGCGACAAGTGCACGTATACTGCGTCGGAGCTCGCATCATGTAAAGACTTTGGCGAACTAGCATTTCGCCGGCCGGTAGAGAAGGGCTTCATCGTCAATTGGGAGGCGGAGAAAGCTATATGGGAGCATGAGTTCATGGGACCTACCGCGGGGGAGGGGCTGAGGGTGGGTATGAGCTTGCGCGAGGCAGTCAAGGCAATAGGCTGATGTGTGTACAGTGTGATCCTAAGGAAACGAATCTTGTCCTGACAGAAAAGCCAAATTGCCCGAAAGAGCTGCAAAAGAACTGCGACGAGATTGTGTTCGAGCAGTTCGAGTTTGCGGCGTATTATCGCTGCGTGGGTCCAACGCTCAATGCCTACAACACGACAAACGCTGCCTCGATATCCTCCCTCCCGCAGGAGTGCCTCCTCATCATTGATACATCGTACTCGGACACGACCATACTCCCCCTCTACAACGGAAAGCTCATACAATCGGCTGTGCGGCGTCTCACCGTTGGAGGGAAGCTCCTCACCAATTACCTGAAAGAATTGTCCTCCCTGCGACACTACAACATGATGGAGGAAACATACTTGCTTAATGAGATCAAAGAAGCTGTCTCCTACGTCGCGCCCTCGTCACAGCAGTATGCGAAAGACCTCGAGCGGACGTGGAAGGGGCGGTTAGGCGACAGGAGGGAACTAGACACGAGCATTGTCATGGACTACGTACTGCCAGATTACGAGAAGTCAATACACGGCTATGCGCGGCCTCACGATGCTGCAAAGTCACGAATGCGGCGTGGGTTGCAGCCGATGCAGGGCCCGCGGGAGGACCTGTTACCACTCGGCAACGAGCGCTTCGCAGTACCAGAGCTACTCTTTAATCCGTCAGACATTGGCATCCAAGAAGTTGGACTCCCTGGTGCTATCGTGGACTCTTTGAGCGTGCTGCCTGAAGCATTGAAGGTCGGCATGTTGGCGAATGTGGTGATTGTGGGTGGGAATGCACTGATCAGCGGATTTACAGCGAGACTGGAGGCGGAGTTGAGGGCACTGGTGCCGGCTGAGTATATGCTGAAGGTATCGAGAGCAGAAGACGCCATCAAGCATACATGGCTCGGGGGAGCGCGGTTTGCTAGCCAGCCAGAGCTCCTGAAGCAGGTGCTGGTGGACAAGGCCGAGTATGACGAGCGGGGCTCGACATGGCTGGTGAAGAAATTCGCATAGATAGAGGTGCAAAGCTTAATACTGAAGACACGTGCAAGAATAGTCCCACTTGTTCCTCTTCAGGGTGGTGGTAGCATGATAGTTGCGGCTCGGAGGCTGCTCCATGGTGATTGGTCAATCGGCGGCGGCTTGGCGCGTGGTTGATTTGCATGTCGACGAGATTTGAGACTGTGGACAGTCCAGGCCGCCTGCGTTTCCAGCACATCTCTCAACTCAATGCGCCAAATAGCGCGCCCCTCGCGGGCACTGGGCCCTTCACACTCGCTCTGTTCGTCATTACAGCCGCGAGCCTTGCCATGGACCTGCCGCCATGCCCGCCATCCCTCGCTCGCTTTCTCGACGACTGCGCCGCGCACCTTCCTGCTGTCGGGCAAGCAAGACAAGAAGAAACACCAGCAGTTCGTACGCAGATGGCAGAAGCGGCTACTGGGCGACTCGGAGCCCATTGGCGCACACGTTGACCCGTACGATCCCACGTCGCCCGTCCGGATAGCGCCCGAGGAGCAGGGCGAGTACGAGGAGGTGCTCGCCGAGGACGGACGGGACGATGCCGAATTCCCCTTGTACACGCCTGCCGAGAGCGACAGAGGGCTCTTACATGTCGGCAACGAGCCGTGGCTCAGGCAGAAGCTCGAGGGCGACATGGCCAAGGAGTTCGAGAAGCTCACGCTGCGCACATACACACCCTTGACCCTGGACATGGCGAACGAAGTCGAGGAGCTGACGGGCACGCCGTATACCCTCAAAGACGAGAACCTGATGATGGCCCAGACGGTGCACAATGTGACGGGGCGGCCATACACGGCGTTGAACTTCGGTCTACATAAGAAAACCACGTCGCCCTACGAGCTACGCAGCCGCTTCGCCCAGGCCGTCGCCGAAGTATATGCGCTCAAGGAAGCTGGTCTCAGCATGGACTTGTCCAAGTTCCCCAACCGAGGCATCTACGATGCGCCACAGTGGATCGGAGATATCAAGTTGTCTAAGACGGAGGGCGGAGAACTAACCCTTGCTTACCCAGCAGACGCGAGCGCCGAGCGATTCCTTCAAGTGATGCAGGCAGCGCCAGAATGGGAGCCAACGTTGGGAGAGGAGGGAGAGGAGCTTCTCACTGACGAACCTGCACCAGATGCACTTCTGCCGCAGGAGCAGCCACCCGTCATGGATCCGGATACACCTGCGTTCAAGAGAGCGGCTGTCGTCAAAACGGATCCAGATAAGAAGCCGTTCGACTTCATGTCAAACCGCCCCGTGCCGCGAACAAAGCCTGCACAAGAAGTGGAAGCGGAGGAAGTCATTGTGACACAGGAGCGAGCACTCTCAGAAGAGATTCCCACACCCTCGCGGGTGGCGGAGATCACGTCTGCACCTGCTGAATCTGAACTGCCCAGCTCTACACTTGAAACTAAGGCACAGCCCTCCGCAGATGATCGCTTAACTTCAAGAGAAGACCTGAAACACGGTCAAGTAGAGTCATCTACTCCAAGGGCTGATGAGGCGAAATGGCGGCAAGTACCCATTGCTGATGTCGCTGTCAAATTTGCCGTAAGTATCTCAACGTACACACTCAAACCTCAAGATATTGATATATGCTAGCTGTCCAAACGTCTGCTCCAGCTTACTGGCCTCCACATATCCGACCCACACCTCACATCCGCCGTCACCCTCGGTGATCTATACGGCTACCTCTGCGCCACCGCCAGACCCCAGCCCACAAGCCTTTACTCTGCCATCCACATCGAAGGCCAGCGAGCACGCGAGCGCGCGAAGCAACAACAGTCCGCACCCGAAGTACCTTCCAGGAGAAGAGCCGACCTGGGCGATCTCATCAACCTCGGCAACGTGGAATTGCGCCGCGTCAAGCCTACCAAGACGGAGCAACGGACCAAGACTGGTCTCGACAAAGTGGTGCAGTATGCGCTCTGGGAGCGAGGGCTCCTTGATGATGGCAATACACCAAAAACGGCGGCTAGTTATACTAAGAGCAAGTCGCGGGTAGTGGAGGGAACGCGGCAAGCGCCTGAGTTCGGAAAGCCGATGAGTAGCAAGGGAGCAAATTTCTTGGCTAAGAGGACGAAGGAATGGAGGGAGGAGCAGGAGAGACAGGCGAGAGCTTCCCTTGTACAGTAATAAGTTAGTCAGTGTTCAAGGTGTGCCTTGGTTTGGCTTTGTTGCATTACAGGAATCGCCAGCAGCGAGTTGAAGGAGGGGTTTATTGTACATTATATGGGGATCTACCCTTCAGCATGTAGGCTATTCGTTCCAGGTTTGGAGAGGCCTGCGTGCGTAAGAGAAGAACCGTACTGAACAAGTTATGCTACTGTGTTAACTGGTGTAATTATATACAGAGACTCGTTATTGTCCATTCTCGACTGCTTTCCGCTGACTCTTCTGCTTGCCCTTACCCGTATTCGAATCCTTCATGTTCGAATTCTGCATAAAGCACCAGCACCGGCACCTCACCTTTGGCAATTATACCTATACAGCAAGCAGATGTAATGATTACAGCTTTGGTGAGTGAAGTGATATAGAGGCGCAAGGCACATGAACATTGTCAACGCGTTATTTTCAGTGAGCAATGCTACCATAACGCCGTGCTATGCTGCTGTATAGAGCCCTTCTGATGAACGCCGGTGGCCAGCCAAAACTTGTCTAATCCTTTCGCGCGCCCAAGCCATGACCAGGCATTGGCAAGTTTCCTGGGAACGTAGATAGTAAGCAACGAGGCCGGCCAAGTTGGCGTACAAATTGAAGGCCAAGTCTTGCTCCCAACTATTGCTTGGGCCTCGTACCTGCTATGTCTTCCATGGCGTCCTTTACAAGGAAGCTAAGGTAACCATTGTCAGCGTGTGACCATGCCGGTATGTGATCTTTACCTATGGATGGGACTTACTTATACCACAACACCGTCGGCAGCACGGTGCCCAAATGCCACAAGCTATGCGCATCCAGCATGCCCCCCCACGGCGGGAAATCCAGCAACTCCAAGCTCATCGCCACGACAATCCACGCCACACAAAGACCCGGCCAGACCGCCCACGTCCGCCCTATCCGTCGGTACTGCACGTAGCTGAAGCCGCTCCACAGCAGGTTCGCTACCACCCCGACCGCCACGTTCGCCGCCATGTTGTACGTGTAGTCCCAGGACCACAGCGAGAGATACGCCACGTGCATGGAGTACAGCAGCACACACAGGACCGTCCACAACCGTAACACAGACTGCTTCCTGCCTCGCTCGTCGCTCCTGTCCAGCCTGAACACCCGTATCGGCGCGTAATACAGCCCATACAACACATTCGCGCCCGCGGCGAAATAGTCCAGCTTCTCCGTCAGATTGGAATCCCGCGTGTGAAATATCATGCTAAACGTCCAGCTCGCAAGCCCCACGTAGCCGAACAGGAGGTAGTATTTTCGCAGCGCGTATGTGGCGGGGATCTTGTCGCGCAGCTGCCGCATGCCCCAGTCGTGCGCGAGGTAGTTGAACAGCGAGAAGATGACGCTGAAGGGCTCCTGCATGCCCGCGAAGCGGTAGAAGGGCCATTTGCCGTGGAATTGCGTGATGGGCTGCATGTACGGGGGCGTGCGCGCGAGGCGCGCGTCAGTTACGATGTGTTGGCAGGTGTAGTCGCATTCGGAGGGACAGTCCCAGAAAAGTAGGCGGCGATGGATGGCTGTGGCTACTGGTAAGCTGGTTGATGCTCTTGCTAATTTGCTAATATCTACGGAGGATGGCGGGCGTACGAATTGAGGTGGGATTTTGGCCGCAATTGGCATCTTTGCAGACCTGGATGGTTGGTCAACATCTATAAGATTATAAGCCCATGCGGAGTTGCCGTACTTGCAAACAGTGTTTGAACTCGGGCAATCTGTCACCAAGAGAAGCCTGTGCAATTCCAACGATGAGCAAAAGAAATATCGCCAGCATTTGCCATGTCGGAGCTATGCTTGTTCTCATGGTTGCCGGCGTGGCACGGCTCTCGAGGCCATGTGTTTGTTGTTCATGTCCAGAGAACGTTGTCGCGTGGCTTGAATGATCGACAGGGTCTTGGCGGCTTGCTCCGACACACCCCTCCCTCCAGCCCCTGAGGCTCCAAAAAACAGGTTGCCGCAGAGGCAAAAAATATACGGCAAATGGCAAAAAGATCAAAAGTGGACGGGCGGGTGATCGAAACCCGGACCTTCCGCAGCTTCATCGCAAGGATGCAAAGCGGACGCTCTACCACTGAGCCACACGCCCATTACAACTCGTTGAGCTGAGATGAGAAATCTTGAGACTATTAACAATATATACTACTTAAATAATATTCTGCTGCTTGTGTCTGTAACGTACAGTCTACCAGGAAGTCCACCTTGACTACTGAGTACAAGGTGGGGTCATAGTTTGAATCAAAGCAAGGTTTTCGCCGCCGTTGCGTGCCGAAGAACGCCGAGAGTGCTCAGGGCGCCCGCGTCTACTCACACAACAACCACGACGTACACAGTATGCACTAGTGTATTTCACTTTCATCCAGTCATCATCAAAATACTGTCAACACTTTCAGTCACTTCCAAAAGATCTGTGTCTACTTATGCTTACTGGTCATACAAGCAAGTATATTATCGATGGGCTGGTGTTGTGTCTCTCCTCCTCGAATCTACCTACTTTCACTCTTTGTCTGCGGTCACTATGCATCGGAACATATGGAAGTTATCGGTACATACCTTCTCAAAGCTCTATCTACGTTTTAAGGACACCGCCAAGATGGAGAGCGTACTAGGTGCCGTATCTTCAAGAGCTCATGCATGTGCTACAAATTATCTTTGCATTCGTCTTCTACAGGATACTGCGCATAACCATAGGCTTACATTGGATGTAAAGTTATTAATCTCACGCTTTTTGACTTCGGCATCTAGGTTAAATTTTAACTAAGAAGAAGTTTGCAGCTCATCTAGAACCCATCTCACCCCATCCACAACAACATCCGGCTGAGTCAGCTGTACAAAATGTCCACTCTCGCGTGCAAACACAAGCTTACTCCTCGTAGAAAGCTTCAGATGTTCCTTCATGAGACCCTCGCTCTTCTCATCAGCCGTGCTGATCAACTCTCTCACATTACTCCTCTGCTCCTCGGTCCCATTCCCCTTCTCAACGCCCGCCTTATACATCCGACTCCAATCCCTACTCCGCATACCCCCTATCACGTAAACCGGTTTATCTCCAAGCAGAGGCTGCCGTTTACTCAACTCCTTGGCCCGCAACGTCTCAAAACTCGGTGCGTACGCGATATCCTCCTTGTCCGCGATTACGTTGTACTTCTCCGTCGATTCGTCACACATGAGCGCATCCCACTCCTCCTGCGTCAACTTATGCTCGGCTTTAATGCCCTTGCCAGCGTATGATTCAACACCCTCAGAGATAGCGACGAGATCCGGATCATTCACATTCAAGACTTGGGGCATGGTCTCGTGGTTGGCGTCGACGAGCACCACGCCAGCGATATGCGGGCCATTCCCCGTAAGGAAGATGAACTCGTTTATCAGCACGCCGGCCCAGGAGTGACCCACGAGGATTAGAGGGTTCGAAATGGGGGCTTTTTCGATCAGATAGGAGAGCTCCAGAGCAATGTTTTCGGCTGTGGGCGCGAGCGGCGATGGCTCCGAGTTGCGATAGCCGGAACGGTCGTATGTGTAGCTGCGCAGGGAGGGAGAGAGTTGCCGTGCTACGGCTGCCCAGCTGAGACTGCTGCTTGCCACGCCTGAGACGAAGAGCACAACGGGGTCCTTAGAGCTTCTAGGTTCTGGGCCGTGGGTATAGAGGGCCAGGGAGTGAGTACCGATGTTGACGAGAGTGGGGTTTGAAGAATGGTTGGAGGATGACATTGTGGGGTGCTGATCTTGTGAGTTGCCCAGGCTTATGGAGTTTTAAGGCTGATTGGGTAGAAATTGAATCCTGCACTATGCAGAACAGTTGCACCCTTTACTACCTGCCACAGGTGTGTGGCGTGGAGATGTGGTGGATTGGCATGAAGAGTAACACAACCCTAGAAGCTCATATATGTAGCTGGTAGCGCTGACGGCCGTAGTTTAGGCGAACCGCAATTGCAAGCGGAAGCCACATCATGTCGGAGGATTGCCTCATCAGATGACAGTGACCTACACTAAGAACCATTTTGATGAGTACCGCCCTTTTGCGGCTGCCATATACGGGGTCATAACCTGACACCACAACGTGGCTGACAAATATGAGCCTACCCGGGTGACAAGGCTCTCAAGACTTCGCAGCACTATTTTTATAATGTCAATAGCGCCGTAGTTACAAGTCTATAGCCTTGAGAGTGTAGTTCGCTTTCTATGCGCGCTAGAGGTGCGTTGTTGACTTTGTCTGCGGTCGGTGACTGGTGAGGTTGTAGTGGACTAGGTGTGGAGCGTAGGCTCTTTAGTTGTGTCCGCCGCGCTAAGCGGCACCACGCACCATGCAGTTGCACGGAGAGAGGGTTAGGATTAAACCCTAACTACTCTACCTAATCATCTGCAACGCCTCGCTTTTCATAACGCTTTTGATATCACATCCAAGTCATAGGCCCCGCTCTATTTAATTATGGTCAAGAGATAGGTAGGGCAAGTTGGTTCCTCAACAGGCAGAGAGCCTGTTGTACGAATCACAAAGACATAGCTATTAAGCTAAACTACCTCCTACTATCGACAATCGGAGCAGGAACATCGTCGCTCGGAACAATCGGTAGGCTATGTGGTCCATCCTCGCTCGACGAGTCTTCCAGATTTTGTGCCTTCCGTCGCCTTCGAAGTCTATCCTCGACAAAGCGGAAAATAGCCAACAGGAGACCAACAGCAAGGACTGCACAAGCAACGGCGAAGGCACGACGATAGCGAGGTCGATCATCATTGCGGAAGATCTGCGCACCGTAGATGCCGGCGATGTTGGCGCCCATAATAACCCTGCAGTGGTCAGCTACAAGTCATTAAATAAGTGTAACAACTTACAGAGCCATAGCAAGTGCTCGCTCTTCAGAGTCGGTACAAGTGAGCGACATCCACGTGATGTTGAGCGGATGAGAAAATGTACCAAACGTCTGCGTCCAGACAACACCAAAGTATTGTACACCACGGCTGTTGATCTCAGTGAAGATGCGGTTGAATATATAACCGAGCATGTGGCAGCTCAAGCCGGCTATGACGGTTTCACCACGTCGATTACTGAGATGAAGATTAGCAATGCAATAGTAAACTGAATCAGTAAGGCTTACTAGTGGTCGGAAACCCAACTGAAAGTAAATGACACCGGGATTTGGAGAAATAAACCAACTGCAGCCATGGCGTTTGCTCTGAGCTGGCCGAATCCAAATGATCTTACTATGGAAGGCGCGTAGGTATCAAAAGCCCGCTGCGGCCCGTTGTTGCATAATGTGATGGCAAAATGGCACCACATACGCCAGTTGGTAAACTAGAATGCAACGTCAGATAGGACCAACAATGGCATCTTGGGATGGTACCCACAGCTTTCTTGAAGGCAGTCAACCCAATCCTCTTCTTCTTCCTACTCTTAGCAGGTTCGTCGATATGGACACGACTGCGAAGGATGTAAATCTCCCTCTCGGTGAACATTTTCCACTTCGGCAAGAACGTCGGACAAGGCTTCTTGAACGAATCCGGCAGGCAGAAACCCAGCACGAAGCCACTGAGGATCGTAAAACCACCCATGAGGATGAAGAGCCAGAACCATCCCGCCTTGCCTCCTACTCCGCGCATGTGCAAGATGCCGTAGGCGAGCAATTTCGCAGAGGCCTGGCCGAACTGATTACCGAAGTAGAAGACCATTACCCGCTTGGCCGTCTCGGATCTCGTGTACCACGTGGACAGCGTCCAAAGACCTCCCGGGATGAAGCCAGACTCAGTGATACCGAGCAAGAAGCGCGTTGCGATGAACGATGCGTAATTCGTCTGGAAGGCTTGGAACGTGCTCACGGTGCCGAAGAGAAAGAGTTGGAGTGTGAGCCACTTGCCGGGTCCCACGCGGTAGAGCGCCATGTTGGCTGGGATCTCGAAGAGCACGATCCCGAGAGAGAGCATCTGCTGCCCGACGTTGAATTGGTCCTGGGTGATCCCAACATCTTCCATGAAGTCGTCCGTGATGGCGTTGGCGATGTTGCCGCGATCAAGTTGCAAGCAGAAGAAACCGAGCGTTAGAAGAGGCATGATGATTAGGTCAAGTCTGGGAAATGGGTATGTTGTAAGTGATTGTACTGGTGGGGAGGATGTATCACCACTACTCACTTGCGTTTGGCCTTTTTCTCTTCCTCCGATGTCCAGTCACATGCGGGAAGGCTCTCTCGCTCCCCGTTCTCGTCGTAGAATACATCTTTAGTGTCGGTCGCCATGTCGCTGGCTTTGGTATAGAACAAATGCAACTATATCAAACAACCGACCCCCCTGAGAATTCAGGGTAGATTCTTACGTAGCAGCCAGAATCGAACAGTGGCCAGCTTGTCTACTTATACCAACATCGTCCGCCGGGGCTCCGGTGATGCCATCGCACCAATTGCATTGGACATCGTAAGAAACACAGCTGGAGAGTATCGCCAAGTAGGACGAAACCATGGCAAAGTCTCGTTGAGCGTTGCTCGGCGGACTAGGCTTCTTGATTCTCTGCGCGAGACAGCTTGGCCGGCTCTATTGTGGCGACACAGAAGTCGCTCACCGAGCCACGGGTGCATGGGTAGCGGATTTCACCACTTCTCCTAAGGATTTGGAATCGAGAAGATGCAGTTGGTGCTCTTATGATTCTCTTGACTGTTCTCATGGGAATCTACTTATTTTGTGGTTGTGTTGTGACCGTCGATGTCAAGCTTTTGCCAATCTTGGGAGTTTCGCAAACCCGAAGGCCACGAGCTTAAAAAGAACACCGTTAGCTTATTAATGCTAGTCTTATGCTATTCGTAAGAATGTATCTGAATACCATCTACTGTATATTTTTTTTTGACGTTGTACGTTGTAACAATTGGGCTAAGAATATACCGAGACCCTATGTTCTCGGCGCGATGTTGACATCCGTTGCGCAGAGCACGTCATTTGCAGTAGACGACCACTCCACCGTCCCCACTTGACGACTAGAACGCAATCGGATTATCGCATTCACACAACAAAATGGTGATAAATAACTCCCGGTTCTCGCTAATCTGCGTGTTTCTGTGATATACGAGCTGAAATTAAAGAGTTTGTGTGAGTATTTACATCGCACTTGCCAAATTGCAGACCAAGAGGGCAAATTGCTTGAGTTCACTTTCAACGATGATCGTGGTTTTATAGACGGGTCGAAAATACCGCACGATATAAATGTGCAAGCCATTCTCAATCTATAGAGAATGCCTAACGATGACGAGTAGTAAAATGCGAGACACTATCAATGTTCTACTGGGATCGTATCTTTCGAGTGCCCTCGTAACTATTGTTACTGTGTCTGTCTGGATTATGGATATCACAAGCTCCCGTCGGGCTTCTCGTACTTTGGCGCTGCCGTCTCCGGATCATAGTCCAACTGCAGGACCTTGCTTCCCTCTGGAAACTTTAATATCGTACCATCTGGGAGCTGAATATCCTTCGCTGTACTTCCCAGGGTCCATGAGCATTTCAACCCATGCGAATGCGCAACGTCGGGCTTCAAACGGTACGCGATATCCGGGCGTGGCATGAACTTGTCCAAGACGTGCCCGTCAGTTGTCTGGTCCATTTCATCGGGGGTGGCTGTGACCCACGTTGGGCTTAGGAAGCGATCTTGGATGTAGTCAAAGCCCGTCATGAAGACGGTATCTTGGTCGAAGTTCTCAGGCGTAGGGTACGGGATGTCAACTTGATCCATGTCCTCGCGAATATCGGTGTTAAGGCCGTAATTGACGTATGAGATGACGACATCTTGGATGTTCATACGGATCTTGTAAAGTGTGTCTGTGTTCTCGGCTTCGCCATCTTCAACCTCATCGGGGGTGGCAAAGCGGTCGATGTACCAGACTGCACCATCAACCGGAGTGCGTGAGTCGACTATGAGTAGGGGCTGGGAGTCTGAGTATGCGCGTTTCATCTCGGCGTGGGAGGAGGCAGACCATTCGCGTTTGTCGTGAATGAAGAGCTGCTCTGGTGGCATGGGAGAGCAAAGCGTGGCACCAATACCAAAGGCTTCTTGGACATTGTCTAGCTGGGTTGGTGTGAGATCAGCTACAAGGACGGCGGTGATGCGTTCTTTGCGGCGCGCCGAGTCTGGGTTGTAGACCATGGTGCTGTGTTGGATACAGGCTGTGAGTGTACTTCCTTTATGTAGCTCGTCAAATACCCGCGATATGGGCCTTCGAGTCATCAATTTCCTGACTAAACTAGGCACGACACACTGGTGACTGTTGAAGGATGTGGGATCACTACCTATGTAGTTGGGGGATCATTTCTGCATTAGTTAGTTTGGACGGGATCTAGCTCAAGGCATCCGTAGGCTCCAGTCCTAAAGTCTATTTCTTCGAACCATGTATGTAGTAGTAGGACGGCTGCAGTGGCTCTTTGAGTATGTGAAAGATGGGCAGGTCGGAGTCGTGGAGTGAGACAGGGGCAGCGAGAGGGGTGGAACAGACTGGAGGATGGAGCGATGCAAGCAACAGACACACTCGACGTGTGCTCTCCTCAGTGGTGGAGGAGGTGGGCGGTCAGGGCAGACGCTTGAGATGCAGAGTGAATGAGGGCGAAGATGCGCTGTCGTTTGCTGTCACGGGCGCTGTCTTGAACAGGATGAGACGCTGTCGTCCCAAATGAGGTTGTTCCCCCCACATTATCCAGCGCATTGAAAGGGCTGCGCTGCCCGGCGACAGCTGCCAGAGCTGCCAGACTGCCAGGAGCGAACGACGGCTTTGAGCTTCAGCAACACTCGACAGTATACCTTTTGCGCAGGCCGCCCTTAGAGAGTTCCGTCCCAGACCTGTCGTACTGTTCTCCTCTGCTCTACTGAGGCACTGCACAGATGGACGCCCCCACCCCGGCTAGCGAAGCCGCGGCCGCCCAAGCTCCTCCAGACGTGCCAGACGTCGGTGCAAGCCCGCAGCGAAAAAAGCTGCCCGCGCCCTCGACGCCCACCTCGTCTGTCCGACGCAAGATGGCCTCCAATGCGCCGTCCTCAGCCTCCAAGGAAGCCGTTCCGCCCCGTCGTCCCGCCCCAGCACCCGCGAGCAGCACTGCGACGGCGGGAGCCCGTAGGAGGCCAGCAGCAACCAGCACCAGCGCGTCGAAACCACCGGGCAGCTCGACGTCACGCGTCAGTACCCTCGGATCCAGCTTGAACAAGCCGCCGACGCGTCCTGCGCCAGGCACAGCTACGAGGAGGACTGGGTTGGCGGGCAAGACGGCCTCTGATGCTGAGCCGGACCTGTCGTCGGTGACATCAGGGGACGAGAACAGGAAGTCAACGGTGCGCAGGACGCCTGCGGCATCGAGTGCAGCCACGCGGGCCTCGCCGGGCAAGGCAACGTCAAGAGCATCAATCGCGCCGGCTTCTACTACCAACACCGCTGCGAAGCGACCCCTGACATCACGCCCAGCGGCAGACACCTCGACAAGCCGCACTACCCCCCGTGCATCACTCGCATCCTCGACGAGGACGACCACCACACGTCCTGCCGCGGCCACAAGAGCTGCCCCAGGCGCTGCAGCGAAGGCGCCTTCTACACATACAAAGAAGCCCTCGGTCGTTGCAGTACCACCGCCAGTGCCCGAGGCCAAGGAGGGCAGCCTCCCAGAAGAACCGTAAGTTGTAGCAGATCCACGCTGAAGAGTGCTGACGCATACGGTAGAAGCAGCCCCATTGACGTCCCTCCCCGCAGCAATGGCCTGCTCAAGGACAAGGCCGCCTCTGACGCCGAAGTCGAGGTCAGAAAGAGCGCCCTCAGCCCCGTCAAAGCTGCTCTGGCGAAGCTCGGCGAGGCAACACAGCGTCCGGGTACAGCGCCCACCGGGTCTGCTGAGATGGATGCCGAGACCAAGAGGCGCAGCGTAGAGATAATGCAGGACTTCTTCAAGGAGACTAATATGCGCGAGAAGCTGCAGGAGCAGTGTGATGACCTCAGCCGCGAAGTCGATAACCTACAGTCGGAGAAGGCGAAGCTGAGGAAGCAGCTGGCCGATGCACAGGCGGCTATTGTGGAAAAGGACAAAGCTATTGCCGGCGCGTCCCAGTCAACCGAGTCAGACCAGACTGCGCATAGCACACTGGTTGAAGACATGGAGAAGAAGTTTGCCCAGGAGACCAAGCAATTGGAAGAGCAGAGCCAGCAGCTAGAGGTAGAGAAGAAGGCGGCGCAAGACAAATCTGCCCTGGAGGCTACACGCGCAGGAGAGTTGCAGCAGGTACTGGACGATCTGAACAGCGAGCTCGAACAGCAGGGCCGCCAGTGGGATGCTGAGAAGAAGAAGCTTGTCGAGCAGGCTACCCAGCTTGAACAACTCACCAAAGAAGTCGCGACCTTGAAAGAAGAGCGGGATACCCTGGTCACAGAACTCACAAGCGCCAAAAACACCCTCGAGAGCCTCCAGACGAAGCTTACAGAGCTCGAGCAAAGTCAAACAGACGATCTAACAGTACGGGATGAGAAGATCGACAAACTCACCAAGACTGTCGATCGTCTACGATCGGAGCTGGCCACTTCCGAACAACAGCATGCGGATGAATTGCGAGAAGCGCAACAGTCACTAGAATCCCAATCATCGGCAGTTATTCAAGAGCTTCAGTCTAAGGTTGAGTCACTACAACACGAGCATACCGAACAGCTGCGTCTCAAGGACGAGACCATCGCATCCCATACCAAGATTCAGAAGGAATTGCAGGATGACATTGCCCAGCTCCAGCAGCGCGCTGACCAAGCTACCGCGGACCTGGAGAGCGAACGTGGTGCGTTTGCGGAACGTATTCAAGAGAAGGTGGATGAACTGCAAACAAGCTCCGAGAATGAGTTGCGCCTCAAGGCGGAAGAGGTCTCGAGTCACCTCAATTCGATCGATGGCCTTCAAGAGCAGATCAAGGCGCTTGAACAAGGGTCCACCGATGGCGCAAAGGTGGCCGAAGAGCTGCACAAGCAAATCGCGGAACTGGAGCAATCGCATGAAGCAGCACTCGAGGTCAAGACGGACGAGAACAACGAGCTTATTGAACAACTGGACGCCATCAACGAACAGCTCAGTGCCGATGCGGCGGAGCTTCAGCAACTGAAGGATGAAGCAGAAGGTCTCCGAAGGACCATCCATACACTTGAGGAAGCATCGCAGCAAGAGGAGGCAAAACATGCTACCAATGTTGCCAAAATTCAAGCCGAGCTGAATGAGGCAAAGAAAAAGGCGGACTCGTACAAGACCGAGCTAGACGCAACGCAAGACAGGCATCGGCAAGATCTACGGATGCTTGGTGAAGACCACGAAGGCGAGATCGAGTCCCTACGGGCCGATCTTGAGGGCGATGCAAAAGACCGCCTAAATAAATTGCAAGCTAAGCTCGACTCGTTAGCGGCCGAGAAAAATGCAACACGGGAGGAGCATGAAAAGGTCCTTCATGAACGCGCTCAGGAGATCGCGACGTTGAAGACCGAGTTGTCGACTCTCAATGAGAGCTCTACATCAACCTCCCAACAGCTCGCTGATGCGATCACCAAGCAGAAACAAGCTGAAGAGGAGATGTCCTCTCACGAAGAAGCGCATGCCACCTCACAGAAGCTGGTGGCCGATCTCCAGGCTCGCGTTGATGCTTTGACGAAGGAAGTTGCCGCTACTAAGGACTTAGAGGCTCGTCTTGACACTTTGACAGACGAAAAGAGTGCCGCCGAAGACGCGCATGCAAAATCACAGAAAATCGTCACTGACCTTCAGGCCCGCCACGATGCTCTCCTGGAAGAAAAGACTGCAGCGCAGGATGCGCATAGCCAGGCGATTGAAGCCTTGAGGCAGGATTCCGAGAGCGCATCGAAGCAGCTACTCGGCGACCTTCAGTCGAAACTTGAGGCCTTACTAGCCGAGAAACATGATCTGGAAAGAGCTCACAAAACAGAGATCAACAATGTGCAGACTCAGCGAGACGCCTTCTCTAAGCAGCTCTCGGACCTCGAAGGAGAACACAGCAATCTTCAGGTCGAGAAATCAGATATGGAAGAGTCGCACAATAAAGCGCTTGAGGCCCACCAAGCGGAGATTGAGCAAAAATATGCCAAATTGCTCGAAGCCCTGCAGGCTGACACCACGCGACTCGAACAGGAGAAGGCGGCAGCGCTTACGGATAAGCAGTCCGCTCTCGACCAGCTCCTCGAGTCTGAACAGAAGCTTCACGCGGAAATTGATAAGCTCAAAGACGAACTAGAATCGAAGGACGAGCATAGCTCTACTAGCCTTACTGAGGCTACCAAGCAATATGAGGCCATCGTTGCTAAGAAAGACGAAGCTGATCGGGATCACGAAGCCGCTATCGCTCTTCTCAGAGAATCATTGGAGGAAGATCACAAGAAAGTTCTGTCTGAACTGCAATCTAAGTACGACACGTTACAGGAAAGCCTCTCGAAGATAGATCAAGAGCATGGAGATGCCATTGAGCTACTGAAGGAAGAGTTCAAGGCCGGCCACTCGAACGATATGCAAGCCCTACAGCAACAGCTAGAGGTTCTACAGAAACAGCACACTGACCTGACCGAACAGAAGGCATCTATGGACAAGGCTCACGAGGAGGCAATTTCTGAACTTATGGTTGGTATGGAGTCTAGTACGTCGGATGCTGTTCAGCAACTACAGAAGAAGCATGACGCACTTGCCGCTCAGCTTGAAGCAGCGCAATCAAGTCATTCTACCGAGCTAGACAAAGTGAAGAAGGACCATAACGCCGAGTTTGAAGCCACTAAGCAAGATGTCATCGAGCAACAGACCCTATACCGGGACCTTCTTTCACGCCACGACAACACTATCGCTGACGTCGACACCAACGCCGAAGATGTGAAACGACTCAAGCTGATGGTCCAAGAGTTCGAGACCGAGCGAGATGAAGCCGTCAGGGCAGCGGAAGAAGCCGAAGACCGCATAGAAACGATGAAAGGCGAGGTCGTACGAAAGCATCTTGCCCGCGTCGAGCCGCTCGAAAAAGAGAATGCATTCTTATCAGACAAGGTCGAGCGTCTCGAAGCCATGATCGCAGCAGGCGACCGCATCGCCCGGGCAGCAGCCTCCATGGGCGAGAAGCGCGACATCAACACGCTTGCCGAGGAAGATGAAGAAGAGACAACAGACGAGGATGCTATATCTGGCGTCCAGTTGCCAAAGCTGAATGGATCCTCGACAAATGACGTCGTTGGCACTGTGAGTTAAACCACCACCACCCCGTATGTCGGCTTTTGTTGCTTTGTTGTTGTTATTGTTGTTATGCAGGCACATGGATAGATAGCTGATACACCGTTAGCAGTTGGCCGCCATGCAAGAGACGTTGAATCAGCTCAGTGAGCTGAACAATGACTCGATCGCTGAGAGCTCGAGAACCGCTCAGAGACTCACGGAACAGTCTTGATTCCTTGCTCCGCTCAGAAGAGGAGGGTGGGTGGTCGAGGTACTGATTGCTACGTGATGGCTACCCTTACTCATTTCTCATCATCCATTTATCGTTGTAATGCTTATTGCTTATTGCTCATGTCTATTCTGGTTTGAGTTCGCGCCTTTTCTGTCTGTCCATGGCACTATACCCACTCACTGTATTCAACTGTTGGAGTTGAGTAACATTTCATATCGAATCAATTATATCCAATTCGTGCTTTCTAAACTTACCGTCGTTTTCTTGCCGAGACCTATCTCCTTCAGAACTAAACTCCTTCAGCCCTATAGTTTGCCGGCAGGCACTGTGAATTCATGATGCAGGCATCTACTACGCGCGTAGCAATACTGGGAGTCCCTTCACATGTGGTTGTTCAAGACTGACTTTATTCTGTTCTGCGATGATATCCAATGTTCTGAAAGTTCTAGCCAGCCCGGTGGCCAGGATAGTAGGTAGGTAGGTTAGCGGGCTAGTTACAAGACGTCTGTCGCTTCGACCCACACGGGGAGGGAGGTGGTGTTTGACCAGTATAGTATAGCAATCGATCGATCCCTCCCGTGCGCTGTGGCTGTCTCATTCATTACCTATGACATGACAACGCGTATAACTACGGATTGAGGTAAGATGCGAACGGTGGAAGCCAGAAGCCAGATAGATCCACCGTGTCCTAAGCAATTCACTGGGGTCTTCGATAAACCCAATCTAGCGTCGATGTTTGTGAGTATGGAAGTTGGGGCAAATGAATGTCTGTCTGTCGCTCGCTCGTTAGCAAAAAGGCAACTAACTGGATCCATCCATCCGACCCGATCACAGTCAACAGATACGGTCGGTGAGGTCGGTCATGTTATTCATTTTGTGGGGAGTAGCTAGCCGCCTGCGTGCGTGCTGTGCTCACTGAAGCTGAGTGAAGAAGCAACGAAGCGCGTATTTGGAAAAAAAAAAAAGGGCAAGCCTACAACCACCCATCCATCCAATGCTATTCTATTCGACAGTCAGCCTTGAAATGTGGGTGGTAAGATGTCCTCAGTTCAGTGATTTCCTCAAAAGGTGAGAAAGTTAGTTGCTAGCAATCTCGCCTCGTCGTGTGGGTGATGTAGAAATAGATCTTGACTATGGTATAGTGACTAGCTGACGAACGTGGGTGAGGAGGTCCTTGCCAGTCAATCAGCGAGCTGCCATCTACGTACGACGAGGCGCGTTTTGCAAGTTTTTCAAATCAGTTCGACCTTTCAATAGGTACCCACGGGTGCGACAGCAAACGAGTAAACAGCAAACGGGCAATGACTACACAACCACCACAACCACCACCACGATATTCGCCTACATATACTTTCAAATTACTCATTAAATCATCAACGGGGTCAGGCGGCAACGCGATGGCAGAGGTGGGAAAACCTCGTCTTCTTACAAAAGACAAACCACCGAAACCAGTCCGGAGTACACCGCCCGTTCGATACCTGTAGAAGTCAAAAGACAAAAGAAAGAAACGCCCCTCCTCCCCCCCACCCCAAAAAAAAAAAAAAAAGAATAGCTGGGTACTAGATACTAAACAAGTATCTAGGTAGGTTAATTCTTTTTTTTTTGTGGGGGTATTTCTTTTTGCCTCAATAGTGTAGGGAACATTTAGTCAATGGGGCTTTAGTTACAGTGGCGGCTACACTAGGCTTACTCCCAGTGCCCCAGTAGTAGTACAAATTGATGGTGTGGAGGATAACTGAGGTCCAGAACGAGCGGAAGTTGCTGCGTTGTTGGTGAATGACAGGACTGGGTTCAAGTGGCATCGAATATATATGTGAGTGTTTTTTTAGATAGATAGATGATAGGTGTATCACACACAGGCTGTATTATGCATGGACTTACTGCACTGCCCAACTGACTGACTGAATTGGGGTAGTCGGTGTGACGCTGCTGTGATACTGTACTGAGTTCTAGCGAGCGGTATCATGATTGCATAGGTTAACTAGTTCCGTTCGATCAAGATGAAGTAGTTTATGCGAGATCCACGGAAGGAGAGGGTAAATAGGTGTATGTGAAAGGCGCCGCGAGCATGGACTGATGGGGCGGGTTGGAATTGCGTTGACTGAAGTCAGTCGTATTCTGCTGCAATATGATAAATTGATTCTGACACACATTTCACATTTTTCACAAGGCGACGTGTAATGCAAGAAAACATATTGGATTATTTCAAATTACGCGTAGAGAAAGCACTTTTAAGGACGCTACATGTCCGTCGTAAGGGAATGTACATGTCGCCTTGAGACTGCTGTGGAGCCAGCAATGTGCGGCAGGCAGACAATTTGAAAACCGGTGCGCCTCCGTCGAAAACTACTACAGCCTGAAAAAATGCTGTAGAGCTGGTGGTCTGCGCACTGCGACAGGCACTGTTTAGTGTGCAGTGTGCAGTTTGCAATACGCAAAACGCAATACGCAAAACACAAAAACTTGACAACCGCACCCTGCCTTTCATCAAACTTCATACCTTCATACCTCGCAATGACTCCAAACCAAGACCCAGACAAGCGTAGGTGGTAGGTAGTTGTCGTCAGCTAGCCTCGCCTCGTTCGCTACTCAGACAACCCAAGGCATCTTGCCGTCAAGATGGTACTGCGCACGACGCGCGGAATCACACAACACTTCCTTCGCAGCATTCAACAGCTGCATATCCAGCGTGGCACGCTCCCTCTGTTCTTCAACAACCCTGTCCGGGTGCAGCTGCAATGCCTTCTTCCTCCAAGCTACTTTGATCGCCGTCGTGCTAACCTTCCAGTCGTTCAAGCCCATCATCTCATACAGGTACATATGGGTGGGCGCGATGCGCGGGTAGTAGGCCACCACAGCGGCGCGGCGACGGCGGGCCGTACGCGGTATGTGACGGGACGAGGCAGTTGGCGTCCTCGGCGATGGGAGCGGTGACTGCATGCGTGACGGACCGAGAGGTGTAGGGGGAGGCGTGAGGAAGGGATTATAGTTCTCGAAGTCCTCCCAGTTCGGATCCAAAGGAGACAGCGTGAATGGCGTATCTGGTGCCCGGGGCGAAGGAGAAGGGGTGCTGTTGCCATGGTCGGTCTTCTCAGCAAGAGGCTTACGAGGGTTCGGTGTTGTACATCTCGGCGCTGGGGTTGCGGGCGCATTCTCTACGTCTGGGTCCCTGTGGATAGTGAAGAGCGGGGCTGGGCGACGTCTTCGCCTGACCGGTATGGCTGCATGGACTTGTGGCTGGTCGGAGTTAGACGTGGGGTGCTTGGGAGAAGAGAGCGACATGCTTGAGAACGTGTGGGACGACGTCCTGCGGTGACACGGCCGTTGGTAGCAGAAGCGCTGTTGCCGAAGGACTGGGACGATGTTAGTTATGTGGTGCTGGGTGTGGAACAATGACGTGCTCGTGAAGGTGTAGACAGCCGTTCCGTAGCGAGTTTATCGCGAGAAGTAGATGCGTCGTTGCTTGTCAGAGGCGTGGTCACAGTATTCTGTGCCTAGGACGAGGTTAGTTATGTAGTGCTTGACGGTGAGAAGAAACATGCCTGCGAACGTGTATACGGCCGTGCCGTGTTGACACTATCGCTAGACGCAGATACGTTGGTGCTTGCGGGAAGTACGGGCAAGCGAATAGAGGGTAGAGACCCGTCCGTGAAGCCCGTCATATTGGCAGTGCACGCGGTGGGCCACGTTGACTTGGTACAACCGAAAGAAGGAAAGGAGATACTTTTAGAGGTACAGACAATGTGGAAACCCACCAGGCGGAGAGGTGGAGAGTGCAGGAAAAGAAATGCTGACAGAAGAGTCGTCTTATAAGTACATACAAGCCAGGCTCAAAATGTATATTGAAGGCGTATCTGTTGGAAGCAGAGCTCAAGTCGAGGTGACGGCGCTTTAGCATGCAGGGCGAGCTTGGGCCTGAGCTCACGGTGAATCCAAAGTCACTGCAGAATGAGGAAATCGTGAATCATTCCCTAAACGGGAAGTGCGGCATACTCTTTACCGTTCCTGTCCTTTGCATAGCCATGAATCATTCTGGGGAGTGTTGCTGCAAGCTGTACCGCGAATGTGCGGAGTTTCTGGTAATGCGTAGAGTGGTAAGCCATCGCCTAAGATGCTTGATGCTAAGGTGGGTCAAGCTGCTCTGCATAGGAAGTGGTAGATCGAGGCACCTTGTAGTTCTGCCATCCTGCAGTGGCGGATGGGCGTAGTGACAGCAGTACAGTGGTAGACCAGAACCGCGCGTGTAAGTGAGGGTTGGCGAACCCAGCGCTTCTTTTTGAAGTCAAAAGTAAACGGGAGAAATGTTCAAAATGTATATCCGCGAAAGCTCTTTCAGTGTACCTACATTGCCAGTTCCTTGGAAGGGCTCTTCTCCCAAGTGCCATACCTGCAGAATAAATAGTACCTAGCTGTCCGACGTCTGGTACAAGCCATGTCTGTTTTGCTTGTCTTATCTTGTGAGCTTGCCTGGGTCAGTAACAGCGATATGCCATGCCGCTCACCGTGAGTGTAACTCCGAATGCTAGGTCGATAGTGTTGACCGGGGACAGGGATGGAAACGGGCGATGAGGATGGTCAATCATTCTTGTTGTTAATGCCCTGGAAGCAGAGCTGAGGCGTAAGTATTGCTATGAAGCTAATAAGTCCGAGAAAGGGTATCTGCTTGATGCTTTCATCTTTATACGCAAAAGTCGCTGCGAGAAGACGCCTGTCATGGAAGAGCGCACAGCCGCCCAAGTGAGGTCGTGAACACTTGCGAGAGAATAGTCGTGAACAGCTAGTATTAGGCACTGGCAATGCTAGGCAGAAGCGATAAATATTCAAGTGAGGTTGGGTTGATGACTAGTAAAAGATTTTCTGAGGTGAGGTTTGATAGAGGGCATGACCTGAAGTTTGATGCAAAGCGCGCAGTCGTAATTTTGGAAATGGAAAGTGTCAATATGAGCGTAGGGTGCTTTATGAAGCCGTGATGACACAGTGGTAGAACCTTATACATGTGGGGAGAGAGATGTAGTTTCAATGTATAGGTAGTTCTATCGTAGATGCATGATGGAAGGATTCATTTGATCAATGATGGGACGAAAGATCACGTGCGGTCGCACCGAGATGGTTCGCGTCTCCGTTTCGCAAACACGACACGATTGTTTCCATCACTCACAGTGCATGCAGGCACTCAAGACATGATGCAATGCCAGGTCAGGCTTCCTGCTAATACGAATTGTACACGAGCACGGCGGATTACAGAAACAAGAAACAATGCCGGTCGATATGCGGGGAACTGCGTGAAACCGAGGAGCTATGCGTACAGCTCGAGTAAGCAGCCTACAAAACATCGAGCAGTCCACATGCACGCCTATGGACTCAATTGGAAAGGGTGTCGACGAAAATGTCTGGTGCAAAGAATATAGGTTTACAGACAGGCCTTCCTGCCCCGACGCGTCTGCGCCAGATCGCGCTGGTGACGCGCGACCTGGAGCGCGCGAAACAACTTCTCGTGAGACACCAGCCAGATGATGCATAGTGCGAAGAGCTAATGTACATACGAGACATTTGTGCTGGGTACGGAAGTAATCTATGAGGACCCGGCCGTCGCTCAATGGGGATTGAAAAACTTCCTCGGTGCGTTCGCACTTTGCTGCTGAAGCTCCAGCGACTGACTGAGTACATAGTCCCGCTTGGCGGCGACATCATCGAGGTCGTTTCGCCCTTCAAGACGGACACAACGGCGGGCAGATTGCTCGAGAAGCGCGGCGATGGGGGATACATGATCATTATGCAAACTGAGGACGCGAGGAAGCGGCGAGAGTACATCGAGGCGAAAGGCCTCGCCAAGGTCATCTGGGGCTACGATCACAATGACACAGTCTGCGCGCAGTACCATCCAAAGGGCATCAAGGGTGCGTTGTGTTCACGTTAGCTGCTGAGGCCGCATCATTTGCAGAGTGTTGATCAAGACAGGCGGCATGATGCCTGAACTCGATTCCCACGAACCAGGACCGAACAACCCAACGCCCCTGAAGTCGCGCTTCTCCCCATGGCACGCATGTGGTTCGGACCACAAAGTATACTATCCTGGCATGAAGCGCAGCGAGCACCTCAGGCTCGAAGGGTGTGTGCTGCGGTTGCAGCCTGGTGACGCCGGCCACGAAGCTGCCGCACGACAGTGGGAAGAAATCTTCGGCGTAGCACGCAGCCGGGACTTACTAGCCTTCACGAATGCGCGGTTAGGGTTTATACCGGGAAGAGAAGGGCAACCCGAGGGGCTCGTGTCAATCACAGTGGGCGTGAATAGCAAAGAAAAGTTCGACGCGCTTCGTACCAGGGCAAAGCAAGCGGGAGTCTACGGCAACGGGTGCATTGAGATGTGTGGCATCAAGTGGTTCTTTTCTTTGACAGGATACGGTGAGTCTGCGGCTAAACTTTAGCTATACACTATTCAATTTGTTATCGCAGAAGCTTCCTCTCTGGTCTTGCTTACTGGACAGCAATTGACTGGTGGCGGCCGGGATGCGGATTCCAGTCGCCAGCGCACTGCCTGCAGGCCAAGACGTGAACGCAACAGGTGCCCGTCCACTGAACACGCTGTGAGCTTGCTATTCCCCGCCCTTGACCAAGACGTCATGTTCCCCGAAGTGCGACTGTAATTACTCTGTATGATTGCCACCACACTTGCACACATTTCGCGCTTTGAGGAGGACTTCTTTACTAGCCCGCTTCATCTGATCCCTCTACTTGTGTTATTTCGCAACTGGACGCCTGCGCTCACGCCAGCAGAGGTTGCTGTTGTGGAGGGATTGAGGCTGAATATGGGAGCCATTATACCCGTAGTAGGAGCAGATTGTAAGGAACCGCGACAAGCTACGTGTTTGTTTGCCTGTAGTGACAACAAACAACAGGAAGCTCGCGCTGCTCTCGAAGGAGCACATTTGCCACCGTCCTGCGCTGCGCCCCCCGCCCTCCTGTCTGCCTTGACCGCACACTCCAGCAGTTGTGGTTGCCTTCTTTTTCTGCATCTACATGCACGGCACAAGCGGTCCGCTTCGCAACATGAAACGTTCCAGCCTGCTGACGTTTGCCCGATCAATTTTTCGCTCGCGCGAAACATACCGCCGAGTCGGCCAACATTCTACTCAGTTGGGATGTATTCGGAGGGGTGAATGATGTCAGGAGGGGACATTGAATTGATGCCTGGGACAGCCTCACGCACCGCCCCAGCAAAGCTGTGTAAGCATGGGGTGGCTGAAGCATCAAGTACGACCAGCTAACCGTGGCATACAGCACGCGACTCGACAGCCGTCAAATGTCCAATTTCCTCTGCACGTTTGCACACATGTTCTGCAGCCACCCGGTACGAACCGTACCGTCTAGTACGCGATTGGAGCCCAGCATGCCTCATTTTCGAGGGTGATGCTGGCTCGCGGTCCAAGCTTGAGCGTTCACTGCTAACAACCGCCCGCTAGACATCACCATCGGATCGCACCCGGGAAATCAGCTAGCCATCTGAACATGGAGCTGCAGGCGTGGCGTGTCGGATTCGGTAAAGTGGATACATACATGCACAGTTGCTGGAGGCATATCATCATGGCCGCCGCCGTGCTTTCTCGCTCGTGTGCCTGCACGTCACACACCTATAACCAAGCCGCCGTACCGTCGCTGCTCCCTCCACTTTCCTACCAGACGATGCTCTTCGGTCACCCCAGGCTTTCGCCAATTCAATCTTCGATGCGAGCTTCGGCCCACCTGCTGTAGCCCGAACATCCTGCTCACCCCGCTGGACGTTGTCTCGCAGCGATTTCAAGCTAATCTGGCGGAGAAGATGTCCACACCCATGAACTATAGCAATGATAGTCGCTTCGATAGTGCTATGAGCCTTCCTCTACCGCCCAACAGCCAGTCACAGTCCCATACGGCCAATGTCCAAGCAGACCGTGTCTCGGACACGCCCGGCGATCCCTACTCGGCGCCCTGGTCGCGCGTAAACACTCGGGTAGGAAGGACATGGGATGTGAATAAAGCTACCGCTAACTTGCAATCAGCTCGGACACGATACCACACCCTTTTCGCAGTCCCAATGGCCTCCTCCCGCATACGCTCTCGACCATCTCACTTCACATGGCACGCAAAGCTATCGTCCACATAGTCTTGAAGAAAGCCTAGCTACGATCGAGTCGAAACTGTGTCTTCCCACACAATCCACTGCCACGCCCACCAGATGCTCATCTCCAACAAGCCCATCATTACCCCGACCATGGGCTGCGGCCGCATGGAGCGCGACCGCACCATCGACCATTTCCACGAATAAAAACCTTGATAATGCCACCATCTGCTGCGGGCAGTGTGGTGTAGAATTCACGGGAGTATATCGGCGCGGCAACCTCGCGCGCCATGTACGACTAAAGCATACGGAGGCAAAGGGAGGTCCATACACTTGTACAGCCAATGGATGCTATCGAGTTTTCGCCCGGCAGGATGCTAGGCTCAAGCACGCACGCAAAAACCATCCCGGGTTACACCCTGAACCAGTGCAGAGGAGCCAAGGTCATGAGAGGAAATCCACCACATCCCAGTCGGTCAAGGATGGTGGAGGTTTGGCTTATCACCCTCAGTCAAACCAAAGACCCACAGAGAGCACACAAGCGGACGAGACATACTATTCCATGTCGTCAGTGAGACAAACTTACACTGCGCTGCCACCGAAATCCCGTCCTGAGGAAGTGCAACCGTACCAGTATATCTCTCAATTTGGCATTGGTACGGAACCGTGGCACTCAGTCAAAGAGTCAGATGCCACTTCTACTGCTGCGTCCTGTCTCGACTTCAATGTAGGGCAGTGGTTACCAACATCACCGCAGATCTCGGTTTTTCCAGACGGCATTGTTCACGAAGGTCGGCAAAAGTTGCAACGTGAAATCAACTCCTCCATTGAGGTCGAAGAGCTCCCTCGCGCTGCCCGTATCGTATTCACTAACTTGTACACGAAGCTCGGGTCCGAGACCTTCTCACAGCTTTGCGACCGTACCTTTACGCGTTGGGAAGGCTTCGTCCAGCATCTACGTGATGACCAGTAAGTTGACCACCTTTCCACAAGGGTAAATTTCAATTACTGACAATCTAAGATCTGACTGCTATGCCGTGTACGCAAAGATCCTGGAGGATCTCTACGCTGTATTACATGCCATCGATTCTGGTGCTATTCATGCAGCAAAGTATGGTTCCACCGAACAGAGCCTTACGTATCGACCGCTCCACGATGTTGAAGGTGGATCACGCGAACCTGGAAGCTTAAGCTTGGGCCTTAGTGCTAATCCTGTATCACCTGCAAGCCAAGGCTCAAAACTCGTTGGGCACAGAGCCTCTCGCGTGAACGGCTCGAGCAGGAATCTTAAGGTCGCCACAGGAAACAAGTCCAAGAGAGCGGGGAGTAGGGCAGTCGACTGCCCCGAGTATAAACATCACATTATGCACGGTACCCACCCGCCATCTTGTGGAGGATGTAGCGAGGTTGTTATGTCTCAGGTCCGAAGCCATCTTAAACGTGTCGATCACCGAGATTTTCCTTCTGGAGTATGGCAGTGTCCACGATGCAAGAAAGACTTTGTCGACCAAAGTATCTACGACTTGCACCATCGCGATGATACGTGCCGACACCAACCTCAAATTCGAAAAGACATTGAGCTCCCCTGGGCGCGGCTTTATCTCTCTCGCTATCCTACTGCTACTAGAATACCTATCCCTTGTAAGTCTACCCTATTTTCGTGGCTAGTGATTGCATACTGACCAGAAATTAGACTGTGATCAGAACGGATGGTTACCCGACTCAATTCTGGCTCAGTGTCGGTTATCTCTTGCCAATTCATCTGCTTCTTTTTTAGGCCAGCATGACTCCGGCCCGAGCGGCATGCAGGGGCACATACCGGCCAACGTCACATCGATTGACGGAGCCAGCTATAACGCCGGCCTTAGCTTCATGCTACAGGATCTGCTTGATCCTTCATCTTCCCATGCTCATGAACAAGCCACGGTCCTTGCTAGACGTGTTTCCGGACTCAACACCATCGATCCACAAACCTTCACACAGGGGCCGGCGACCGCGGATGTAGAGCGCTTCTCGAGAGCGCTACACAACGCTTCAAGAGATTATTTCAGGATGCTTGCCATGGCTCCACAATATCTTACCGATGATCAACTTCGACAAACGGCTAACGAAGCCGCAGCGGTTGTACACCAGATTCGCAACTACCAAGAGCAATCGCAGCAAAATCAAATCGCAGCACTGCCGTACCCTAGCTCGGCACAAGAGCAACCCCTTGGTCGCCATGTCAACCCTGCTTACGTTCCCCCATGGCATAACCCACCCTCGCCTTCTGCAAGCAATGAGCAGTACGCTGCTGCGGGTATGAGTACCCAACCAAGCAGCCAAGGCTTCGACACCGCCTCGTCTCAATACCGCTTATCGATGCAGACAACAAGTCCATCATCAGCATATAACTCTTCCAATCAAATGCTTCTGAGCCCGTTTGCCACACCTCAAGACTATCGTCGGACGTCGGTCTCATCTCAAGCTGCTACCGGTGCCCCCCACCACTACCGTGCCTCGTCTGCAACCAGGTCTCTACACGATGAGTGTTTGCAGGCAAGGAACAGGGTGAACCCATCCTTCACTACCATCGATCCGTCACTCTTGACTACACCGCACAGTGACAGTGGCCATGAGGTTGATTATCTCCGTCGTCAATTCTTTCCTGGTGGGAACTAACTGATGGATCCTGGCGCCGCGTTCACTTGGTGCATAAAATTTCGGCTTCTAGTATTACGATTGGCGTTCGGTTGGATTACTTGTGATACCCCCTGTCTTCATTTTGGGAGATTTTATAATTGACTTGGTCAGTCGATAGTTTGTTCTGACCTTGTTGTTGTCTTAGGCATATCGCCGGCAGTGCTGGCATCGCGAATTTATACATAGCGCGGCTTCTCTACACATCTTGCTTGCTTCGGCGAGATTGGTTTGGTTTAGCAGGAGCATGAGCATAGTGTGAAATAATCGAAACTGTAATATCAAATCACTACAATGCATTATCTCGTGAGGCACGGCGTGCGTGGTGTGGACAATAAGGTATGATTGGAGCTTGAATAGTATTTACGGAGCTCTTCTAATGCTTTGCTCTGCTTTACGCGGCATTGTGTTTGTTTGTACTAGCTGCGGGCAGCAGGCCAGTAGCCATCATGCCGAAGCTCAGTTCCTACCTATGATATTTAGGCGATACCAAAGAAAGCAATGTCCATGTCTGGGTGCTGAGGAACAGTGTGCCCAACACCTGCCGCACTGTATCCTACAAGCTGAGCTGTAGCCGTAGTGCCGTCGCCATAGATCGTCTGCGTGTATCCGCTCTGGGGCGTATTCGTCTTGTCGACCTTTGCGGTAAGGCCTAGCACGTCTGACCACTGTTTGAGCTGCTCGGCATCTGTGGTAACAAACAAGTAAGCATTATGAAATTGTTGAAAATTGAGGAATGTCGTCGAACGGCAGGCACTTACAGTTCGGGTAGTGGAGAGTGTTGTCGGCAGTTCCGTGGAAGATCTGCATCCTTGTTCGAGGACCGGTGTATGACGGGTAGTAACTTCGCACCATGTCACCCCACTCCTTCGCCGTGTGTGTGAGCTGGCCGTTTGCGCACGAGTTGGACCAGCCGGGTGGGTCCTGGGTGGCGGTCGAGCCGGAGACGGCGAAGCAGCCATCTGGTACTCCAGAGTAGACGGAAGCTGCCTTGAAGACGTCTGGGTAGGCACCAGCTAGCACGTTGGCCATCCTTTTAGGGGAATCGAGAATTAGCTGATGTTTACAGATGGAGATAAATATAGAGAGATGAGCCTACATGGCACCGGAACTGGTCCCCACAACGTAGGTCCTGTTGGCATCACCGCCGTAGTTGGTCACGGCGTATTTCACCATGTTTGCAATGGTTTGGCTGTCGCCTCCGCCATCATGCTTGAGAGCTACAATGAGTTTCGTATCAGCCGAGTTCTTAAAATCAAAAAAGTCACTCGTGACGTTGGGCACTAAACTCCCAGATCTAGGTACTTACTAGCTTGCGAAGCCACATCGAAGCAACCGCCACTAGACTTGGAGTTTGGAAAGATCAAGATGATACCATGCTTGTCAGCCTGCGGCATCAATTGTGACTCGCTGGAGTATCCCGAGGCAGACCCTTGGCAGTGGTGTACGGCCACGATGATGGGTGCTGGCTTCACGAGATTCTTGGGTACGTAGGAGTACATCTTCACTGCCGTCGGACTGCTCGTGAAACCGGTGACTTGTTGGAGTTGAGCGTTGCCCAGGGCAGCAAGCGCTGCGAGCGCTGAAACTGTCAGGAACTGCATTCTGTCAAATGTCGCTTGGTGAATCAAGCAGTATCCAGTTGGTATGTGGAGAAAAGCAGAGGACTTGGAAAGATATAAGATGTCTCCTCCGCTCCCCCGCTCATGGGACCGCGGCTCATCAGACGGGACTTTCTTAATTTGAAAAACAGCATCGTTATTCTTCCTGTGCTCGTTTAGACCATAGATGAGTTCCGCGTGGACGTTGTAAACTCGGCTATAATTGTACTTCATTAGACATGGGTGTTATATGACCTTATTTGAACTACAAGCAAGACTTCTTGACGGTGGTTGGTTCAAACCCATACTGGGATGAGTTATACCACCTGACTCATACCCAGATTTTTTGGTTCTAATTTGTGGTTTTCGCGTGGCAAGCTTGAAGTTCTGTGACGATTTTCGTAAAGGTTGCGGCAGATGTTGGATAAATAAAGGGCGTCTCATCTACCTGATGTGGGGAAGCATGGGGTACATTGTTACAATGCCGGCATCGCTCAATATATCGAATCTATTCCCCGCATTTGGCTCTCGAAGCAGCACTTACTGCCAGATAGTGACGCGTGATCGCCGCGAATGGTTTCTTGTGGCTTTCTCGAAGTAGACTGTCATACCTGATTGGACTGGGTATGATCCAAGCTTTACAATTCTCATCTAAGCTATTTGGGGGTCGCTTGCTGGTGGGTGAATAGCTGAGCCCTGCGTGAAAGGTCTTCGTGACGTTCGGTCGAACTTTGGTGTAAGTTTTCTGAACCAGTCTTGGTCTCCCCACAACTCCCCGCTGTTCTTCGAGAAGGCTTTAGTGGTTATTGTAAACTGTTCCTTCAGGTTCCGATCTCGCTCTTGCTTGCTTGTGAAAATAATTGGCTATACGATAAGTGTCACCAAACTCATGATTGAGCACTAGGCTTGAGAAACAAATGGATGTTCATACTATATCAGACCGCAGGGTATAACCAGGTCAAGGCCATCCCGCTCAGGCGATTTCGAGGCAATTTACAAGCGACTCTGAAGCTTCTCCAGAGTGTCACCAAGCGCATAATCATTCGCCACAGACTTACTTCTTACTTTGTCGCCCTCCTCCTTCGTCACGTATCGCGCTTCCACCGCAGGATTATACGAGAACTGGCTCGCCTTCTTGATCTCCTCATCACTCATCTTCACACTCTTCTTCCCATCCGCCCGCTTATACACATTAATTACGACAGCTCCACCCAAGCCCAGATTATGTTGTAGCGCGACATCCGCACCGTCGACAAGTCTGTTGTTTGCCCATCCACGAAGCTGCCATGTTAATTCGGCGCACTGTGCAAGTCCTGTTGCGCCGAGGGGATGCCCTTTGCTGATGAGGCCGCCGGATGGGTTGATGATGGGCCCTTTTCCGCCATAAGTGATGTCTCCATTGCGAACCATCATATGTGCTTTTCCCGGTTCGCTGAAGCCGAGTCCCTCGAGGAGAATAAGTTCGTTGGCGGAAAAACAGTCGTGGAGTTCGGCTACTTTGATGTCCTTGGAACTCACGCCCGCTTCCTTCAAGGCTACTTGTGCTGCCCGCTTTGTCATATCATAACCTACGAGATCCATGGATGATTTCGAGTATAGTTGTGGCGAGTCTGTCATCAGAGCCTGCCCTGCGATGAGGATCGCTTGGCTTTTCAGGTGTGGTCGTTCGTCCAGGAATTTCTGAGATACAATGACCGCGGCACCTGCGCCATCGGATGTTGGGGAACACTGCAACTTGGTCAAGGGGTAATGGATCATAGGTGCCTGTTCAATCTGCTCCAGCGTATACACATCCCTAAACTGTGCATATGGGTTCTTCGAACTATGCAAATGCGAGATTCTCGCAATCTCTGCAAAATCGCGTGCCTCTGCACCGTACTTCTCCATATACTCCTTTCCAGCGTTGGCAAAGTACTGCGCATTTGGCGGGGACTTGTCGACGCCGCGGGTATCAGCCATCATGCGCATTGAGAGTCCCATAGGGCTGGGGCGGTCACTCCACACAGATTTGATGGAGCCGGGTTGCATTTGCTCAAAGCCAATCACAAGAGCGCAGTCAATGGCTCCGTTCTTAATGAGTGTGCGCGCGAGATGCAGTCCTGTTGAGCCGGTGGCACAAGCATTGTTCGTGTTGTAGATGGGAATACTATGCCAGGTCAGCACATAGTTCCGATGCCGTATCTCTCCGTACTTTGCGGCTAGGTGGAGTGGTATGTGATACATACGTGCTCATGCCGAACTGGTAGAAAATCCTCTGCCCGCTCGTTGTATCCTACAAAGTTGGAACACGATTAGCACGATTCTATTTTAGGGAAATAGAAAACTACAATAATCATAGCGTAGGCACTCAGCATACTCTAAGCCATCTTAGGGACATCTTCAAGGTATCTTCAAAGACAGCTCTAGGATGATTTTAAGATGCCTCAAAGATAGACAGCGCAGCGTCATAAAGAGATATACCAATGGTAGGCACTTACTATCTGATGTCAGCACAACATCAAGAAAGCTTTCACATATATCCCTTACCTCCATAGCAGTAACACGCGACGCCCGTCTCGACATCATCATAGTTGATTTGCGCATCCAGCATTGCCTTCACGCCGGCCTCATAACCCATCTCCGGATACGCTCGTTCCTTGCGCGGCTTGATGAACTTGGTGAGGCCTACGCCGAGCACATAGGCGGGTATATTGTTCTTTGCAGGCATGTTGGCAGATTATCTAGTATAATGTGGAGATAGAGTGTGTGTTAAAGTTAAGTTATAAGCCTAGAAACGGAGCATACTTGGGTACGTCTTGTGGGCTGGCATGGTGTGTACAAAGGTTATGGCTTGCCGTTCGTGGGCCGAGGTTCGAGTCGACCCCACCTTTCTCACCTCCTCATCATCACCAAACATTCGAGTCGCTTCCTCGCTCTGCTTTACTGATTGTTTACTGATCATTCAATGACGGTTATTCCCCAGCAAGGCGTTGCATAATCCCGTGCTGCCGTGCTTCAACGTGTCCGCGTCAGGAACCGCCGTGTATCCCGGCATTGTCCCTATGATTCCCGATGATGTTTACTGCGGCCATAGGGACGACAATCCCATTTCTTTTCCTGTTGTTCATCAATTGTAGCGATGTGGCATACAATCTGCTACTTATCTGTCGCCAGTTCAATATCGTTGTCAAAGAAACGCGTTGTCCAGATCCGTTCCCCTTTTCCCCTAGTACATTGCTAGTGGTCTCCTCGGGCTTTTCAATCTCCTAACTTTTCCTATTCCTATCATCTTCTCGTTGTCTTCCACTTCTTTCGAAATTTGCCTTAAATTTCTCAGTCACCTCAAAGTTTCATGGAATTCTTCGTGGAACATTTACTCATCCGCAATCGAGATGGTTAGAACGAAGGCCTCCGTTAGCAACACCGACGTTACTTCCAAGGTCATGGGCGGCGCATTAGCTTGTATGAGATAGTCGTGAGATAGCGAAACCATGACAATCAGTGAGCAGCTATTTGTTTTTCAGCGACCCACCAGCAATCTTGTCTGATGCCTGGCCCTCGGGGCCTCGCCTCGGCGGTCCGTTTCGAAACACCTAAGCTCCACTCCCACGCCACGACCGTTAGGATCCAACTTGAAACGTCGACCACGCCGAATCAAAAGACCCGTATTAAGCTTTAGTGTGTTTGGCGGCACCAATATGCGTTCTCACCACTACCAATTGTAGTGCATTTTCGGCTTAATGCCTTCCATTTTCCATCGGCTTTTGGCCGCTTGCGAGGCTTTAATCAATTTCCTGCAGTGGTGCGGACACCGTTGAACGGGTTCGGCATGCGTAGCCTGTTCGGTGGACCAAATTTATGGATCTCTACGATCTAGTCTTGTCCAGAAGCCCGGTCGACAAGGGCACGAGGATGCATCGTGAGCTTGTTTGACCATGGCAAAGTCAAGATGACGACTTATCCCTGGACATGGCAGATTGAGGACTGCTAGACCCGCAATGCCTGCAAAGGTACATAACAGCAGTTTGCGCTCATACATTTGCCGTGGTATCAGAATTCTGATTGTTTGATCTCTTCAACCAGTTCGCTCGTTTTCTGAACGGTGCTTTCTTGTCATTCTTTAGGCCTTGAGGGCATTTTCACTCTTTTATTGGCTGTGCCAACTTTGTTTCCTCTTGACGAGATATACACTTTCGACATGCTACGTCACTTCATTCTTTCCTCTGCGATCCTCGCGCTTCGAGGCGCAGCTCAGACGTCTTCCCCGTACAATGACCCAATTACAAACATAACGTTCAATGGATATCAGCACACATCAGGCTTCAAATTCGGTATCGCTCTGCCCGAGAATCCCACGACAGACTTTATTGCCCAGATACAAGCGCCTATCACCAATGCAGGATGGGCTGGTTTCAGTATGGGTCAATCCATGGCCGGTAATCTACTGGTTGTGGCATGGCCCAACGAGGGCGAGGTTGTATCTTCCTTTAGGGAAGCGAGGTGAGTGATGCCGATGTCTCAAATCAAGAACGTATTCTAACGCGCCAGCAGTGGTTACACAAGCCCGCCTACACAGTCTGGCAATTTCAGCATGTTTCCAATCCCTGACGGCACATTTGTCAACGAGACTGCTTTCTCTTACACATTTCTCTGCTCAAACTGTATCAGCGACGATGTCTCCAATGGGCTTGTGATCTACGAATCCCCCAGTACAAACATTATGGGCTGGGCGTTTTCTGAGGATGCTGTCACTGACCCAGCTACTGCCTCCTCCGCTTTGACTTACCACTCGGCTGGATTCGGCGCGTTTGGACTTCCCATGGACGATGCGAAGAACACAAATTTTGAGACATGGGCTGCTCTCGCTGTAAAGGGCGGCTCAGACTCCGGCTCTGGCAATTCCACTTCCCCTGGTAGTGGAACGAACTCAACAGCCCCGATTGCTGGAGGAAACACTACAACCGTTGTTGCGAACGCTACTTATGATTACATTGTTGCTGGAGGTGGTGCGGCTGGTATTGTAGCTGCAGAAAGGTTGGCTGAAAGCGGTGCCTCGGTCCTACTAATCGAGCGTGGTGGCCCATCGTATGCTTTCACTGGCAACACTGATACCATGTCGTGGAATGACACTGTCTCGATGTATGACGTTCCTGGGTACGGCTACTACTTGAGTGATGTTGGAACTCCAGCCTTTTGCACAGATACAGCTGACCAGGCGGGCTGTCTGCTCGGTGGTGGCACTTCAGTTAACGGTAAGTTCATGGCCTCTTCTCCCAGTCCGATTGGAATCATACTAATTATTCGAAAGCAATGATGTATGTCAAACCTCAACAGCGGGACTTTGATGATAAGTGGCCTCTTGGCTGGAAATGGGAGGATGTTTCCGCCGCTGCCGATCGTGTCTGGGAACGCAATCCTGGACAAACTTATGGTTCAGAGGACGGCAACCGCTACAACGATGAAGCCTACGGAGTACTATCGCAATTCTTTGCCGGCCAAGGATGGTCCGAAACCGACTTCATCAAGGATCCCAACGCCAAGGTTGACGTTTTTGGTCATCCACCATGGAACGTGGCTGATGGTCTCCGTTCTGGTGTCGTCAGGACATATCTTCCCCTCGCACAGGACCTGCCCAACTTTAAACTGATGATGAACACGAAAGTGGTGAGAGCCGTGCGTGAGGGGATCGACTGTTACTGGTGTTGAAGTTGAAACGGAGGACGGCCAGCGTGTCATTTACAACGTCAACAATGGTGGCAACGTCCTACTTGCGGCAGGTACTATGTCTACACCCCGCATTCTGTTCAACTCTGGAATCGGCCCAGCCGAACAACTCCAGACTGTCGCATCCGGAACAAGTGGCGTGAGCCTTCCTGACGAGGCTGACTGGATTGACCTTCCCGTTGGCGCTGAGATCAAAGATCATCCCATCTTTACTATCAAATTCACGACCAGTACGAGCATGCTATCTGAGCCTGAAACTTCGTTTACCGACCCCAATCAAACAACCGTTGACCTCTTTGCAAAGGGTTCAGGTATCTTAGCGCAGTCTGGGCAGCGTCTCAACTGGTGGTCGTCTGTCAACACTGATGGTAGCGAAATATTCTTCCAGGGTACCTGCAATGGGCCGGCAAACAACACCATCCAGATGAAAGTCTACATCACCCATGGCCTAAAGTCCGTTGGTAGCCTTGGCATCACTGCCGATGGCGCTACGACGTTCATTACGAATCCTCACATGACTTCTGACGTCGATACTGAAGCTATCACTCTCATGATGGATCGTCTGCTTAAGATGACCAATACTGGGAATTCGACGCTCACCATCGTTGCCCCTACCGGCGTTTCTAACGTCACTGCAGCAGATCTGATCAAAGATTTCAAGACCGGTGCTCATTACGTTGGGACCGCCAAGATGGGAACTAAAGGCGATGCAGGCGTTGTGGTCGATGCCAACACGAAGGTCTATGGCACGGATAACCTGTTCGTTGTAGACGCATCTATGCACCCTGATCTGCCCACGGGAAATACACAGGCTATCGTCATGGTTGCTGCTGAGGCTGCTGCTGCTCGTATCCTCGCACTCGGAAGCTCGTCCAACGGGACAGCGAACGCATCTCCGACCGCTACCAGCACTGTCACTGAAGTCGCTCAAATAAGTGGTCTTAGCACACCTATTTCCAATCCTACTTCTTCGCTTATTGGAACGGGGTCGCCCGTTGTCTCAACTGCATCACCCACTGGATCTGGCCAACCTGTTGTACCCACCTTGCCTTCTGCTTCATCTCCTGCCTCAGCTACGGAGTCTACGCCCAGTCTTCCGGTTGAGTCCTCATCAGTAGTCACACCAACTTCAAGCCCAACACCCACATCCGAAGCCGGAAAAGGTGTTGCACAGCTCTACTATCAATGTGGCGGCCAGGGCTGGACCGGTGCTACTCAATGCGCAACCGGTTTAACCTGCACCAAACAGAACGACTTCTACTCACAGTGTCTCCAAAGTACGGGCTCCAGTCACAAGAAAGCCGTTCTGGGTTCGCGACGATCGACGAAGTTGACCGGCGTGCATTGAACAACAAAGTACCCGTTTCTCCCGATGAAATGTCTAGCGAAGAGATCGCGCATGCGAGACAAAGGATGCAGAGAGCTAGCTATTTGGATACGTACGACTTCTAGACAGTGAGCAACAGGTTTTTAGCAAGAGGAGGAAAAAGTTCTTGTATATACTATTTCGATTCTAATGGCCGGACCTTGTGTATAATGTACGACACTGATTCTACCAATATCGCTTCGCGCTCTGATTTACTAACGTGGTGGCCTCTATCTCAAAGCTGGCCCAGGGAGATTTGGTGACAAGTGAATGCGAGAATACTCCAACATATGAGATTAGTCGGTAGGCGTCATATACAGTATGTGGACATAAAACCCAACGGCCCGGTCCTCGGACAGATAAGGAGTCCGAATCCCGGGAAGGTGGGTCCTGACACTGCCACCACCCCTAACAACCTTTGCATCCCCGAAAAGACTAGGTACCTGGTGCATACGAAGTATCCATAAGTGCTCCATAGTACATGGGTGGGCTGGACCAGAGTCTCACTCAGCGAGCGTTCGGGTAGAAAATACGAACCGACCGTGCATCGCGCATTTCGCATTTCTCAACAACTTGAGGACAACCACTCGCTGACACGAGTAGTCCTCCTCGCACTCCTCGTATCTTGCTCTATTTGTGCGATTGTGGAGTCTTGAGTCCTTCGGGTAGTAACCAGCTACCGGAAGAGGGCCAACCGCTTCTAGAAAGTATCAGATTTTGAAGGTATCGCATAGATTGACAAAGATAGGGGCTAAACATGATAATTCATAGGGTATCCATTTCTTGTTCGTTTCTAAGATGCGACGCGTGTCGCGGTGACTCTACAGAGATGCCAAAAACGCCACGCTAATATACATATTCGTCATCCACGACTGTGTGGATTGTATAACAACAGTGACAAAGGAAATTTATAAACAGGGCAATATACAACTTGTGAGACAGCCGAATCAAAGTGCTTAAGCCCTGTTAGACATCATCTCTACATCCGAACTTTCGTCCATACTCTTTCCCCTGGGTGCCTTGTTCTTGCCGATGGTGTTACCCAGGGCAGGGAAGCAGAAGCCAGGGTGGAACACGGTGAGGACGAGAACACTGATGACAACCATGACACCCTCCAGCACGATGAAGGAAGGCTCATCGCGCATGAGCTCGCTCCTCCATCCACCTGTCAGCTCCGGGATACGGTAGATGCAACGAATGAAGATGCCCATGTATGCGGTGATGATAGCGAAGACGAAGCAGCGGAACGACGTCTTATGGAAGAGGGTCACGGCCTCACTGGACAGCTGATCGCGACGGCGGCGAGTGCGGAGCGTGTACTCGACGAGGAAGTAGCCAAAGACAGAGAGAATGACGACTTGGAAGATGACTCCAGCAATCATGAGGTCGGTGCCAACATCTTGCATGCTGGAGCCAGCATCTGCCGTCGCGGCGATGCCACCACCAGCGCCTTGGAGAACGAGCGAGAAGATGTCACCGGTGATGAAGATGTAGGTGTACCAAGCGGGGCGCAGGCGTGACCAGGACTCGCCGAAGTTGATGACGACGTGCTTGAGTGTGAGGTAGATGCCGCCGGAGATGAAAGCAGGCGAGATGATGAGACAGCAGATTTGGATCTGGAAACCGAGACTGCTGAACGGGTTGTTCCACAGCATTATGCGACCGATGTAGCCGATGAGCTCGCCTAAGCAGCCGAGACCTAGGGCGATCTGGTGATGCATGGTTAGATGTGATGTTTGGAGTATTGTGGATTAGGTAGCTCACCATGTAGGTCCATGTCTTGTATCTGATGCCGAGAATAAGCTGGACGACAAGGCAGAGCCCGAAGAAAGCTGCGAAGAAGGCATTTGCACCGATGCTGGGGTAGTAGCCGTAGAGTGTGCCTTCGACTGGACAGCCTGGACCAACGTCGACGCAGGAATCGGGAGCAGAAGGTGGGACAGTCATCGTGAGGGTGATGAGACTGAATAGGGTCTAGTGAACAGAGGTACTTCCAAAACTCTTCTGGACTGTTTTGCTGATGGGTAGAATGCAGGCGAAAGGAAGAGTAGGTATCCGAAGATGTGGAGGCGAATGTAGTGGAAGATGCTTGGTGGTGATGAGATTTGCTGACAACGGAGACGTTGGTGCCTTATATCCTCGAGATTCTCTCCGGACGAAAATAATGGTGTTTCGCACCCGTCATGGCGCTACAGTTGTAAACCCAGCCTGAGGCACAGCACGCCTACGCGTCCAATGCGATGGCTACAACAAAGGATTCCACCATGCCCAAAACGGCTGAGGATGCGAATTACAGCATGTAAGCCACCGTCTCGGCGGGAGGCCTTCTCGTGGCTGGGCAGATTCTCCCATCCGAGATTCGCAGATTGAGCCGAGATAGGTTAGCCTAATACGAAAGGGGAATGGAGGCAATCCAACAGCGAGTGTGATTGGGGCGCGCACTGTGCGTAACAGTGGAGGGGCGGAGCAGCGCTGATACCTCGACAAGCACCAGTCAAGGGCGGAGCGGATTGCATTTTCGCTTCAGAATGCGAAAGCTGGTCCGACTCCGACGGGGCTCCCACGTATTCCCACGTACGGGGGCGGTAGCGGATTTCTATTAGACCGATTGCTGCTTATGTCCGATTGAATTCAACAGACTGTGGGCTTAGCACCAATGACAGCGCGTAAAAACTTACGGTTTTTGAATGACGGCGACATAGGTGCTCAAAGTACCGAATTCCCCGGTGCTCAACCAGTCTGAATGCAAGTGGGACTCGGGAGCCTTGAGAAGTCCGAAAGTCCATGGCTATCATCTTGAGTTTGGCCCACTCAACTTCATCAAATTTATGCCGCGACGCCTGGAAGCTGTGTGATCGAGTAAGAGGCTATTAGACTAGCTATTAAGTGCCTTCTCGCTTCTTTGCGATCCTCCTTGTTTGAGTTGTTCCACGTCAGGAAGACACCGCTGGGACTCCTCAGAAATTACGCTGGCAACACACTGTGGCTTGTTTCATCCCGTACACATTACTTCGCTTCGTATGCATCTTCCGGTGTCCCCAATTCTCACCGGTTATCCTCAGCTTTGTGGCAGGTCGTGGGTCTGCGCGCTGTGCTTACAGGAACGCGCAGACCGCAAACGTCTGCTGCGGTTGGCGCCACCAAAATGCGATTGGAGGCATCTCACACCGTATAGATAAGCCCGTTAAGCTATGGTATGGTGACTTCATGAAGCTGCTGTAAAGGAAGTATGCTGCGCGCATTGCCATGACGGGAAATCGATTCGTAGCGTGGTTGTTGTGCATATACCGATCGTGAGTCGAATCCTCGTCATGATCTGGGCGCAGCCCAAAATAGCCTCGTTCGCAAACTTGGGCCTTGTGGGCTTAGCGTGTAACCCATGAACCAACCCCAACCGGGCAACGAGATTGCAGCAGTAAGCTCTAAGCGTTCGGGTATGTTTGTATAATAACTATCGCTGCAGCGCATTTGAGACGGAAGCGCCTTCACAGAAGACGAGGTTGAGAATCCTGACGGTGGTGTGGTTGCTTAGCGGCTCCTTCCCTCCCATCCAATGCTCCCGGTGAGTAGACGTCGTCTACCATGAACACTTGCACCGCGGTACTTGAGTAAGTGAACATGAACATACTACCAACATCAATTGGACTCTACATTCACTCCGTATCCAGGCGAAAAGATCAGCCAGACTTTACGGTAGCCGATATCTTTACTCGATTGTACTCATAGTTGATCTGAACTTTACATGGTAGATATGACGTCACCGCCTTCAGTCATTGCAATGCGGACTGTAGCTGTAGTACCAGGGGCAATATTGTAAATGTAAGTGTAAACTTAAGGTATTTAGGCTCAAGTGCACATGCTTGGAACCTTCCTTGTCCGGAAAGCGAATTAAGGTTGCTGTTGATTACAGCACTAAAAGGCTTGTCTCACTACGGCCCTCGCCGCGGGATGAGTACATACCCGAAACACCTCAAACACACAGGTCATCGACCCCGGGATGTTAGTAACGCGTGGCATGCTCATGGCATATTGCAATTATGTTCTGAGCGACATGGGATATTGAGAAAGGGAAAACAACGTGCTCATTTATATCGTTTTGAGTCTATGATATATCCCTTGATGTCGTCAAATCTCCCTATGAGCAACACTTAGATTGCAAAAGTCAACCGTATCAGGTATGTATTTTACTCGTTTACAAATGCGAGACTTTTGTAGAGATTTAGGCCTCGTCCGTGATGAGCTTCGTGATCTTTCCGATGGCGATAGTCTGACCTTGATCTCTGTTCGTGCATTAGTACGCGAGCGACATTAAACAGCATTTTAGGAGGGACTTACCGTAGCGTGAATCGTCCGAGCTGGGGATAGTCCTCGAATCGTTCGACACAGATAGATCCCGCGGTGCCTGTGATCTGCAATCGCGCAATGATGCTCATGCCCCTGGTAGCGAAGCCCGGGGCCTTCTTGCTCTTGCGTCCAGTGCCCTTCTCTAGCTTGTGTAGCAGAGCGGTGATGGTGACTTCTTCTTGCGCAGCATGAACGTGGAGCACGCAGTTGAAACCGGCAGTCATGATCGATTTGATATCGAGCAGTACGACCTGAGCTTCGAATTGTGAAACACAGTGGACAGGGCGCTTTGGCGAGCAAAGCACATAGCCGGGCAGAATGTCCTCCTCTTCAACACCTCTAATGCGGATGCGCACTTGGTCACCACAAGTGGCGCCGGGAATTTCCTCTTCCTGTTCTCCGAACAAAGCGGAGATATGTATCGTTTGCCGATTCGGCATCATGAGATACTTGTTCTCCTTTTTAATGATACCTATGGACGTGAGTCACAAATAGAGCTGATGCCGAGGTGGGTTATATATTTACCAGACTCAATCTTGCCTTCTATCATGGTACCCATGTCCTTGTATTTTGCGGCGATTGGCATCATGAAAGGTGCATTGAGCTTTCGCTCAAGGGCCTGCATGTTGTCCAGATATTCGAGCAGAGATGGGCCGTCATACCAAGGTGCTGTTTCCTTGGGTACACGTTCCTTGATACCAGTGAACGTCTGAGCACTGACGGGCATCATCGCGATATCGGTCTTTGGGTTATATCCCACACCCTTCAGAAACTGAACCAGCTTGGAAGTGCATTCCTTGAATCGGTCCTCGGACCATTCGACTGTAGGATCATCCATCTTATTGACAACGATGACAAGCTTGTTCACACCCTGGGTCTTCGCCAACATGGCATGCTCTCGAGTCTGCCCTCCCTTTTCAAATCCTGTCTCGTACTCTCCCTTGCGAGCAGAGATGACAAGAACACCAACATCAGCCTGCGATGCACCGCCAATCATATTTGGGACATAGGTCTTGTGGCCCGGAGCATCTAGGATGGAGTATCGTCGCTTTTCGGTCTCAAAGAAACCTCGTCCGACTTCGATCGTCTTGCCCTGCGCACGCTCTTCCTTGTTCAAATCGAGAGCCCATGAGATGTACCATGTCTCTCGACCAGCATCCCTCGCTTCGCGCTTGTACTTGTCGAGTGTTCGCTCATCGACCATACCGGTCGAGATAAGGATACTTCCACCAAGTGTTGATTTGCCTGCATCAACATGGCCAAGGAAAATGATGTTCACGTGCTCTTTGCCATAAATCTCCGCCAATGTCGCTTCATCAACAACCTCAGCCTGTTCGTTCTCAACGTCTATTGTTTTTGCGGCCTGCTTGTCCTTCGGCGTAGGACTGTTACGACCCGATGACGGAGTTGGTGAAGTCCTGCCAGACGCAGAGGTGTTTGCGGTAGGTTCGCCTGTCTTCTCGATGGCCTTTGCTGCAGCAACCTTGGCTCCAGCTTCTGGGGCTGACTTGTCGGCCTTCTCTTTCGCAGCTGAGGGAGCAGCTGCTGGCGTTCCGAGGGAAAGCACCTTGGTTCCACCAGTCTTCTCCACTTTCGGTGTGGTAGTATCGCCGCCAATTGACAAAACTTTGGCCTTCGGCGCACTATCGCCGCCAATAGACAAGACTTTTGCCTTGGGTGGCGCCTCCTTCTTTGGCTCAGCAGCAGCAGGGGCGGGCGCTGACACATCCGCTTCCCCTCGCTTTGCAATCTTTACAGGAGCCTGCTGCTGCTGCTGCTGCTGCTGGGGCTGATAGTTCTGCTGTTGTTGTTGGTAGCCACCGTACTGGTTCTGGTAGCCCTGCTGTCCCTGCTGTCCCTGTTGTCCTTGCTGTCCATAGTTTGGGTAGCCCTGCTGCTGTTGCCCATATTGTGGATAGCCCTGCTGGTAGCCATATTGACCACCATAGCCCTGGTTGTATCCACCGTACTGCTGGTACTGGCCGTACCCTTGATTGTAGCCGCCGCCGTATTGCTGTCCGGGGACAAAGGACTGCGCGCCCGGGGTGAAGGATGCCGCACCGGGCTGAAAATTTCCGGCGTTGGGGTTGTTCAGGTTGAGGCCCTGGGCCTGCTGAGAGAGTCGCTCTTCCTCGTCTTCCCAGCTGTCGGCCATGTTGGAGGAGTGGTGTGGTATAACGAATATATAATTCCCGAGTCGTCTCGGGCGCGGTTAATGTTAAGGGGCGCTCGCGTGGTTATCGGAGGCGACTAAGGAGTGACTGCAGGCTTTTGTATTGGGCGGCCGTTGGGAACGTGGTCGTCGGCGAAAAAGTAAGAATGTGTGCGGGTCGCGGCTGCCACCCAAAGATTTGGCGGGTGGCGGGGTCGCTACCCAGTCGTGCCAGTTGCCTGGCGGGGCTGACTCAAATGCTGTACCGCGTGGCATTGGCTAGTCACGTAGTATCCATGGCCACAGCAAACAAACAGTCAAACATCCTTCAGCGCGATTTACTCCCGCTCTTTTCACCTCACTAAGCTCAATTCTAGGCACGCCTTCCTAGTAAATCTAGACTCCGCTCCAATGATCTCCTCAATATTCCTTCCTTGACCACTCACCCCTCAACCCCAACCTAGGTTGAACTCTACGGAACAGACAAGATGGACATCTTACTAGCAAAGGTATGACCGTGCTGTGACTCCTGGATTGTCACAAGCAGCACTCCCACGTGTTTTGTTTTCTTGACTCGAAGCCAACATAGCTGACCACACAATAGGTGACCCAGCAGGCGATGACATACGCCATCCGAAGCGGGATAGCCATCACCAGCACATATGCACTCAAACAATGCAGCCGCTTGATGAAGACCGTGGATGGTTACGAGAAGCAGGAGCTCGCAACCTTGCAGCTGCGGCTCGACTCGAAAATTAAAATCATCTCACCAGCAATCGACATGATTGAGCTAATTGCTGCGCGTGGAAATACTTCACTGGAATCGGCCGTGACGCTCACCAAATCTCTTCGATGGGAGATCCAGACTTTAGGTAGCCGTGTAGAACAGGCTGTCGCAGAAGAGCAGCTTTCAAGAAGGGGTAGCTCCAAGGCTAAGTCACGAGCCCAGAACGATGTTGAGCTTAAGATTATCATCTCCGAAATGAGGAAACTCCTCGATCGTATCGAAGACGCCGTTCCGCTTATCAACTTGGCCATCACCACCTCTGGAGTAAGCCTGAACACAACTCTCCCAGCCACTGTGTCGCCATCTAGATTACTACAAGCAAGCACGTTCTTGACAGCTGGGGACATGCAGTATTGTAGTTCAAAGCCTAGAGCTCAACAGATTGGGCCAACCTTTACTCTATCCATGTACATGCTGTTCTCTGGCTATGCCAACCGACCGCACGGAGACAGCTTTCGAGAGACAACATGGAAGGAAGTAATGCACAAAGCCCGCGTAACCCTGTTGAGGGTGCCACTTGACCATGTTTACGACTACCCGACACCATTTGGACCGGACACACTACGACCTCACGAGGGCAATCATCGTCATATACCCTCAGATAGCGCATTGCAAGAATTTGCGTACCAGCTGCTTGTTGTCGAAGATCTGGACGATGGCCGTATGCACGAGTTTGAAGACGGGGAACCTCAACCTGGACCATACGACGGAATTGAGCAGGCCGGGGTCCGTGAGATTATTCCTATCCATGAGATTTCCAAGATTTTCTACGCGGATACTGGCAAGATCTTGAACATTGGCACCGATGGCGAGACCAATAACCCGATATTGCTTCTGAAGCGGGATGTCAACGCGGCACCTCCACGGCGTATGATGGAGCGAGATGCTACAGAACAAGGCTACGATTCAGACGACTCTCACACTGTTGGTGATGATGGAGCAGACCTAGAGCAATCAGAATTAGAAGACCAGCTGCGACGCGAATCTACGCCTAACCTTCAGGAGCAACTAGTCGATGAGCCAGAACAACCCACCTTCCCTTGGCGACTTCCACCGACCCTCGATCTAGAGTGGCTAGCCTTCGAAGTGTTCTCCGAGGACCCATCGACGGACTCCGAAGTTGACGAAACTGAAGGTTCAGAATTCGATGTCGCATCGCCAACATCTGCGGAACCTGTCGCGCAGCGTAATCGCTCCGAGTCCCCTGCCTTTATCTCCCGTCTATCCAACCTCAACCTCCGTCCGTCAACGCCATCCGAGACATCACCGCCTCCATCAAACACCCAACTCATCCCGTCCCCTCAGAAAGCAAACGTACCAGTACCGCAGTACACATCGCAAGCGCCAACGACACTCCCGCCAATCAAGAGCTCGCTCTCACTGTTAGAAATGCTCATCCGTCTCACCGCGCTCCAACAGTTCCAACAATCCTCACACCTCGCTATCCCTGACGAGTTCCTCAACTTCTTCCTGTCCGACAGTAGCACCGTGGGCGCTGGCAGTGACGCTGATCTTCGGCGCCGTGTACGTCGTGAGGCTCGCATGAGGGTGGGCTTTGATCCGTACGATGAGAGTCCGATCAAGCGTCGCGGCGAGGAATACCTCGAGCATGAACTACACGACGGCCAGCAGCACGTGTATGGAGCGACATCTCCCGTGGACGGCGGTACACCATACGACTACGAGGGCTACCCGACTAGCAGAGCGTCTTCGATCTACTCCTCGCGCTCGCGCTCTGGAACGCCAGCTCGCTCCCCTTCTTCGCCTTCGTTTCCGAACTCCACACCGGCAGGTCCTAGTAGTCGTTCAAAGTCTTCCGCCAACATCTTGACTGAAGGTCGGCCTTCGCTGGCGCATGTATCGTCCCCGAGCCCACTGTTGAGGCGCGCTACTACACAGCCGAACCAGCACAACATCATGAGGCAGCCTAGCTTCAGAGCACCACCGACCGCGCCTCCGACATCGAGCTCGCCGCGGCAAGCACCCGCTGCTCCTGGCGTACAGGCTTTTAGGGGCAGTGTGGCGCCAGACACGCCGCCGAGCAGCGTTGGGAAACAGGTGTAGAGTCGAAGTAATTTGCGGGGTAAGAAGGGTTGAACGGGCAGTGCGAATCATGGGTCAGATTGTTCTTTGCATTTTGCATCATTTTTCGGCATTTAGATTTAAAGCGATTTGCATTCTAGTAGGGAGTTCGATACCACTTTGTTATCCATCAAAATCCGTTGATTTAGCATAGAAAAGCGCACATCAACTCATTATAACTAGCGGAAATGAACTGTATTCACTCGAATTCGTATAGCATATATATGAACAAAACCATATCACGATCATTTCGATCATCCATCCCTACATACGCCAGTAACGCCATCCCAACCCCAAAACCAGCCGAAACCTCTCTACTCACATTTCGTTTCGTATTCACGTCCAGCACCATCCTTCTCCTTCCCATGTATATCTCTACTCCCAGTCCTCCTCATCACTCTCCTCAGCAACCGCCTTCTTCTTCTCCTGCGGACTTCCCGGCGCCCTACTCGCCGCACGACTTGTAACCCCGCTTACGAGATCATAGCTCGCATCGCTATCTGCCACGCTCTTCTCGTCGTTGGATCGGCGCGGTTGTGAGGGTTTGAGCAGGTCGTCTTCTGCGGGCTTGGCTTCCGAGGGCTTGAGTGTTTTCACTGATGCAGCGAGACTTGTGGCGGATTTGTTGCTTGGTTGCTCAGTGGTGGCGGTGGAGGTAGGGGCGGGTGATGATGAGCTTTCTTCGTCAGACTCTTCGTCCCAGGCTACTTCTTCTTCGTCGGCTGGGGTGGATGCTGGTGGTTATTAGTACAAGTCAATTTTAGTGCTCTCGAGGGTATCATACCTTTGAGCATCTCCCTCCTCCTCTGCTCCTCGCTTTCAATCACATGTCGCAGAAAGTAGTATCTGCACCAAAATGTGGCATAATCCACCCTCTCTGGTACACATTTTTCCATTGCACTTCTTAACTCCTCGTGCTTCTCTAAGTCCTTGGCAATCGCGTCCGTCTTCTTCTCCACATCAAATCCACTCTTCCACGCTTCCCACTGGGGGCTGGTAGGGTCCTTCAGGAAGGAATCCAGGGTGGAGTGTATGACGTGTAATTGCGCATCAAAACGTGTGGCATGTACGACCTTCTTGCCGCTGCTGTCCTTCGACTCAAAGAGCACATCCCCGTTCTTGTCGGCCTCGGAACCGGCTTCCGGTGGCGCGATGGTCACGGCGTCGCGGAGGAAGTTGCGAAGATTGGAACCGAACTTGAGGAGAGCCTCGTCGGCCGCGTCTTCTGCCTTTTCGATATCCTTCAACCGCTTCGTAGCCTCAGACCTGAAGCGTGATAGTATGCCCTCGGCTTCTTTTACGATGTCCGCGGGAAGTGATTCAGGACGGTCCGGGTGGGCATCCGGGTCGTCCTTCGCTTGCTCGGTCGTGCTGGCATCTTTGTCTGTTGATTCAGGTTTCGAGCCAGAGGCCTCACCAGCCTGAACAGAGAGGTTGCGCGCGTGGCTTATAAGGTTGGAAACACCGGCAGTTGCAGTCTTGCTCAACGGTGCATATTGCTTGCTTGCGTTGTCGTAGTACTGCTCGCCCTGTGTATGCGTGAGACAAAACTCGGCCGCTTTCACTGCTCTCGTTCCTTACCTGCTTCTTCACAGTACCCAAGAAGCCTCCAAGTCGTGCTGCCCACGGGCTGCTTGATATCGCTTTGTAGGCATCCTGAATCTCAGCATTGATGTTGCTTGTGGTCTCCTGGTGGGTGCTGTCTCCGCCAGCCTGTTGCTTCGTTGCATCTTGAGGATAGCTCTCCTCTTGTATGTGATCATACGCGGAGTCCATGACGACTATTGCTTTGTCGGACGAAAGCTGTAGGAGTAGTACGAGTATTGTGGAAGCTAAGAAGGGTATCAGTCGTGAGACAGGTCGAGCGCAACAAGGGTCCAAGCACAAGCGGGGATGCAGCTCCACCGCAACCAGCGGCGTTTCTTGGCAGATATGAGGTCAGGTACCGAGTACGACCGATGTTACACAAAGATAGCCTCGACGTGAGGTACTCGAATTAACTTGGATAAAACTATCTTCTGTCTCTTCCGTTCGAGCCTTTCTCTCCCTAACTAACCAGCTTACTTGGCCTCTTGTTTCCAGCTGTTCCAAACCAGTCGCGACGGTTGTTCTGTGTGTGTTTGGGGCGGTTCCGCCGCTTCGCCGGGAGACAAATGAACGATCATTCCTCGATATATCTCCAAGAACATGCATCTGTTCTTGCTCCTCCTTGAGATGGATTTGATATCCCAGTTGCAAGATACTAAGAATACTCTCTTTCTTCACCTTTTCTTCTTTCCCACGACCTTCGTAAAACCTTCCTCGTCCACCTCTGGCGCAGGCTTTGGTTTCGCAGGCACCAGCGCAGGTGCATCGCCCATTTCCACATCCTGGTCCTCATCTTCGTCACTTTCTTCGTCCACGCTATCCCACTCAGCATCCTGATTGCTCTCTCTTACGCTAACATTTCCCGTCGCAACCTCCTTGCCTTTCCGTTCTTCCCACTTCTTCTGCAGTCTATCCACCGTAGCTGTGTTACCCTCCATGATCTCCTTCTTTATCGCCATAATTTCTCGCGCGACATTGACTTCGGTCTCGTCTTCTAGGCGTACGCCGAACTCATCCTCGAGGACTTGGAGGAGCATGACTTCAACATCTTCAGTGTCTGTAGCAGGTTCCGACGCAAAGAGTTCAGAGATTTGGCCCGCGAGCCAGTCGCGCTTATCTGAAGAATCGGGTCCGCCCCATTGATTTTGCACTGCGACTGTGAGGTCGGGCCAGTTGAAGAGGGTATACCAGATTCCGAGGTCGAATTTGCCCTGCAATTCTTCTGGGGAGTACTGTTAGATCAACTCAGGTATTACATATATGCATTTACATACCAGATATCGCGGCCGTAGACATGATGGAGTGTCCTTCTCGTGAGCGCAGAAGATGCGCTTGAACGAGTGCAGAGTTCACAAAAGTTTTGGTGGATTGCTATCGATAAGAGCCCCCACATTAACACGTGAAGACGCGCCTTGCCACAAACTTGAGCTACGCGTGGCTGTTTGCAGGTATCATTCTAGATTATCGAGGTGAGTATCTAGGAGCTGGATATTAGGTCTTAGTGGCTCATTCCAGGTCAGGAACATCAATATACCGTAGCTACATCAACACAAGAAGTAATGTCAGTGTGAAGCTTGGCTTGATCTTAGAAGAGCAAGCAAATTACGCTTCACAGGCGTGTATATGCTGTTGCCCGTCATCACCGGAGTAGAACTCCAACACATATCATTGGAAATTCATCCAAGCATACCAAATAAGTCGCCATATCGTCTGATGCTGGTGTGGGAGTGTTACACAATACATGTATGACCTGGTGCAGATCCGTGGCTCCCGAGGCGCTAAGCGAAGACTTTCCAGCCGATGACGTCTTTGAGACTGTCCAATCTCCCCTCCGTCCCAACCTTGCTTCCGATGAGCTACCGGTATTCTGCCGCGTGATCTAGACCCGGCCAGCTGATCAAATTATTGTTAAATCTCCTTGGACCCTGCCGTCATCTTGCAGATAATTTTACCCCTCCTGTTTACTGTGTCGCTGGGAACGCACGCATCCCCTCTTAGACGCCAATCCACCTTAAAGCATCACGCCCGGACTGAGGAATATTCTTTACAGATTCGAAGTATTACGCCGAGCAACCACATACCGCCAAAATGTCAGCACCGACTTCTGCTACCAGCGAGTTGCCGTCTCGCTCCTTGACGAACCGATCCGTCGACGAAGACGCTATTCCTGGAGAGGATACTTCAGAGGTGAGTTTGCTATATGATCGCAGCGAAGATACGGCGCTGAGCAACTACAGGTCACCAAGCTCTTCGGTGAGCGATTGCAAGCATGGAAGCATGCCGTCGCCTATCTCGAGGATTATGTCACTGCAACTGAGAAAACTAATCACGCTCACGGCAAGGAGTATGAGAGAGTATTGAAGGTAGACTCAACACATGCAGTTTGGGGTTGGAGGATGCTAACATGAATCAGACTGTCAAGGACCCCCTGAAGGAAGGCCACCATTTCGACCAGTCCTTGGGCGGTATTGCTGGCATGTTTGAGAACATCAGATCCAATACTCAAGTGGGTTTTGTTACTCATATTGTCACTGCCATGTCTAATCCTTTGCACAGGGCATCTCGAATCAGCACTACGAAACCGCAAAACAGCTGAAAGGCACCATCCTTCCTATCTTCGAACGTTTGCACACCGAGATCAAGAACAAGAGCAAGGAACTCACAAAAGGAGCTGGAAAGGGCAGCAAGGCTGTCGACAAGGCCCGAGCACAAACCCAGAAGCATATTGAGATGCTCGGACAATACACCGCCACCTACGACTCGCACGCTGGCAACTTGAAAGCGACGGACGATCCATACATCCTCCAACGCGGTGTTATGCACCGTCTGAACAAGCAGGTTCAGGAAGAGAACAACAACCGACAGGATTTGATTAGCGTCCAGAACTCCTTCGCACAGTTCGAAGCGCACATTATACAGACGATCCAGCATGGCATGGGACAGTTCCTGCAGGTCATCACCACGCAAGCCGAGCATACCAAGGCTGCGTATGGAGACATGATCGGAACCACGCAGCGTGTTCCTTTGGATTTCGAGTGGAACGGCTTCATCCAGCGCAACAACACAGTGCTTATCGATCCTACCTCGCCCGCTCGGACTGTCTCCCAGATCAGCTTCGCCAACCAGAACCACCGCTCCACACAGCCACTCATCTCCGGCTCACTTGAGCGCAAAGGCAAGGTCATGCGCTCCTACGACACCAACTACTATGTCGTCACCCCCTCCAAGTTCCTTCACGAGTTCAAAACCGACGATGATTTCGCCAAGGACCCCGTGCCCGAAGTATCTCTCTACCTACCCGACTGCATGATTGGCGCCGTGAACGGAGCTAAGTTCAACGTCAAGGGCAAAGACGTGTCGAAGGGCAAGCTGGGTGGGGCCTTCTCCATGAGCCATGAGTATCAATTCAAGGCCCACACGCCGCAGGCTGCCAACCAGTGGTGGGAGATTATCCGCCAGGCTGCGGGTACGGTTACGAATGATCTGCCTGAAGGGAGTGTGCCCACAAGCCCGGTCACTGGGAACGACAGCCCCAGCGGTGCAACACAGGCTCTTCATGGAGAAGAGAAACAACCCGCGCCGCTTCAAACGCAGGGCTTGCAAAACACCGACACAGCCACAGCCGACCATGCACCAGGTAGCACAGTCACGCCAGGCACTGCTGCATCCAGCAACACTGCTCCAGGTAGTGCTGTTCCTGGGGAGCCTGGAAAGTACTAGTGGCATGTTGCCACGAGCACGAAATCAAGTTGGAGCTGAAAATGAGTTCAGCTCATGGACGAAGGTTGAGACTGCAGCATGACGGTTGGATGACTTTGCCCCTTTGCGATACACAATTTCCCCGTTCCTGTTTCAATCCCGCATAGCCCTCTAATAATGATACCACAAATTGCAAAGTTTTCTCCATAGCTAGATGAATACGATCTCGTTTTATCTAATCTCGCATTTGCCGTACATTCAAATTCACCCTCTTCCCTGCCATCCACCCTTTCCACTCTTCATACTGTCCTCCTCCCTCCGCGGTGCCGGGCCAATTCTTCAAATGATTCGGACACGTATTAGGCACAATCTGCGGCACACCATGCCACGCAAAGCGAGACGCGCCACTCATGTACACCGCACTCCCCGAGCGCAGCCGCAGCGCCAGAACCTTCTCTTGCACACCACCATCTTCGGCATCTGCAGCAGTATCCGGCGATGCAGATGCAGAAGTACCAATAACGAAGACAGCGTCGCAACCTAAACTTATACTAATCAGACCCGTGCCGCTGGTTTCCGCAACGTCGCGGTGCACGCTTAATGTGTCACCCGGAGAATACAGGTTCACGATGGCGGCTTCGGCTTTGGTGTCTGTGAATGGTAGGCCTTCTAGCAGGTCCTTGATGTCGGGTGGGAAGGGAGGTGGTGGTGCGTCGCCAGGGTAGCGTTTCGCGGTCCAATCGTATTGGCCGCCGAGGGTCGTCCAGCGGAGTTTCTTGTTCAGGAATTGGTTGATGGTGAGGGGTTTGTGGATTGTGGGGTCGAGGGGGTGGCGATGGTGGGGATGAGTGGGATGATGGGGATAGGGAGAAGAATGACGGTGATGATGGTGATGATGATGATGTTGGTGTGGTGGGTTGGGGGTAAGAGATGCTGTAGTGCGTGTGGATGTTGGTGAGATGTGCCGGGTTCGAGAGGTCGCGGTGGAGGAGGTGCGAGAGTAGTATGTGTTGGATTTCCGGAGGAAGGAGGGTGGGGACTATGTGAAGACCTACCTGGGGTCAGGATCATATATAACATTTGAGTTGGAGAGGGTAGGGGTATGGGGTATCAGATATCAGGTGAGGAGATAAAACAAGCGGAAAGCGAGATCTCAAGCTTTCCATGTGTAGATGAACAATCGCGGTTGTACCAGTTCTTAAGAACATTATACATGAATTATTGCCTTACCTGGCATGTCTTCGTGTTCATATACAGGAATTGTGGATGGTGAATCAAATTCTCGATTCTCACCAGCGAAAGTAGTATAAAGGCCGGACAAGTCTGCCCGTGCTAACGATTTGACAATGCGTACTCTTTTACTTGATAAGTCCGACTCCTGGCTCGACAGATCTATGATGTCTTGGTCCTGATCCAGCTCTTTCAATTTCATTTTCTGATATTTCTTATAGACGCTCCGTATGCCCTCAGGTGGGCGCTGGTGCGGATCGAGGTCCTGCATGTTTGATCGATGGTTGCCAAGCAGTGAAAACTAGTATCCGCTGCGCACCTGTGACAATCAATTGTGATAAGGATAGAGTTTGATTGCTAGCAATGGGTATTTTGAGGATCGCGGAAAGCACAAGCGCAGGGGTCTTGACTAAGCTCGTGTTTGTGGCTGATGCGCGTTACTCGATCCGGTCAGGGAAGGAAGCGACGACTGTTTACCTCGCGTTTTTCCCGATGCACAACATCGATTCTGCCGCTCCTTATTCCCCGCAACCCCCTCCACCGCATCCAAGGCTACTAACCCACAGGGACATCCAAGGCGTGAGCTGGCCCACTTGTGCAGGTCGCTCTCCGGTTTATTTGGAACTCTTCCGCCACCAACCAACGCGTTCAACTTAGCTAAAGGAGCGAAAGGGCTTATTGTCTGAAAGGCTCACAACGTGCACTCGACAACATGGAGAACTACCAGAAGCTGGAGAAAGTAGGAGAGGGTACGGCATTATCTCTCAAAGCGCGAGGCTTTTCGTAAAAGCTCTTCACCCGTGCTAACTTTTGTTGACAGGTACTTACGGAGTCGTCTACAAAGCACGAGATCTCACCACCAAGGACCAGCGCATAGTTGCTCTCAAGAAGATTCGCCTCGAAGCCGAAGATGAGGGCGTTCCCTCGACTGCCATCCGCGAGATCTCCTTGCTCAAAGAAATGAACGACCCCAACATCGTTCGCCTCTTAAACATCGTACACGCCGACGGCCACAAGCTCTACCTCGTCATGGAGTTCCTCGATCTGGACCTGAAGAAATACATGGAGGCGCTACCCGTGAGCCAAGGCGGTCGCGGCAAGGCTTTGCCAGAGGGTTCTAGTCTTGCTAGGGCGAATTTAATAATGGACGACGCTATGGTCAAGAAGTTCATGATGCAGTTGTGCCAGGGCGTGCGGTACTGCCATGCCCATAGAGTCCTGCACCGCGACTTGAAGCCTCAGAATCTTCTCATCGACAAGGACTGCAACCTTAAGCTAGCAGATTTTGGTTTGGCTCGCGCTTTTGGTGTCCCGTTGCGGACGTACACTCACGAGGTATGCTTGTGGTCAATCCGTCGATATGGAATCTAGCTCATATGCTTCAGGTTGTCACGCTCTGGTACCGATCCCCAGAGATTCTCCTTGGCGGCCGCCAGTACTCCACAGGTGTCGACATGTGGTCGGTTGGTTGCATTTTCGCAGAGATGTGCACACGCAAGCCTCTCTTCCCAGGCGACTCAGAGATCGACGAGATATTCAAGATCTTCCGGTATGTATCATACATGTCTAGAGAAGTCTCTCAATTTGCTAATGCCCAACAGCATCCTCGGGACACCCAACGAGCAAGACTGGCCCGGCGTCACTTCGTTCCCCGACTTCAAACCCTCGTTTCCTAAGTGGGCGCGCACAGACATCGCAAACATTGTTACCAACTTGGACGAGATAGGCCTTGATCTGCTTGACGCACTGCTTGTGTACGACCCTGCTGGCCGCATGTCAGCGAAACAGAGCGTTATTCATCCGTATTTTGGTGGGATGAATGGGGATACGCGTCACGAGTACAGCAATGGCTACCATTGAGCTGTCAGATGTCCCTGGAGGATGCTACGACTGTTACGGAGTTGATGGGTACACGATTCGCGCTATGTACACGACACGCTCGTGCTCAACGGGGGAGAACTTCCTTTGTCTTGGATAAGAGGGACTGTGCTGTGCCTAATCCGGACAGCGCGCGGCGTTAGGGTCAGAACATGTCGCGACTTTCTGCGCGTGCGGCATTATTGCGGGTAGAACATATCATGGCCAATGTTATCTTGTGCAATATTTGCTTACCATCCCAATGCGAGTCACGATCCGATCTTTGGTGTTGCAACATGGGCATGACGTAGCCTCAACGTAACATCCGCCCCACTTCAGCCCTATGGTGAGTGAGCGGAACGCGCCTCGAAGCTGTTGACGTTACTTTAGCTACCCCTCTGGTCGTGTGTTGCCATGACTTCGTCAACACCTAAACTACTGCCTCCGACTACTGGCCCTCGCCTCATCGTATACCACCAAACCTTCCACGGCTCAGCAGGAAACTATCACTCCCTTCTTCCTCTACTCACCAACAACACCGGTATCACACATGTCATAATCGCAGCGATACATTTGAACGGTGAGCCCGGCAACATCACACTGAACGACCACCGGCCGGACGACAAGAGATTCGACCAGCTATGGGGTGAAGTAGCTTGGTTGCAAGGGAGTGGTGTCAAAGTGTTGGGCATGCTTGGTGGAGCGGCCAAGGGCAGCTTTGAGAAGTTGAGCGGAGACGATGAGACTGTACGGCCTCTCCTTGATTCTCCCAAGCAACGTAGGACGTTGTTGTTGCATTACATACTGTGGGATTTCACGTCACGATGCTAATCCGAGCGGGCAGTTCGAAGCATACTACACCCCTCTCCACGCCATAATATCCGTGTACAAGCTCTCAGGCCTCGATCTAGACATCGAAGAGCAAATCCCCTTGGCCACAGCAACGCGCCTCATCGCACGTCTCCGCGCAGATTTTGGCCCGGACTTCCTCATCACCCTCGCCCCCGTCGCAACAGCACTCATACCGGACCCAAACGTGCCACCGCACCTCCGCCCCCCGCGGCCCATGCTCGCGTCGGGACCCAGCCCCAACCCGCTGCACCCGACGCTACCGCATCTGAGCGGCTTCAGCTACGCAGAGTTGGAGTGCAGTGTCTACGGGCGGGAGATTGCGTGGTACAACACGCAGTTCTACTGCGGCTGGGGGGACGCGGGGTCGACGCAGTGGTACGATGCAATTGTCGCTGCGGGCTGGAAGCCGGAGCGCGTGGTCATGGGCGTGGTTACGAACCCTGGGAATGGCGCGGGCCACGTTGCTATCAGTAGGCTACGCGATGTGTGTGCGCTCCTGCGGGAGAAATACAAGAAAGTGGGGAAGGGGTTTGGCGGCGTCATGGGGTGGGAGTACTTCAACTGCGGCGACTGCGACGACGATATCGTGCATGTGTCGCAGCTTGAGCTGAATAATGAGACGGTGCAGGCTGGGTGGGTGGCAGCGCTGGGACGGATCCTGAGGGTCGAAGAGCCTCCCAGGCCGCAGACGTGGCGTGCGCCGCTCAATGTCACGGCCGAGCAGGTTCGCCAGATGGTCACCAATCTACCTCAGGCACGCGCGTCATGGCCGGAACAAGAGGTGCAGAAGCTGGTTGTGCTGGGCTTCGCGCATAACGAGGCTATTGCTGCGCTGAATGCTACCGAGGGGAATGTCGAGCTCGCGGCGGGGTTCCTGTTTGAGCAGTATCCGCAGTAGTCTGCCTGGGGGGTGGTAGTGTACCTAGATGCACAATACTGTTTTAGACAGGGGTAAGAGGTGAAGCATGAATGCATTGCTGAGTCACGTGTGGCGATGAAGCTACTGTCCATGTCTCACATCAGTCATCAGCCATGCCACGATATTCCATGTGATACTAGATGGCATCCCACGCCTATCTCCTCTTCAAGGGTAGCGCATGCTTATCGAGACAACATGCATGTGCTACGCCGTTCTCTCCGATCTACTAAGTGGGTCCGTCACAGCGGATACCTTAGCTTTTTGGATGTTCTAGATCACGCAAGGGTGAGGGTCACCCTGAAGCTCATGAGACACCTATGTACGTGAGTGAGGATTAAACCTAACGGTTGTGTTACTGTCTTAAGTTGTGTTAGGCTGTGGATAGGCTGAGTTGGGCGAGAATATACGATATTTCAACAGGCTTGAGCTTTTTTTTTTTTTGAATTGAACGAGGTGTTGTTCACACTTTGTTTTGTTGAGATTGTGCCCAGGTGGAAGTGTTTCGCTCCCACATGCAGTCCCACTTGTGTCACGATGTTCCTCCATTCGATTGATTGATCAGACGATGGGAGCGACACCACCTACGTACTGTGATAGTGCGTGATGCGTAGTAGGTACGTACATACATGCGACCCACAAAAGATAAAACGCAATGCAGAGAAGACAGGATACGAGTGCAGAGTGCCTCTTGGTACCCAAAACGCGAATGTGAATGCGAGTGTTCCATTTTTTTACACGTGGGTATCTTCGTAATACGCCTCAACCTGACATACTGTGAAACGGTTATACACATGTGATAGCCTGATGCCATGAAACCGCCGACCCAATGATCAAGGAAACGCATGTGAAGGAAAAGTGAAACCCAGAAACTCCATCGCCATGGTAATTGTTGCTCCATAGGGGGACCGCTGCTCAATGCAATCGTGGATCTATGAACTGAAAGGAAATGTGGCTTGGATTCATCCACCTCTTGTGCGTGCGTAGATAAGTGGCTTGCTTGCTCGTGCAAATGCAATGTGACCGATCTGGCCCACCACACACAAAACAGCCGATGCGCTGTGACCTCAACCTAACCTATCCAACATGCCGCAGCGCTCTTCTAAACCCGGAGAGCCCATCAATCGTTTCGCGTATAGAAGAAGCCGCCGACGAATCCGACGAAGAAGACCGCGCTCGAATCTTCGCCGCTCGCGGGACTTCCAAGAGACGACCGCTGGAGCGCGTGGAGCTGCGGCTCCTCTGAGCCGCCGCGGAAAGAGGTGATAAATGACGCTGTGATTGGTGGTTTGACGACGAGGACGAGGACGAGGAAGCTGATGAGCTTGTCGATGGCGTGCGTGGTGTTGTGTGTGTTGAATCGTTGGATGATGATGACAATGACAGAGACGAGGTGGACGGTATCGGGGAGAGCGCGTGGTGTTGAAAACTATTAAGTGCGAAAGAGGGGGTATTAAGCCATTGTACAATGAATAATGCAGGATGCAGATAGATAGAGGAAAAGTGGCGGTATCAGTGCTTTCTATGCTTTTTGGGGAGGGGAGAGGAGAGGAGAGGAGAGGTGCCAAAAGCGCCCCCCGAGGTTTTGGGTGCGCTTGTAACGGAATGGGCACCACCACAATCGATGGCATGGGAAGACCTTCGCAAGCTCATCGCCATCCTGATTGGAAGGCTCAAAGCAGATTGAAGATGTCCCTAGCTGGGTGACGATAATGTGTTGGGGCAATCCGTTCTGCCTGCATGGATACAACGAAATCAGATGTGTTAAGATGGGTGTTTTACCTTCCATCATCACTAGTCCTCGGGCTCTCCCTCCGACTGTTGATCTGCGTATTCCTGTACGTCTCCTCGTTCAACGTGTCCAGACTGCGCGCTGGGCTGGGGGTCGTGCCTCTGCTGCCTCTACTTCTACTAGGAGAGCCGGGCCGAGACATCGCAATCTCGTAGCTGGGAAGATCCAGATCAACCACACCACCGGGGGTCCGCGATATGGGCGTGCGCAGAGCGGTGTTGTAGCTTGGTGTTCGTGCTAGCGCATCCATGTCGTAGTTTGCTGCTGGCAGGTCGAAGTAGGACGGCTCGCCATTGTGCGCTGGTGTGCTATCACCTGACGAATGGTGTCGAGACGGTTGGAAGCGTGAAGGACGGTCGTGATGTGACATGTCGAGGTTTTGCAGACGGTGCTCGAGCGCTGCAGCGGATGCTCCGCCACCGGGCTGTTGCGCTACGGCATCCAAGGATGCGAGATCCTCTGCAGAGCCGCTGCGGCTATGGGCGTAGAAGGGGGTGTTAGCTCCACTGTTCATTATGCTGTGGTAGCCGCCTGGTGTCATGAAACCGGATGGATCAATGTCGTTATACAGCTCATCCAGCTGATGTAGCCCATACGTTGGCGGAGCGTTTTGATTGACCTCATCCTGAATCGCCTGCGCATTCAGAATGTTATTATCAACAACCACGCTCTGGTCTTCGTTCGGCGGCAAATTCGGCGATATGAACAGATGGACGTGATTCTTGACCAAGAGCTGACTAGTGTGCCCCTCTGGATTCTTGAGATTAACATATAATCTCAGCTTGTGCGTCAAGCGAATGTTTTCCGTGTCGACTGACTGGCGGCAGTTCTTCAGCGATTTCGGCAGATCCAGCGACATTTGGAAGCGGTGGGACTCGTCAAACAGCTCGTCCGGATCTTCCACGCCGTCTGGAATAGTTCGCGCAGAGTTCTCAGGCATCTCGCCTTCTGTTACAGCGACTTGGATGTCCGTCTGGTGGCTTATTCTCCGCCCGGCATAATCCGCAAACAATTGGCGTGACTCTATAAGCTCCATCTTAATGGTGGCTATTTCCACGCCCTTTCTCAGCGGTATTAACACAAAGTCGGCGGTTATGTTGGTTCCGATGATGTAGTTCTTTTGCGGGACAGTGATTTTGTAGGCCAGTTTGTTCGCCCAGATATCCTCGTTGATCTGCTCCATGGGCATGGATTCGAGCATATCGCGGCCAAGGGTCCTGATGACGCGGATATGTGAGGTAGCAGAAAGCTGCTTGCTCATGTACCCCCTATCCACTGAAGCCTTCAGATTGTATACGACCCAGTTGGTGGGCAGGCCCTCTACGCTCTGGTCGAGATTGTTGGGCATGTTGAAGGTGAAGTCCCACTCATGGTGCCCCGCGTTGAGCTTGTGGGCTTTGTTCTTATTGCTTCCTTCGACGGGGAACAGAGTGAGGTGCTCGGTCAGGAAGTTTGTCTTTTGCGTTATCGGCTGCGGGCTGACGGTGTTTGTCAAATGCCATCTATTCGCGATGTATTAGTACCTGTGCAATCGCATCTATGCCATGGAGGAGGGGCAACATACGAGACTTTGCGCGTACCCGTCAGGGTTATGCGTACGCTCCTCACAGACATGGATTCTGGGTTTGTGAGGATGAGCTTCCCCCTCAGCTCCGTCTCATGCGACTCGGACGACTCTCCATAGTAGACAACGAACGGCGACTCGGGCCTGGCAGCAGGTTAGCATCCGCCATTCTTGCTTCCAAAAGCCGCAGTTCGGTGGTTGCGCACTTGGGAGACGTACTTGATCTCCAGGACAGGCGCGGCGTTTCTGCCGAATACGACTCCGACACTCGGGCGCGGCATGATGTAACGAGGGACAAGCTCAAAACCACCAAGTGAAGCAAAAACGCTCTCGTCGCTGCGGACCGGGGCCTCGTGCAATTAAGTACAGAGGGCTTCTCCCGCGGGCTAATCGGAGCGCATGGAGCGCTGTGGTCCGGGGGGCCTCTGGGCTTGCTGCGGAATCTGGCTGCAGTTGCGATGCGTGCAGGTCGTATGCGAATGGGGGTCAAGATGTGGTAAGAATGTGGCTGCGCGGGCTGAGACGTGCGTGGGTGCTGTGTGGGATCAGGGCAGAGTGATTCGACAGGCGCTGAGTCTCCAGTAGTGGATAATACTGTGAATGCAGGGCTTTGCTCAGCTGGGGCGACGGCGTGTTACTGCCAGGCTAGATAGATATACCAGCAGGAGGCAGCACGCAGCGTGGGATATATGCGGGCAAGGGCGGCATGGCTTCTTTTACTACTAGCAAGTTATGATGCACCCTGATGAGCGCACGGCGGCCGGTGGAGACGCTGGCTGCTCGCATCATGTCTCTGGACCAGCTAGCGCGCTTCTGACCGTGTCTGGGAATTTTCTGGCGGCTGCCAGGGTCACGTCCCAGCAGGGCTTGAAAGAAGGTGTTCCGATAGATTCCCGCGAACGGCGCGACACTGACACATGCTGCTGCTGCAACACCAGTGACCAGACCAGCCTTGCCATCCTCTCGGCTCCACGCTCGCTCAGTCACTCTGAGAAGAAGACTAGGTACGAGAAGATACTCGTTTGTACGGACTCCCCTCAGTTACCTTCCAAGTCCTTCCAATGTCAGCACTTCTACCGTTCAAAGGCATGACTGTGCAGTGTAGTATGTACACTACCGTGCCAGGGTAGGGGCTCGAGACGATTGCGCCACACATGCATGCAGGGGCCAAGGGTACCTACCATACCGCATCGGCCAACAGGCAAAGATACACCGAGCGCTGGCATGGTAGGTACTCCTACCACCCAGAGCATGCGATAATGCACCTTGCCGGTTCGGAAAAGACACCTGCTCGTGGTACTCGCACGCGGAAACATGTATCCTCCCTTCACGAGCAGCCAGCATCCCCTGGGCCTGCCTTTAGCGCCACCATGAAGGGTCTCGCCTTGCTCCGTTGTCGACCCAAGAGCGTGGGTATCTTGCCATTCTCACACCATCGCCTGCTGCAACACGCCCAGTGTGTACACTTCTTTTGCCATCAGAGACAGCCCCGGTGACACCGCTGATTGCGACAAGCGATATTTACACCTAACTCGGCCCGGGCGGAAAATCTGCGGCTAGCCTCGCGTTGCCGCACCGGTGGCATCCAGCCACCGGAAACCTCATATCGATATTCAAGATAATAAGAGGGTCTGCTTCCCGCAAGTATCCACAGTCTACATGTTCGTAGGCAAAAACACTACATGCTCTGTTAGTGGTGACCGCCACAATCATCATAATCAAATCGCGCATGGCCAACTTCAGACGCATCAAGTGGTTTGTAGATTGCCCCTATCTCTGCGCAATCGTTTGTTGATCGGGGTTTTGTCTGACGCTGTGCACATGCAAGTAGACCTGCGTAGGGCTGAAAATGACGAATGCATCTTGCGTCTCGCACCTTGAACCTTGCATATGAACCAACATCGGGCTTTCCCGGAGCGAGCGAGATGCCACCGAGACACCAAGATATATACAAGCGAATTGCCTCTTTTGACCCTGTTTCTGAACAACACCACCACATTAGCCTACAGCCCCAAGGTTCTTCAACCTCTTTTTACCGTTACCGTACAGCCTCGTCACAGATTACTCGCGCTCGCGTTTGCGCTCACAGACGTCGAGCTGTCGTCATTTGTAGCACCCTCTTTAGGCCGGTCCCAAGTTCTGATATGTCCTGCAAATACAACAAGTCAGCGATCCACTTCCTTATCAGTTCTCCATCGTTCAACAAAAAAACTTCGAGTTTCGCAGTGGGGCCTCGGTGCACTGCTAAGGCGGGTGTTCCTGCGCACGACCATGCGTGGCGCAAGGATAAAGGCTTATCGCATATTTTTAGTTCGCAACGTGGGTACAGTAAAACACCAACAATTAGCAAGGAAAACTTGCGACTCACCGTTTTTGCATGATGTTATTATGCAATCTTCTTCGAAAGCTAGCCAGCACAAGGGATGCTCGTCTACAGACTTGGCCTGGTCATGGTTAATATGATGATGCGAAAATTCTCCGTTGGGGACGTACAAGGACTGGCGGCAACATAGCTGTGCGCGCCCGAGACTCGACCGGATGCACAACTTCTTCCTCGTCCTGTAAACTGCCCGAGGTGAGATTGGAGTTGGAACGCAACCTGTTGGCGGAGCTGTCTGTTCGCGTTCGTTGCACCTTCAGCGTCGTTGACGCGATGCTGCCACGCTGGCGCAGCGAAGCCTATTGTAACGTTAGATGATTGCACGTTCGAGCGCATCAGGGGAAAGCTCACCGCTCGTGGTCTGTGTAACATTCCCACACTGAAGTCCCATAACAAGAGCCGGCAGTCCTCTCCTACACTTCCAATCCGGTAGTTACGTTCATCGCATCGCCACGGGTCGAATTGCACCCCTGTTACCCAAGAGTTGTGCCCTTGACAACGCGCTACTAGCATGCTGTCTTCTAATGACCAAATGGAAACAAGGTCGTCCTGGCCTCCTGTAACTATGTATCGGCCGTCTGGTGACCAACAAACGCAGATCATACCGCCATAGTAGCTCATGTAATGATGGTACAATTTCTCCTTGAGGAAGTCGATGATCCGGAAGGAACCGTCCTCTGATACAACAGCAAGATGGCGGCGATCAGGTGAGAACTCGAAAGCGTTAACCTTTGAACTTGAGATCTGCCAGTACGATACTGGGTTCGCTTTCTGGTTCTTCGAGTTGACTGATTTCTTGACGGTCAGCAGCGCCCTGTTTTCGACTTCAGGCGTTGTATCGTCCGTGGCAGGCGCATGTTCCTCAGCAACGAACATAGCGTCCTCCTTCTCTTTGTCATAGACCACCAGACTTCCGTCCATGTGCGCTGCAAGAAACAGGTTCTCACTATTGGGAAGCCACCGAATATCTGACACGGCTGTCCCGTTGATCACGCCGTTCTTATTGATACGCGAGTACTTTTGGGACATTGGCTCATACCAGATGATGTCGCCAGTGGAGAAGCCCATGATGATATCGAGGTGATTGGGTCCTTTGGTGATCTGGTTTATGTCGTGACATAGCGCATGCGCTTTGGTAAACAGGATTTTGGTCAAATGCTCCTCTTTTGTAGGCGATGTCAAGTCCAGCCATTGTAGTGCGCGGTTGATGTTTGCAAAAGCGTACAGGCCATTAGGATTGTGCTCCTGCAACCGCTTGGTCAAGGCTTCATGTGGAATGACTCGCGATACGAAGGACGAGTTGCTCTTGATAATGTTGCTCTTCGGTTTCCGCCTCTTCAGTGGATCCTTTGAGTCTTTACCGTTGACCACTGCCAGCGCAGCATTGCCTTCTCCAAACATTGGCGTGCGAAGACCGTCCAGCGGGGATGCTGAGATGCCATTGCCATTCGCACTATGGGAGCCAACGTCGCTTGCTTGGCTGTTTGTCTCATGGGGCGATTCTTGAATGCTAGGTGGGACTTGCGACCGAGTACTATTTCGAGTACCGAACCTATGCAATTGTGATTGGGATGGCTGGCGCGGCGCGAGCGCAACAATGGACAGCTTGGTGCCGGACGTCGGCGGAGATATAGTGGTCGCAAGGGGATTTGGGTTATGTACTGGAGCTTCTGAGGGATGCGGAGGGGGCGTGGCTAGATGTAGGTCGTCGCGAAGCGCGTAGGTTCCTATCATGGTCTTAATGTGAGCCCAGAGCTATACGTATGCTTGTGCGAGATGCAAAAATACCTTCTCCTACCACCAATTGGTACTCGGGCCCGGTGGGATGGCTGATGCTATTGTTCGTCTCGATAAGCTGGCCAGGGGGCAACCCAGGGTAGCCGCCGACTGGATAGCGAGGAGGTGGTGGTAGCACGCTGGATACAGTTCAGTCAAGCTTCGCATGCAGGTGGAGCATGATAGCTATGCAAATGCTGGTTGGTGGGCCGCCCAGCAGGCAGGATGGAAACTTACAACATGGCTGCGGCGCAATATGGTGCGGAGCGACAAGCAATCAATTAGCAGAGGTAGAGTTGTTCTCGACCAGTTCCGGGGTGGGGTAGCAGAAGCGATATATAGCCCTGCGCTCTAGGGAAGGAAAGGTCGTCCGGATGGAGCCTTAGGATGAGGCGCGGCATCTGGGGCCCATGGCACCGGCGGGCCATTCTGGGGAAGCGGAGTCGTCGCTTGCCGCTCGCAGGCCCCGTGCATCTTTCACTTCACTGCATGTGCAGGCCCTCTTGTTGTGGATAGGAAGACGGAGACGGGCGCCAGCAAGTCCAGTCTGCAACGGTGATGCTGCAGGGCATTGCATCCAACTCCCAACGTCCAATCTGGCGGGGCGCTCGGCGGGGAACCTGGGAAGCTGCGATGGTCCCCACGCGTTGCGCCAAGCCCCAGGACAGCGCACGTGTGTGCACCTCGACGACTTTGGTATGAAGGCACCAGTTTTGGAGAATTCGGCAACAGCTGTCTGTCAAAACCACTGCTCGCTCCCAGCTGACATGCAATAACCATGCTGCCTAGCCATGGCGAACGGTATGAGAGCTTTCTCCTTGTAACTTTTCCCGGCTGACGTTTGTCTCGTCATGTCAGTTCGGATATGCGTCTGCGGTGACGAAGGCGTTGGGAAGAGCTCCATCATAACCTCGCTTGTCAAAGACGTCTTCGTTACAGCAAGGATCCAGCCCGTCCTCCCCCAAGTAACGCTGCCGCCCACGCTCGGAACGCCCGACAATGTCACCACCACCATAGTCGATACCTCGGCGCTGCCGCACGAACGCCATGCTCTCCGAAAAGAGCTTCGCAAGTCGAACGTCATACTGCTGGTATACTCGGACCACTACAGCTATGAGCGGGTTGCGCTGTTTTGGATGCCGTACTTCCGCTCGCTGGGCGTGAACGTGCCGGTCGTGCTCTGTGCCAACAAGTCCGAACTGGCATCCAACGGGTCCACATCTCAAGTCGTGACCGAGGAGATGCTGCCGGTAATGAATGAGTTTAAAGAGATCGACTCTTGCATACGCACAAGTGCCAAGGAGCATCACAACATCAACGAGGTCTTCTTTCTCTGCCAGAAAGCCGTCACACATCCCATCGCGCCTCTTTACGACTCGAAAGAGAATGCCCTGAAGCCTGCTGCTGTGTCTGCTTTGCAACGAGTCTTTCACCTATGCGACGCAGACAAGGATGGGTATTGGAATGACCAGGAGATCCACGAGTTTCAACTCAAATGCTTTGAGAAATCGTTAGGAGAGGATGATTTGGCAAACATCAAGAAGTCAATGCAGCGTTCCGTGCCTGGCGCCACTGGGGAGCACGGCATGGACGAGAAAAGCTTCCTGTTATTGAACAAACTCTTTGCCGAGAAGGGCCGCCATGAGACCATTTGGATCATCCTGAGGAAGTTCCACTACACGGATAGTCTCAGCTTACAAGACACGTTCCTCCATCCCAGATTCGATGTACCTCAGTTCTCGTCGGCAGAGCTAAGTCCTTCTGGGTACCGATTCTTTGTTGACCTCTTCCTCAAGTTCGACAAAGACAACGATGGCGGTCTAAACGATCAAGAGTTGGCCAGTCTCTTCGCACCGACTCCTGGCGTTCCCACATCGTGGATAGATTCTGCGTTCCCATCATGTACTGTACGCAACGAAGCTGGATACATCACTTTACAAGGTTGGCTTGCGCAGTGGAGCATGACTACCTTTGAGGAACCGAAGACAACACTTGAGTATCTGGCATACCTCGGCTTCGAGAGCAGCGACCGCACCGGCACGACCGGAGCACTAAAAGTCACCAAGGCCAGGAAGCGACGGAAGAAGCCCGGTAGAGTTGAGCGTAACGTGTTCTTATGCTATGTTCTAGGATCAAGTGGAAGCGGGAAGAGCTCGCTATTATCAGCTTTCCTACAGCGTCCCTTCAGCCAGACGTACCACCCTACGATCAAGCCGCGATCAGCTGTCAATAGCGTGGAGCTGAAAGGCGGGAAGCAATGCTACCTGATTCTCGAAGAGCTTGGCGAGCTAGAGCCTGCGATACTTGAGAATCAGGCGAAGCTGGATGCGTGCGACTTGTTGTGCTACACGTACGATTCCAGCGATCCAGACAGCTTCGCACATATCGTCGAACTGCGCAAGAAGTACCCTCAGCTCGACCAGCTGCCAGCGGTATACACAGCCCTGAAGGCAGACCAAGACAAGACGATGCAGCGATGCGAACAGCAGCCGGACGAATACACCAGTGGGCTGAGGATGGCGCCGCCACTGCATGTCAGTGCGACGTGGAACAGCATCTCGGAGCTGTTCGTGCATGTGAGCATCCCATCAGCGTATAATCGTACACAACAGAGCTAATAATTCCGCAGTTGGCTGAAAGTGCGACACACCCTTCAACTGCCTTTCCCAAACAGGAAGAGGACGGATACGATTATTTGAACCTTGGCCTAGCACTGGGCGCGGTGACCTGTGCAGTCGCGTCTGCGATATTCATCTGGAAACGCAATACAGGGTCTTCTTCATGAGATGCTCAGGCTCTCTACTCGACTTCACTTCTTCTTGTAGATATGGTTGTTTATGAGTGCGCAGCATGGTCCAGCCTGCGCATAGGCGGGTCTGGTAGTGTGTAATTGATAATCCACCCTCTTAGCCAGCACGCAGTTGGTACAGAAAATGTGATACTGTCAGCGCTTAAGCATGACGTGACGGTGGGGCGCGATGTTTTGTACGACCTGTCTTGAGCTAAGCAGCACGAGCGAATGGAGAGCTGCAGTCCAGGGCCGGCTCCCCTGGCGCTTCCCGCCCAATACGTCTACTCGACTGCCCAATGTGGACACGGCGCTAATATCTGCTCGCATTGCAGCCGGTGGGCGAATGTGCAGAGGAGCTGGGTTTTTGATGCCCACACCCAGCTGTAGTACTGGCCATGTAGACGTGGGGAGAGAGGCAAGGTGTTCCTGTCCCTAGGTATAAGACAGTAATGTTCATGTTTTAGACGCGAGGCGGGGTCCAGTGTCTAAAACACCAGACAATAGAGTGTGCTCGGGACGCTAAGAGGGAGACATGCTCAGTTCATATAGAACAAAGTGTGTATAGTACCCAGCCACGCGTGTCGCTACGTTGAATTCAATGTGCAGCGCGGACAAGCAAGTGCAGCCCCTGTGGCGGGCGCGGCGGGCAAGGTCGAGCACTGGCACCGACGTCGTCTAGTCGCTTGCTGAGCCGGAGGCCTTCGATTCGGGCTAGCACGCTGGACCTACCGGCGACAACGACGACGGCTGGCACTGCGAAGCCCATCTTTTCACCCTCTTGCCCAGGTGTCATGCTGTCATGAGAGCCCGCCCTATTCCTACTGCCCTGCTCGACTCGCTCCGTCCGCCGCCGTTCTGACCGTCTTCGATGCCCCCGGCGCTCTAGCGCAGCCCTGAGGAAGCTGTGGCAAGCGAGCCAAGCACTCCGCAACCCGCATTCCTCGCGACATGGTGCGTACACCCTCACGTCACGGCCTTGAGCGTCCCCAGAGAGCGTGCCGTGGAGCTAACTGCGTCTCTCCGCACCCCGCAGGCCTCGGAAAAGCACTCGAGAGCACGCGAGCTCGAGCGAGTCTACCAGATGCGCCGCGGACATGTGCCCCAGATCTCCATAAGCGACGACAGCCACCATGTCACAGAGGCCATAGGGGACATGTACGGCGGCGACAGCGACACCGAGTCCTCCAAGCGCACCTCGCGACCGCTCAGCTTCGTGCCCAGCCCCGGCGGCGACTCGATCCAGTCCTTTGGCAGCTTCGAGCCCTTTGATCCCTTCCCCGGCGCGCCTCCCGCCAGGTCTCCACTTCGGCCCCAGCTGTCCTTTGACAAGAAGTCATCGCCGACCTCGACAACGACGACCCCCAACGGCGCCATGGACATACCACAGAAACGTGCCTCGATTGGGCGCGGGGCCCCAAACGGCCAATTGTCCCCGCCCCTGTCTCGATCCAATTCGGATACGGCCTCGCAGCAGTTCCCTCTCAATGACCTAGACTACGAATCGAGCCCCGCGGGCTTGGCTCAGGAATTGAGCAACCTGCAGGCCATCCGCCGCATGTCCATGGGCGTCAACAATGCTGATCCTGACCTGCCCTCGTTCAAATCTGCCAATTCCCCACCGCTCTCCCCCCCAGCCCTGTCCGAGGAAGACGAGTCGAAACTCTTCTGGGTACCCGCCCGATTGCATCCCGAGCTCGCACCCAAAGAGTTCAAGACGTTCATCGAAGAGAAGGTCGATAGAATCCGACGCCGCTCCAGCGACTCAGACTCGCTGTCGCCTGACAGTGCTGTGGGTCGGCAAGGCTCAAGTGGAGGCTTGCGGAGAAAGAAATCCATGCTCTCGAGGCAGATTGACACTGGCTCGGGCTACAGAGACGGCGCTGACAGGCTGGAGAGGAGACGTTCTGGCACCCAGTCGCCCGCAGGTCTTGCCAATAACCTCACGGAGCTCGAGCATATTGTTGAAGACCCAGTGGCACTGATCAGACGCATGAGCATCGATTCAAAAGGCTCGAGCGCAGATGGCGAGGCTGGTGCAGACGGGGACATGCCCATTGTATCCGGCCGCAAGATGGGCGCGTTGGGCACATTGAAGCGATCGACACATACCACATACAGGCGAGGCAGTCTTCGAAAGGGAGGGCCACCCCTCTCGCGGCGATTGGGCGCCCGGCAAGCGGAAGCAGATACAGAAGAGTCACCATCGACCTCGCCAACGCATTCAACCATACCAGAGGTGCCGCCTTTGCCGCTCGGCAGAGTCCAGTCAGAACCCGTCAATGGAGCGTTTGAATCCTCATCCAATTTCTCACGCCCACAGCGAAGACGTTCGCCTCCTAGTGCTGGTGCAGAGCAACGACCGAGTTCCTCCGAGGATCAAACCAGGCCAGCCTCGTCCGGACAAGCTCCAGAAGAACGATCCGGGCCGCAACCCAGGACGTTCCACTCCAGGATTGCGTCCAATGGCCGAACGACCGCGCCTCTCCCAGGCTATAAACCCCAGCCGGTACCTCAGATCATTGAGACTCCACCGCCACAAGAGCCGGATCGCAGACCGCAGATACAACTTCCCGAACGTATGTCTTCACGTCAACCTCCTCCACAACCCCAGCAGCAACCGAATGGTCCTCGCAATTCCCCAAGACCCTACCCACCTCAACAACAGCAACGACAATCGCCCTCAACTCGACCAAACCGTCACGATCAAGCAGCTCAGAATTCTCCGATCAAGCCAGCACAAACCTTTGACGATCTCGTGCAACACCCCTCGCCATTACCTGGAAACAACACGAGAATAGACAATCTATCGATAATTCCTAACCTCCCAGAGGAGAAGAAGTCTGATAAGAAAACAAAGGAGAAGAAGGATGATGGTCCAAGGAAAACAAGCTGGGGTTGGCTGGTCGGCGGCGACAAGGAGAAAGAGCGAGACAAGAAAGAAAGGGAAGAACGAGAGAAGGAGCTTGCGAAGAAGGTCAAAAATAAGCTCAGCAAGCCCCAAGAGAAGAGCCACGACGACGCAAGACTGGATGTTCTCCAAACCTCACTACAAGGTGGCAACCGTGGTCGAGAAAGTGTAGTGCTTGATCGGGAAAGTATCAAACTGGAGGAAGAACGGAAGAAAGAAAGTATTCGAAAGACCTCGAGTGACGGCAAGAAAGAGAAGGAGCCTGGACTACTGTCGTCCATATTTGGCGGAGGCAAGAAGAAGGGCGAAAAAGAATCATCTCACAAGAAGAGCTCATCGCGCGGACTGTCCCCAGAACCTCCAGCACGGATCCTGAAACCCGACATTGACTATAACTGGACCCGATTCTCGATCCTAGAAGAACGAGCGATATACCGCATGGCACACATCAAACTCGCAAACCCTCGCCGCGAGCTATACTCTCAAGTACTTCTCAGTAATTTCATGTACTCGTACCTCGCAAAAGTCCAGCAAATGCATCCGCAGATATCCATTGGCAACTCCAAGCAAGCTCGACAGGCACAGCAAGCTGTACAGAATCAACAGACGGCGCAGCAAAAGAAAGAGCAATCACCGCCCTCGCAACAGCAGCAGCAGCCTCAGCAGCAGCCGCAGCAGCCGCAGCAACCGCAGCAACAACAGCCTGAAGAGTTTGCTCAGTATCAGCGGTATCAGCAGGTACACAATACACCTATATATCATTTTCTAGCGACTAACGCTAACAGCAACAGCAACAAGAGCAATCCGACAAGACTAGCGAATGGCCCAGCTACCAGCAACAGGACAACTCGGGGCACCGACAGTCCGAAGGCAATGGCTACAATTCGAGGAGCGAACAGCACAGCAATGCATACAATCAGAATCCGCGAGACTCGCATCATTCGCAACTCAGTGCCAATGGTGGAGGGTACAGCGTCGCAAACTCGCAGAATTATCTGGGTCAAGCTAGCAAGGGTTATCATCAGTACTCTGATTCGGATCAAAGTAGGGCCGATGATGATATGTGGTAACCATGGCAGTTTGAAGTTCGACTCAAGGTCGACATTTAAAGAGCCGAATATTGGCTCTAGGACAGTTGGGAGGTATGATGAAGGAGCAGAGTCGCCACAGAGTGCTCTTATGAAGAACCAAAAAAGGGCATCACATCACCTATGGGTTTACCATCCATCTTCCCATGAACTGACAGTGTACGGTAGTCAATTGGCCGCCCAATGGAAATATCCTCTTTTACCTTTTGTTTCTTTCTCCTTGTATCATATGAATTGCTCTGTTTCCATCTCTAATTTTTTTTTATTGCGTTTGTGGATCCGTGCTAGGCTAGGAGTACATGAGCAGGCGATGGTGTTTGTAAGGCGTAAGCATGCATAGAGGACGGACGGGGGATGTATTTGGGAAACGGACAAACAACGGATGACGATGTACCAGGCAGGAAAGTCAGTCATCTAATGTAGTCAGTCATTCAGCTAGTGTGCTCGTATGTACCTGCATGAATATACGTGGTACCAGTACTGAGACATTCGCGACGCGTACCTGCAGTAGCTGGGCTTTGCTTTGTATCACCATGGGCCCCTCCCAGGCCGAGTCATACGCGTGTCGTCTACCTATCGGATTTAGCAGCGTCAGCAGCATTTCTGAGGACCGAGCTCACCGAACGCAATCGGGTGATGTGATGTGATAAGACAACTCACTGCTTATTAGTATGCATCCTACCCCGCGCAATTCGCATGGTACAGTCAGGTCCCTTCTTCTTTCTGTCCACCCACTCTGCTTTTTTTACTCTCCAACCCAGCCAGCCTAACTAACTCGATCTATAAAAGCAAACCGCACGACGCGGACAGGAATTAATTAATCGCGAGTCAAAGAAGCCAGCCACACCAGCCACCATGTCATCCTCATCCACCATCCCCGGCGTCCAAACCCCATTAGCCCCAGCATACACACCCAACCCCAACCCCACCACCACCAAAGAAGAGTCAAGCGCCACGCAAACCATAATCTCAGCGCTGAATCTCCTCAAACACATCGAAGGCGGCTACTTTGCTGAAATCGACCGCAACCCCTTGACGATTCCAAACCCCTTCCTCACCACCTCCACCACACCCTCCAACACGCAACAAACAGCAGAGAAACCCTTCTCAGGCGACAATTCCATTCGCAATGCCAGCACGTCGATTTATTATTTGTTGACGCCCTTGACGCCTCAGGGCCATTTCCATCGGAATAAGGGGAGGACGGTGCATACGCTTATTCAGGGAAGGGGGCGGTATGTGCTTATTCATGCGGATGAGGAAGATGTTGGTGGGGAGAAGGGGAAGAAGAGGATTGAGAGCTTTGTTGTGGGCAAGGATGTTGCTAAGGGTGAGAGGAGCGTGTGGATTGTTGAGGGGGGCAAGTTCAAGGCTTCGTATCTTTTGCCCGAAGGGCAGGAGGGAGGGGATGATGAGAGGCTGTTGATCAGTGAGGTAAGTTTGTGATTGTTTGTTTACCGGGGATTTTTTTTGGATGGCAAGCTAATGTATGGGTTTTTGTCAGACTGTGATTCCGGGGTTCGAGTACTCTGATCATGACTTTCTGACGGTGGAGACGTTTCAAGGCTTGGTGACGGAGGGGCAGGCGGGGGAGTTGGAGTGGTTGGTGAGGAAATCTTGAGACCGGTCGGTCGCACTAACGTACTGCGAGGTATGCTTGTGATTGCGAGAGGAAGGAAGGAAGGAAATAGGAATTGAAAAGGTCTAAGCCTCTTGGCTAAGCTAGCTATACAATACCCTGACATATGCAGCAAAATTACACAAAACCTCATCCGCAAGAGAAGTGACTAGCATCAGTAGCTTGTTAGATTGCCAATGTAGACCTTGCCCAGCACCCCAGGGCCTTGCAATTCGTGCTATGGGCCGTGAAAAAAAAAACAGCCTTCACCTATAGTATCATACGCAAGAGACGCAGGATCAAAGAGCATATCAAAAAAGCCTACGTACGGTCCAATGCCCACCACCGGACTCGAGCTCGAACCAGTGGCCCCCGGCGTGGCAACCCGAAGTTCGAGTATTTGATATTGCGGTCGGCACCGCTGCCGGGCGCCCTCCTAAGTCTGTTTGAATGACCAATAGGCTATGGTACCTAGATCCTCAGTGATTGTAATTAGGATTCTTTACTATATATAGTATAGTAGTGGTCAACGAGCCTGACAGTCTGTTCGTTCGCGCTAAAGATTGCAGTGCATACACCTAATGCATACGTATCGTTTCTGGCGATCTACCGGATGAGCTCCCACACAGTGAGTGTTCACGCAATACTACTGCAAGTTATCTCAAGAGGTGCAGCGCATTTCTAGATGATAGAAGGCCTCTACCTCAGCAATGCAGTTAGTTATGAGTGGCTTAATCTAGGGTAGTTAGTGTTATTATTGTTCGGTGCTAAAGGCAAGAGCACCCAAGAAATCCTCCCATTTTCTCAACCCTGACATTTTGTCAAGATCCTAACATTTTCTCAATCCTAAAATAATCTCAATCTCGGAAGACCGACATTCAGATATCGCCCCTGATATCATATCGTGGCCCAAAAAACTCAGGTCGTCATGCAATCATGGATTCAATACCCCTAGGCCGCGCGCTATTGTAGCATTACTGCGTCTTGTGACTTAAGAGAGAGAACGGCGAAGGAAGTTGAAGAGTCTCGAAAAAGCCTCATGTTGTAATTTGGCAAACTTAGCTACCTATCTCATCTGTTCGTGGGACCGAATTATTCCCGTCTACGTAGGTAACCCCCCGAGTATTTACCCCACGATTGCCCCACAGCTCGGCATTCACAGATCGGTATACCCAATACGGATGGCGCGACTGTCATCCGAGGTCGCGCAGTCGCGCTTCTCCGCATACAAAATAGACATCATGAAGCTCCATTTCTCCCCACTCTTGGTGATATTCTTGCCACCAAAGCTGTCTCGGGCTCCCTTGACCTGTTCTCTCGCTTCGAAAAATATAACAATCTTAGCATTCCATTGAGCAAGCTAGAATATCATTACATTGCGCAGCTCACCCCGCGCCTTCCCTTTCTCCAACAGCGCCTTCCTCTGCTTAGCCACACCATGGTAATTTCACCGGCGATCCGCATAGCTCCCTCACGGGCAGCGCGCGCTGTTAACCTCCTACGTACCGTTCAATTCACGCATCCGCCATCATGCCCCTGCCACTCGAACCCAAACTACCATAATCAAACGCCATCTACTATCCAGCAAGCACGACGACACCTTGCAACGCCCATAGACTATAGTCAGCAGAAGGAATATGCATTCGAGATGGCCGCATCATCCATCCGCTTTGGACCAGGGTGCACAAAGGAAGTCGGCATGGATTTTAAGAACATGGGGAGCAAGCGAGTCATGGTAGTTACGGATCAAAATGTACGGAAGCTAAATGCCATGAAGCAGGTAATACAGGGGCTAGAGAGTGAAGGCGTGCAGTACGAGATCTTTGATAAGGTCAGGGTGGAACCGAAAGACAGCAGCATAAAAGAGGCCATTGATTTCGCGAAGCCCTGGAGGCCAGATGCCTATCTAGCAGTCGGAGGAGGCAGTGTCATCGACACTGCCAAGTTGATGAATCTGTATACATCGTTCCCTGAAGCCGAATTCCTCGACTTCGTCAATGCGCCTCTAGGCAAAGGTATGCCAATTCCTGGAAAGCTGTTCCCACTCGTAGCAGTCCCGACCACTGCAGGCACCGGTTCCGAAACAACGGGCACTGCGATCTTCGACCTCGTTTCCAAGCGCGCGAAAACTGGAATCGCCCATCGCAACCTGAAGCCTACCTTGGGTATAGTCGACCCTCTGAACACGCGCACCATGCCATCCGCCGTCCACGCATCCTCAGGTCTAGACGTCCTCTGCCATTCCCTGGAATCTTGGACCGCGATTCCCTACTATGAGCGTACACCACGCCCTACCAATCCCATCAACCGTCCAGCATATCAAGGCGCCAATCCAATCTCTGACATCTTCTCCCTAAAGGCATTACGAGACACAGTCAAGTACCTCCCACGTGCAGTGAAGGACCCGGAGGACCACGAAGCGCAATCGCAGATGCTCTTGGCTGCAACGCTTGCAGGTGTCGGGTTCGGAAATGCCGGTGTGCATCTCTGTCACGGCATGTCGTATCCCATATCAGGCCAGAATCCTGGGTACAAACACGCTGGATACGAAGTAGACCACACAATCATCCCGCATGGCGTCAGCGTTGCGGTTACCGCTCCAGCCGTATTCAAATTCACCGGCGCATCGAACCCAGAACGTCATTTGGCCGCTGCGGAGGCATTTGGTGTGGATATTTCGAACGTAAAGAAGGAGAGCGCGGGTGAGGTGTTGAGTGAAGCGCTCGCAGAGTTTCTGACCAAGCTTGGAGATCAGCCGAGAGGCCTCAAGCATCTAGGCTTTGGAAATGAGCATCTGGATCAGCTCGTTGAGGGCACCATTCCGCAGGCGCGAGTGCTGATGTTGGCGCCGACTCTGGACATGCAGAATATCGATGCTGAGAGGGAGCAGTTGAGGAATTTGTTCCAGGAGGCAATGGAGTACTAAGTTTAGCGTAGAAGCAAAACAATCGAAAAGTCTGGAAAGGAAGACTCAAATTCGTCTCATACTCATTGAAAACTGTTCTGATTCACTTCATCATTGACATCGTCAGGAAACCACCCGACCCAACTCCAGAAACACCGTTGAATGATTCCCACAATCTTTTTCCCCTTATAAAAAAATCAATGTTTCCGAGCACACCCACACCCACTCTTCCCGCTCAAACCAACCCGCTTATTCCAACTCCAGCTCATTTCCGGGTTCTTGCTCATATTCCGCATCTCCCTCACATCCTCATCCGCAAACCCCTTATCCAACATGCTCAACTCGGTACTCAGCCTCGCATACCTAATCGCCTCGAACTTCCTGCCGAAGCTACTATACACCTCCGCCGCATGCTTATACGCCGTCGCCAGATTCGCATGCAAGCGCTCCTGCTCATACAACGTAACAAGCAGTTCGACCGCCTCTGGCGTCGCAGACGAAGCAGGCGTCCAGTCATTCAGCATATCCAACAGCGCGGCAATCTGATGCAGTCGACTATCGGACTCGGCTGTTAGCGCAGGGTGCGCAGTGCATGAACTGCAACTACACCTGAACCCCCAGTTCCGCTCTAGCTTCTTCATGCGCTTTGCGCGGGGTTGCTCGTTGTCGATGTATGTGATTGTGATTTCTTCGCCGGGGAGGATGTCGCGCAGGGCGTGCACGTAGTGCGTCATTGTGCGCGCGTCCCAGAAGTAGGCGGCGTTGGGGCGGCAGTCGTGGTTCATCATGGCGATTTCTGGAAACAGGCCTGAGTGGCTTATGCCGTTGATGGAGAGTTCGAAGTTGTTGGTGTTGATCCGGTCGTCGACTGGGTCGCCGTCGTAGTGGCCCATGAGTTCCCAGAAGGAGGCTTGCGAAGCGGGAGGTAGGGTCTCGACACCGCGATATAACAGGGCAAGACGTTCTGAGGTGGAGAGCTGGTATATGTCTGGGTCGGTGATGAGGAGCGGCGTCGAGGCGAAGATTTGGTCGCCGCGGTGGAGCGTCTTGTTCGCGACGAGTCCGCGACCTTTGCCGGGGAATTCATGTTGTTCAAATGATGGGTTGTCATACTTGTTCATGCGATCCAGTACTTCTGGTCGTCGGAATGCGTCTTTTTCTAACATGCTGTATGCCAAGGTTTCGGTGCCGACGATGAAGATGCCACGACCTGAAGCGAACGTCTGGTCGCTGAAGACACAGAATGGCTCTGTGGTATTCTCATTGGAGAAGCATTCAGGCCGGAAGGTCCATGGGAAATCTCTAATTTGCGATGCTGACGTCCGGGACTCTTCTAGTGATTGCCAAGTTTGAGTTTTGTTTGAATGGAAGGCGACGTTCGATATGATTGCGTTGTCGTCGAGCGCTATGGACTCTGAAGGACATGCATCGTGGAAGAGGGGTTGTTGTCCAGCGATCTGGACCTGCTCGCTCGCGAATGCAAGGGTGCCGGTTAGCAGGCTGAGCCTTATCATGGATTTCATATTATGAATTGTGGGTGAAGTCTTGGAGAAGTTGCAAAGCAATTTACAACTCGAATAGTGTTGAAGTTGAAGAGATTTGGTTGATGTGCTGCGCTTAGAGAAGTAGCATTATATTGTAGGAATGTGACATGTGAAACTTGAAGCGCTTGTGCAATGAGAGATGAAACGATTCTGCGAAACAACCCGTCTTTCCCGCAACTTTAAATCATCATTTGAGGTATGATATGTAGCACGTTGGAATATCATCTTGGCAGATATCTTTGTCCTTACTTTGATCTCTTCAAGAAAAGGCTGATCGGACACAAGATGCTCAAAGCATCTCTAGATGATTAGCGTTGATAGTTCCATGTATGTTTGGTTATATTGCTGTGCCGGTCCTATGCCCATAATTTTGACCACCACGCAGCCAGGATCAATAGATCCGGTGAATTAGCCTATCTTGAAAAGCAATGTGCGAAAGGTTGAGCAAGTGAGTGCGGAGGCCTGAGGAAGAGGCTGGGCAAGAGTTTCGTGTGAGAATGAGGACCGAGAATGTGAAACGCGCGACCCCCTCGGCTGCACTTGCCGTCGTGACTTAGAGTCGAGATTGCAAGAGAAGGCAATCGACCATCGCCGGGTTCTCTCGTGGTAGAAAGTCGATGTCCTTCTACGCTACAGCGATGCAAAATGTGTTTCATGTTAGGCTCTGAGCGTTTTCCCTCGCTGACGGTGAAATGCTGGGTTCCTCCCGCATGTTGAACTCACGTGCGGGGTGCGACTGCCTGCTTACATAAGGCCTTGGGCTAAGCGACTGACGCAGGGCTCGCGGCCTAACTTAACGACTTTCGCACGTTCACATCTACATACTAACAGACAAACCTCTATCTCCCGCGAAGCGGCCCTGCCCGCCCTGTAACTTTGCCGAAGGCCTCTTTAGATCTGCCGCTAATATATAATATAGCTAACCTTGAACTACTGTAAATATAAGCTTCGTGTTGACCGTATATTGTTACTAACACAAGACTTGTTAGCTACACGCTGGCCTCCTGTGAACCTGCCAAGCTTCGTATCGGTCTGCTGTGAATCTGTAAAGTTTCGCATTGGCCCGCTGTGGACCTGTAAAGCTTCCTACAGTATGAACTGTGTTGTCACGAACAGGAGAATCATTGGCTAACCACCTGGCATCGACGCTTACACAGAGACCTCACCCTTCACTTCACAAGCGCACGCTGCGCTCCTTTCACGCCCGTCTCTTTCCATCATGCAGGGCTTCAACATGGGCCGGTACTACCCACCCGACGCCGTCAACCCACCCACCTTCAACTCCAATTCACACCCTCTCGGCAAACGCGCAAACAAAATATCTCAAGGCATCCTCACCGTGCGCTTCGAACTCCCCTTCGCCGTATGGTGTAACCATTGCACGCCACCCGCAATTATAGGCCAGGGCGTGCGCTTCAACGCGGAAAAGAAGAAAGTGGGGAACTACCACTCAACGCCAATCTGGAGTTTTCGCATGAAACATAGTGCTTGTGGCGGGTGGTGGGAAATTAGAACAGATCCGCAAAAGACCGATTATACAGTTGTTGAAGGGGCTAGACGGAGGGATTACGGGCCTGAGGATAGAGGGGCGGAGGCGGAGGGCGACTTGAAGTTCTTGACGGAAGAGGAGAGGGAAAAGCGGAGGGAGGACGCGTTTGCGAATTTGGAGGGGAAGAAGGAGGAGACAGAATTGAAGAACAAGAACAAGGAGAGGGTGGAGGAGCTCTACGAAATATCTGAAGTCTGGCGTGACCCATATGACGTGAACGCACGTCTGCGGAGAGACTTTCGCGCGAAGCGGAAGGTGTTGAAGAAGGACGAGAGGCATAGGGAGGGTATGCAGGATAAGTTCAGCCTGGGCATTGAGATCGCGGACGAGACGGACGGGGATCGAGTCCGTGCGGGCTTGATCGAATTCGGTGCTGGAGGGGCAGACGTTGAAGACAGCGAGGTCAGACGCTGGACACCGCTCTTTCCCGATGAGCAGCCTGTGAAGGTCGCCAAAAAGTCTCCGCAGACAAAGAAGCTCAAGTCTGAGATCGCGGCGGAGAAGAGTCGGCAAAACCTCCAGCAGATGTTGATCCGCAACACAAAAGCCAAGATCGATCCCTTTCTCTCCGAAGGTGTTGGTATCTTACCGAGGCCCAACTTTGGCATTCTCAAGAGGAAGAGAAGTGAGCAAGAGAAGCCGGAAATCGAAACGCCCGAGGCCAAGAAAGCGGTGCAGACGAAAGATACAGTAGTTGCAACTCCAGACAACACCCCCGTGAGCAAACCCGCACAGGCTATTGCACTAGTCGATTACGACGACTCGGATTGAAGATTTGCCTTATCATGAGACGAAATGCGGCGTATTTTGCGAGGCGTGGACGAGCAGGGCAGCAAATTGCATTTATGGCGTAAGGACTATGGCATGAGATACCCCTGGGCATGCATGGACATTTGAATCATTTGATCGTAAAACTCATTACAAAGAAAACAACAATTTCTCAAAACAAAGAAAATGACAACCAAACACGCTGACCCCAGTACTCCAACGCTAAGAACGCTCCATGTCCCAAATACAGTCTTAACTCCACTCCTTCCATCACACCCTACCCTACCTTCCGATAAACCTCTTTAGTCATATTGCAATCTGATCTATCTCATCTCTCATATCAATCTCCCCCCTTCCCACCACCACTAACACGCTCAGCAATCTTCTCCACCAACCCCCCAATACTACTCGCCTGCAAAATCTCAAACACACTGACACCCACCTTCGTCTCCCTCTGGATCCAATTCTTCATCTCGACAGCGACAAGCGAATCCGTGCCGTACGCGCTCATCGACCGTGTCGCATCAAGTTCCGATGGGTCCATCATCAAGCTCCGCGACAGCTTCTTCAACAGCGCCGTGAGAATGTAGTTTTTCGCCTGCTCGGCGGACGGCGCGGAAGCAAGTTGTGCGGAGAGAGATAAAGTGGTTGACACCGCGCCGTCGGTGGACGTCTGCGTGGTGCTTGAGGTGTGCAGGTGCGGACGCAGATAGTCGAGATGGCTCAACACGGGGTCTTTGGCAAAGAACGGGGTGCTATCTTCTGCCTCCCATTCCTTCAGATCAAAATCAGAATCCAGGCCAGTGACGATGTGTCCGCTCTTCGGTTCTCGAATTGCGAGTTCGATCAACGCGAGCATTTCCTCCTCTTTGATATGCTTGAACTCTTGGACTCGCAGTTTCTCCTTCTTCGCGGCCTTTTCCACAACGTAGCCTACGTCGCCGACGATTCCTAGATCAATTGCTGTCGCGGGCAGACCGAGCTTGTTTCTGTATTGCGCTAGCGCGACTTGGTATGCACATCCCGCTGCGTAGTTTGCTTGTCCTGGGTTGCCGATGAAGGAGTGCAGGGACGAGAGGAGGATGAAGAAATCAAGGGGCTGGGATAGTGTGGCTTCGTGGAGGTTCTTGGAGCCGTGGACTTTGGGTAGGATGGTGGATGTCCACTGTGCGTGCGTCATGTTGCTGAAGAGCGAATCGTTCAGCGTCATGGCGCCTTGGATTACGCCGCGGAGGGGTGGGAATTTCGCGAGGGTGGGCGAGAGTGCGGTGGAAAGGGCAAAGGCGTTGGAGATGTCGCATTGGAGGACGGCGGTGCGGATGCCGGCGCTTTCGAGTGAGGATATGAAGGACGCTGCTTCTGGAGACGATGCACCAGAGCGTGAAATGAAGACGAGGTTCCTGGCTCCGTGTTTGGTTAGCCAGTGGGATATGCTGCGTCCTAGACCGCCGAGACCGCCGGCGAGGAGGTAGGTCGCGTCTGAGTCGAAACTTATTTGCTTCGGTGGCTTCTGAACGACCTTTATATCATTAGCAATTCGGTATTCAGGTGATGGGAACCAGTTACTCACCAAGACACGATCATCCGCTCTTGGGACCATGGCGATTTTGCCCAAAAACTTCTCGTCTTGCATCTGTGCAAACCCTTCGCCTAACTCTGACCAAGGCTTCAATTCAACCGGCAAGAGATTCTGAACTCCTCTATGTACTAGGAAACTCATTGCTTCCTGGAACACGTTGCTAGCTAAACTTGTGTTATGTGAACGTAGAAGTTCTACGTCGACGGATGAAAAGGATACGTTTCGCTCGAATGGCGCCATCTCCAGTCGTCCATTGGACTCGGAATTGGTTTTACCAAGTTCAACAAACCTGCCAAACGGAGCGATGCAACTGAATGTAGCTTGAAGTGCCTCGCCAGATAGAGTGTTTAAGACAACATCCACTCCGCGGCCCTTGGTAAGTCGGCGCAGCGCTGTGACGAATATGGTGTCTTGACTTGAGAATATATGGCTCGGATGGATGCCAAACACATCTGACAGACAGGTCTTCTCTTCTTCAGACCGGACAGTCACGAAGACCTTTGCTCCACGGTCCAAGGCGATCTGTACGGCAGCTTGGCCTAAATTGCTCGCCGCTTCGTGAATGAGTACTTTCTCACACGCAGCCACACGTGCCACGTGAATCAAGGCATGGTAGCCAGTGATATAGGCCACTGGTGAAGTAGCTGCGACCTCGAAGCTCATGGTATCGGGGATCTTATGCACGAGCGCTGCTGTGGTACGGAGATGTGTAGCAAAAGCACCTGCACACCAGGCGACGACTCGATCGCCAACAGAGAGATGGCTTACACTACTGCCGGTACTCGTAATAATACCTGCGCACTCTTGGCCTGGTGTTTCGTTGGACAGGTCACCCAGGATGACTCGAATGTCTTTTGAATTGAGGCCTGTTGCTTGAATCTCGATCTGTACTTCGTCGGGTTGTAAGGGTTGAGCAGTGAGGAGGTCGTCTTCGAACACAAATGGACCTTTCAGACTGATTTCAGAATGACTGAACCTCAATGGACGATCTGCTTGTACGAGATTTTCAAGTTGTGGCGGTAGTGTATCCGGGGCTGTACGAGACGTCAAGAATTGATTCGACTGCTCGTCCTCGATCGCACGTTTAATATGTATTACACCGTCTTGTTCGATCAAATCGCTATCCACAACTTGTGAGCTCTTACCAGGACTAAGGCTCTGCTCATAGACATGGAAAAGTAGATTGGCGACTTCCTGTGTGGTCAACTTTTCATTTGCATCTAAATCGATCGTGATGCACGGAAACCCTTCGTGTTCTGCTCTCATAGTGCGTGCAAGACCTTGGAAGACCGCAAGCTCAGGCCGCTGGACATTTGAAGCCGCCGCGCCGCGTGTTACCCAGATTAACCCCGCGGCCGTATCAGCAAGACGCTGAAGAGTCTGTAGTTGGCTCGGCGAAGGAATGGCGAGTAGAGCTTCCTCGACTTCAAGAAAGCTAATGCACACTGTGTTGATGAAATCTTGCTGTGCCAGCATGGAAAGAGGCACAAGTTCAACTTGCAAGCCCTCTCCCTGCATCTTAGCCTGGAAGGCTAGCGGAATATCTAGTCGACTCATTTTGATCGGAGAGTCGGAGCACAGAAGAAGGATACGAGGGCTTCCTGGTGGTGTGGATAGTCCGTTGCAGATCGTTGATTTTGCTTCCACTGCTGTTGCAATCATGAGCCTTGTGCCCTCCTCTAGGGGTTCTAGCACGTCTGGACTGCTCGCTTTCAGGTCACTGAAGCCAGTAGCTTGGAGCACATCTTGCCATTGTGTCTCAGTGAGCAATGGGCCTCCCGTTCGCCCATCAGACGCGTTCCACCAGCCCGGAAGTGTACCAAAAATGACTGAAGCAGCAAGAAGGCGATTGGTCATCTCGAGCAGAATCAGCTTCCCGCCTGGCCGGAGCAGCTTTCGCGCATGAACCATGGTGCGGTGCATGTCAGATGTAGCGTGAAGAACATTAGCCGCAACAATTACATCGTAGGACGCGGGTCTGAAATCTTGCGTTTCGGGATCCTGCTCAACATCCAGTTTCTTGAACTTCATGAACTGGACGAAGGTCTCAAACTTCTCTGCAGCGCGTTGGAAGAAATACGATGAGATGTCTGTGTATGTGTATGACTTCAGACGTGGATAGGTGTGAAGGTCTTCGCATCCACTCAGCCCTTGAAGGGTAGGGACTGTTGCGCCACCAGTTCCCGCTCCAATCTCGAGATAATCGAGGTTAGGATACTTGTGGGATAGCAAAGTGACGTAGCGGGATATTTGCGCGTATGTGTTCGGCATGCCCACAGCAGTCGTGTAGTAATCCTCGAGCAGATTTTCGTGCGTCATTAACGCGAGTGGCTCGACTTCTTGCCTGAATATCGAAGGTAGGGCTTCACCTACTCGTACAAGTAACTTGCCATCGTACGCCGTCTCGTGAAATCTGTAGTGGTCTACCATAGACCGAAGCTTCGTAGCAACCTCAGAAGTGTGAAGTTGCTGCCATTCATCCGTCTGTTGCGGATGTGTCTTTGCTAGTACAGTATCTCGAAGCCGACACAAGTCGCGATAGAACTTCTGATGATGTGGTAGCATGGCCGCGACTTCACTATCGTTGACGTCCTGTAGTGCTTGATCGATGAAATAGTAGGACACCAATTCCAGCTCCCGCACAGTCTTCGGGCGGTCGTCTGGACGAGGCGCTGCCTGAAGCGCTCGATCCAAGCTTTGGCGGTCAATAAGTTCTACATCGGGCTCCCATACCGGCTTGAAACAGTGTTTCGCTATCGGATGCGACTCGCTGGAATCGCTTGCACTATTGATCGCAACGAACTTAAAGCCATCCATGAGCACCACAGATTTCCCAGTGACTGGATCCAGAGCGAAAAAGTTCGACTTCGCTTCCCTCGATCCTTGTCGTTCAGAGTTGACGACAATATGAAGGCGATCCCCAGTCTGAGCTGCGATGTTCGTTGAGATTGTGATTTCCTCGACGAAGGTAGGGACCATTGCACCTGTAAGCTGTTTGAGCTCAGCACCGCCGAGGGCTGCAAGTGCGAGCTGCAAGAAGCTGTCTAGAGTCGCAGGATGTAAGAGTCGGTCATGCTCGAACTCTTTCGGATTGCTGAGGCGGGTGTTGCTCACTTCGACAATTCCCACAGCTTGATCTGGTGAAGTGGTCTTCAGTTGGATCTCTTTGAGCCCTTGGAACAACGGCCCATATGTAAGTCCAAGTGCATCGACAGTATTATAAAATGTGTTCACATCGACATTTTGTGCTTTTTGCGTACGTGTCGTCCATTCGTCCAGGCAATCCTTCGAGAGCTCATCGTCGATGGTGGGCTGGGTCGACACGGAGACATACCCACGGCAATTCTCGACCCATCCACCATCAACGGTGTACGAAAAGATACGGAACTCATGCCATACGTCCGACGACGAGGAATCGCCAATGGACTGACAACGCAAGGAGAAGGAAGTCTCAACACCTTCGTCTGTCTCTGGAACGACGAGGGCTCGCGAGATGCTGACTTCTCGTAGACGATATTCCACTGGCGCATTTGAATTCTGAGGCATGAATGTTGTCGGTGAAATAACGCACATCTGCCGGCAAGCTTCAATTGCCATGCACAGATATCCGCAAGCTGGGAACAGTACATCTCCCTGTACAACATGATCTCTTAGCCAAGGCTGTTCCCGCAAACGTAGGAAATTTCTGAAACGAGGCTCCAGCGGATTCCAGTCGTACACCGGTGCACCGAGTATGTCCGTTCTAGTAAACTTGCGCAAACGGTAGTCACGGCTAAGTCGCGACTCGCACCAATACCCGCGTGTATGGTTCCATGGGTATTGTGGAAGATCGGTGAGAACCGCGAGAGGCTGTTTCGGCTCAACCGGGAAATTGACAGTGTGTAGATCGACTGGATAGCGGCTGGCGAATAGGTTTCCTGCTACCTCGAGTGCTGTGATATCCGCAGGCTTGTTGCGAATCAGTGTAGAAAAATACTGAATGTTCGACTTCTCCCCAAAGGTGGCTTCAAGTATCTCTTTAGCGGGAAGTTTGAACAGAGCGTGTGGCCCGACTTCAAGGAGGACGTCTACACCCTTTTCGCCGTCACCCGACTGCAGCAAGCATAACTTCTCCAACGCGCCTGAAAAGCGCACAGAACTGACAAGATTTGATACCCAGTATTCTGCACCGAGCTGATCGTGGTTGACAACTTCTTCTGTCACAGAAGATACCATTGTTGCACGTGGCTGGTCGTCAAGCGCCACAACTCGAGCTTCTCTAAGCCGATCGAGATAGTCATCAGCGATTGCTTGCATATGATGCGAGTGGTATGCGGTATCCACTTGCAGCATCCTCGCAAAAATTCCCTTGGCAACGAGGGCATCAAGGAGTTTCTCCATGGCATGAGTATCACCGGAGATTGTTACACCACGTGGACTGTTTACACAAGCGACCACAACCTTTCCGAGTGTGTCGTCCAGCTTTGCAATCTCGCCTTTTGCTTCTGCCTCTGAGAGTCCAACAGCCATCATACGGCCATGATACCCAAGACTCTTCACCTTTGGTGATAACAAACCGCGGTAGTACGCAACTTGTACTGCCGACTCTATGCTTAACGCGCCAGTAGCATAAGCCGCCGCGATTTCGCCACTCGAGTGGCCGACAACGCTTTGAGGGCGTATGTTCCATGAGGAGAGGAGGTCAACAAGCGCTATCTGAAGTGTTGTACAAAGAGGTTGGCTGAATGTCGCTTCATTCACTCTGGAAGTAGTCTTGTCCTTGAGAAGCTCTTCCATGAGAGACCAGTCAGAACCTAGCTTTTTGATGATGGAATCACATCTCTGTAGACAGTTCTTGAAGACTGGGTACTGAAGTAGTTCGCGACCCATTCCCCACCACTGTGCTCCTTGGCCAGTGAATATGAAGCCTATTCGTGGCGGGGTCGAACGAGCACTGGAAATTGGTACAGGTTTCCCAATCTGGACTTCAAGTTGCGCCTTCTCTTTGGCGACTATTATGGAACTGTAAGAGAAACGGGAGCGTCGTTCAGAGAGTGTATAAGCGAGGTTGTCCAAGAGCTCTTCCTCATTGAAGACTGATTGAGCTTGAAGGTGGTCTGCAAGTGTCTGGCCCATTTGAACCAGAGTGCGCTCATCGTTGGCAGAGAGTAAGAAGATCCTTGACCTTGTAGTGGCGCTAACCGACGTGTCGCTAGTGGGGCTTACAAAACCAGAGTCATTTCTTATGTGGCCACGAGCTCTATGATGTTTCTGGAGGTAGTGAGATGCATCGTCGACTATGACATGTGCATTGGTCCCACCATATCCAAACGAGTTCACACTAGCACGTCGCACACCCTCTAAGGGCCAGTCCTTCGCCTCTGTGGGAACCTGTAACCGCCATCCTTCGAAGTCGATAGCAGGGTTGCCTCGCTGGAACCAAATATTTGGTGCAATGGTGCCTTTCTCTACACTGAGTACAGCCTTGATCAACCCAGCAATTCCACTTGCTCCTTCCAAGTGGCCGATGTTGGTCTTTACCGATCCAATGGAAAGTGGTATTGGCTCACCGTTTGCTGCAAGCGGCCGCCGTGCAGCAAACACCTTGCCAATGGCGCCCGTTTCGATTGGATCTCCTGCCGCGGTACCAGTACCATGTGCCTCAAAGTATCCAGTCTCGCTCACGTCGCAGCCCGCTGCTCGGTACGCAGATTGTATAAGATCGATTTGTGCTTCTTGCGAGGGCATCGTGATGCCTGGTGTTCGTCCGTCGGAGCTTGAAGCTGTTCCGCGAATAACTGCTCGGATTGGATCATTGTCGCGTAAAGCAAGATCTAATGGCTTTAGAATCACGGTTCCAACACCTTCTCCCCGCGCGTAGCCATTCGCACGATCATCGAAGGCGTACGAGATTGAATCTGGACTCAAGAAATGCATGTCGCTCATCTCGATCTGAATGTCAGGACTCAAGATGAGGTTACTGCCTCCAACAACAGCCATTGAGCTCTCGCCAGTCCGCAAACTTTGGCAAGCCAAGTGCACAGCAACAAGTCCACTGCTGCAGGCTGTGTCTAATGTTACGCTTGGGCCTTTGAGGTCGAAAAAGTAACTGAGCCGATTTGACAGCATTGTTTGGGAGGCGCCCGTTGATTGGTATTTGGGAGCCAACTCCATGTCTCGCCGTTGCATTTCTTCATAGTCTTTGGTAAAGCATCCAACAAAACATGAAGTTTTTGAGCCCGAAACTTTCGATAGCGGTGTTCCTGAGTTTTCGAGCGCTTCATATGTTACTTCTAATAACAGCCTCTGCATTGGATCCATTGCCATGGCTTCCGCCGGCGAGATCGAGAAGAACGGCGCATCGAACAGGGATACGTCTTCTGCGAGGAAGTGGCCGCCGCGATTGTTTGACTTGCACAACGTTAGGGACGGTCCGCGCGGGAGATCGCGCCATCTCGCTACTTACCGTTCCGTAACGGTCTCCATCGGGATGGTAAAAAGCATCGACGTTATAGCGGTCTGTAGGCACTTCGCGCCGGGCAGATTTCTTCTCAACTAGCATCTCCCATAGCTTCTCACTGCTTGTCACATCGCCGGGGAAGCGGCACCCGAAGCCAATGACGGCGATTGGCGTCGATGCAGGGTCTTCGGAAGTCATTGTTGCTGGGGACGAAAAATGAGGCGAACCTTATCTGCACGTAAGTTTGTAAAGACCCGAAGGTCTGCAATATAAGATTAAGATAGTCGCGAACATGTCGTATATAGCTAGAAAATCTGGAGAGACCCGAGCTATTCCTTTGCCTTCACAGATGCGCCTAGTCGCACAGCCATCGAGCGGTCTCGCATGCGCGCTTAGGCGACGCGCGATCCATCCGTAACCACACGGATCGAGAGAGTGAATGTGTCACAGTTACTGGTTAATCAATTGCCGGAAAGCGTTTCCATGCTGATGGATGAAGCCGAATCAAGTTTTGGTAGTGCGTACTGCGTGCGTCTGCTTGATCATTCGCAGCAGCCGAGCTCTCCTTCACACAAATCCAATTAAATGATGCAGAGCGTGACAAGTCCATGCATCTGGTTGCTTGCTGTTGGTCAATTGGTCCCGCAATGCTACCTGCATCATCCGATGTGTATGAACGAACGTTGATCAATTGCCTGGCGAGCGAAAAGGTTACGCGCGGAGGTTTGGCCTATACCAGCTAGAGAACAAGAGTTCGTCCTGATATGCATGCATAGCGGCTCGTCTGGCGCATAGTAACCTCTGGTGTGGCCGCGCGACAAGCTGCAGCCAAAGAGCTGATGTTACGTGGTGGTCGTCTGTTGGCTGATTTTGCCGGCGTCTTCAGATATCCTTCATTAGTGATCTGCCTAGGTATCATGATAACGTGTTCGGGTAGTCAGTCATGGGCGGTACCGAGAGGCATGCTCAGCCCACACGAGAGGGTATACCGTGGGCGGCAGGCGCGTCCCGCTCCGAAGCGGCAAACCAGCGGTGAAGAATGGTATGCATGAATCTTGCGGCAGGAGAAAAAGGAAACGCGTTCGGCGTCGGCGAGGCTAGTATATGGATGCAGAAAGACCGGGGTCTTGCAAATGAGCATGGTGGCAGTGACCTCAGGTGGAGCTTGAGCCGCACAGTAGCTGAAGGATTCGTTGGTAATTGGTAATTCTTCATCGGTGAAGTGGACGCTGATATGGCTAGGAGAGTTGTGTTCCTGCTTTGTGTGACCCGGCGGCTGTGGCAGACCTGCTGTGTGGTGCGAGGGACTGCATGCAAAGCTGAAGAACGCGTGGGGTGATGATGCATCACACATGGAAGCAGGAAGCAGTGAAGAGGAGGGGCACCTGCAGGCTGACATATATGGCGTACAGGCGTAGCGACAGGCACGCTTCGTCGTCTTGTCGCTTGGAGTTAAACACACATGCTCGGCGAATAAGATTGGAGACATAAACACCTGATTTACTTCTTCGCAGATGACCGGTCAATTTTCGTATAGCAAAACCCAGGGCCATGCGCGGTCCTGCAGCCGAACGAAGTGCGTTGGCACAATTGTGCTAATCTCGGACTAGTACTCCACAGGTCATCAATTAGGCCCAGGTATTGGCGTCTATTGCCCAGGCAAATCACATCCGTGTTCCAGTCCGCTTCTGTTGGCCCGCGATAACGGAGTCTGTCTGGTCTTGACCGGAAGCTGACTTGTCAACCAAGACTCCGTCGTCCTCCGGACCCTCGGTTCTAGGTGCACCATCAGTGTCCAGATAGGCTTCGATCAGGCTCATGTTGCCCTTGCCGTGAATGGCCCTGATCTTCAGAAAGCGTTAGTCCTTGACTCGTAAGGTAGACAGTCGATTGTTTTGCTCACCTTGAACCGAGAATCCGCGTCTGAGAGCAAGCGTCGGAACTGTTCTTCAGTTCGCTGCTTCGCTCCAAGAACTAGCATCATCATGATATCGACCTGACGCATTCTATTGTCATGGTACCTGGAAGCCTCTCCAAGCGCTGGAAGTACAACGTCGTTGATCAAGAGTGGTGTCCCAGGTGAGCTTTTCTCCAAGGCAGGGACTAGGGCTCTGAAGATGCGGATACAATCTTCGTCACTCCAATTATGCGTGATGTATCGTAGAAGATACGCTGCTGCTCCCGAAACTGGTTGGGTGGTGAAGAAATCATGCGGCATAAATGTAACTCGACCATTGAGATCCGAGAAGTCATTTTGTGAGGCCGATGATAACATGGTCAGAGAATCTTGAACAATGCATTCGAGATTTGGGAAAGCCTTGTATCCGTGTCAGAATCTTGTTGATTGAAGAAGCCAATAATCAAGTAAACTCACCCGAGCAAGCGAAACACTCATATGTCCGCTTCCACCTCCAACGTCGATGAGCTTTCCTTTGATCACCTGATCCCATGGAAAACTTTCTTTGAGACTTTCGAAGTGACGTTCAACTACAAGCAAATAAGCACGATGACTTCCCGCCAAGTGGAGAGCATATTACGTCTAGACACCCCAGCCATTGCACTCGCAAAGCGAGCCGCTCGTAGAGCATCGTTCTTGTAGAATTGGAAGAGATCCGTTCCGTGCCTAGTCACGAACGCGTTCCTCTGTCCGTCTGTCACAGATGGAGATTCCTTGATGCTCGCGGAAGTCTCGGAGGCAGCCTTGAAGAACTCATCCACTCTGCAATATCCATTAGCATCTCAAGTTCGACTAGCACGTACAACGAATGATGCGTACTGGTAGTGCATGACATCCCGCCACTGCTTGTCTTTCAAGTAAAGCACACTTCGCGAGGTATGTTTGAACACGTCCTTCTCTACTTCTTCAAACACCCGATCCGTGGCTAGCATTCGCAGAAAACGACCAACTCGGTCTTCATCCACACCTGATTTCTCTGCTATTTCTTTGATATTGGCCGTTCCAGTCTCTGGAATGGCCTCAAAGAAGTTGAATTCACAAGCTACTTGCCAAGCAGCCAGATCGTACAGGTAACACACGAATGTACGTGCATCATTTCTGGGACCATTGACTAGGCGTAGCAAGTCGCGAGCAGAATCGTTGAGACGTGCACGGAAGCCAATCTGCTCAGGAGTCTCAGGTATAGTCTCAGAATCGGTCTCAAATGTAGGCTCCTTGAGCTTCTTCTCAGTCAGGTCATTGACAATCTGAGTCGTCAGCTGCTGAACCTCCGTGGCCAGCTCGAGAAGGGTGGACTGCTGTTCGGCTTTCATGATGCTTGTTGGTAAGAATACTGGTCGTTTGTGAGTTCTGTGTCCTTTCCAAAGGCCATTGAAACCTTGTGCTCGACCAAACTTCTGGACGAGTTCGGCTAGCGGACTGCGTCCATCCTGGAGTATTGCACAAGCTAGACGTACTCCCGATCGTCCGGATAGGCCGCGTACGAGTGGTTAGTAGAGGCCCATAGGCAAATGTAGCGCGCTCCATGCATGCATGCATGATGCACGAGCCCTGCGTAGACACTGGAATACAGTCCGAAGGACGGCAGTCCAGCAAGACAGAGTCGCTTAGGCGGCATACTGGCACCATAAGCGCTGCCACTTGTGCAGGACATCCACACCTGTTCTTGGTAGCGAACGGAAGCTACAATTTGGGCTTTCAAACTCTATGCTATGCGTTCGCTCGCCCACGTACCGGCCCGACGGGTGGCTGTCCAGATGAGGCATGACACCGGGCGGCTCATGGCGGCTCCCGCGGTATTGCGTGACAGCGACCGAGGTGGACTCGGCAGAATCGCCATGCAAGTCGTATGCAAACCTCTGACTCGGATAATTGCGAGATGTTAGACGCGGCCCGCGCGCGCTAGTCATGGTCTACATATGCATGCAGCATGCGTTGGCAGAAGCGCTGATTCCGGTCGCTTTCCATAGGTAGACGCCGAGGCGGGCAGTCCTTCTCTTCTTTCCCGATCGCCACGGGAAGCCGCCAATCAGACCTAGGGACCTTATAGTGGTACAGCACTTCGTGTTGCTGCCGGTGGATTTGTTCGGTTGATGGAGACGTGTGGGGGTCGAACCTGCTGCCGAGAACACTGCTGACTCAGCCTGTCTTCCGACGTGACATCACAAACACTGCCTCGACGATACGAACGATTCGCGTGCGTCAAGCTGAGAATCGTGTCAGTGGTCTATTATAAATGCAAACTCCATAAATTCATGATTCATATCTGCAGATTTCATATTTTGTTGTTTTTTTGTAAGGTCAAAAACATCGGGACAACGTGTTTGAGCATCCACAATTAATCTGGCTTTTAACCATTAGCTAATCGAAATCGGTGACCGTCAGATGATCCTAGATCCTTGTATTCTGTTGGATCATATTTGAAGTTAGCGGACGAAAACCCGTTTACTTCTTAGATTATACAGCGCCTATACTTGGCTATAGCTATAAGAGCAACTGAGTAGTAACTGGGGGAGACAAATATTGCACAATTGTGTATGGAAATTAGCATCATGAAGAGATACGGTTTCTTGAATTTTGCTGAATGTTGCTTCAATTCGTACACTTTCTCCTACTGAGCGCCGTCCTCTACAAATCACAACTCCAACCTCCCCAAGGTCCCCTAAACTTTACACTTACTCATCCACTCCTCCGCCTCCTCCTTAAACTCGGGTCTCCACCTCGTCAACGGCGGCCTCTCATTCACAATATCCCCTACACTCCACAACATACGCTTCTTATCCGTCTCCTCACTAACATCGTTATCCGGGCAGATAATATAGAACTTCCCATCCTGCATCTTCTTGTACATGTAGTCTGCGACTTGCTCAGGCGACCATGCACCGTCGGGTTTCTGCTTATCTGTACCGGGGACATTTCCTGACTGCTTGTGCGTCAGCTCTGCCCGCCTGAAAAGAGAGGCGAGGAGGGGAGGGGGGGAGGGGAGACACAGTGATGCCGCCGAATACAACTGCCATGCAAAAGCTCTAACGAATAACAGAAACACCACCCACGAAATGAGATGAAATAAGAAATTGGAACTTACCAACCCAGTAAACGTCCACCCCGGAACCAACAAATGCACACCAATATTCTTCTTCTCCCTCAAATCATAACTCAAATGCTCAGTGAGCGCCTTAACAGCCGCCTTACTAGCATTATACGCCGCGTTGCCCGGCGGATTCGTGATACCCTGTTTACTCCCCGTCACGACGATCGCTTCCTCCCCTTCCCCCTATTCTGAAAGGACGGAACATAAGCGTTCAGACCATTGATGACGCCGTAGAGGTTCGTTTGGAGAATCTGCTTCAGTCAGCGGTTGACAAACTAAACAAAATAACTTGTCGGGAAACAGGTGAGTTAAATAAAAGACGTACACTCTCAGCCCACCCTCGGTCCCCACGAACCCTTAACCGCCACACCCGCATTCAACATCAAAAAATCAACGTCCCCCACCTCTTCCCGCAACTTCTTCCACGCCTCCTTGTCCCCCACATCAGCCTTCACGCAATGTACCTCTCCCTTTACCTCCTTCTCTAGATTCTGAACAGCAAAGTCAAGAGTAGTCTGATTAAAGTCCACAATCGTGACCTTCATGTCATGGCGAAGGCAGAGCTGAGCGACGGCAAGGCCAATGCCGGATGCGCCACCGGTTATCAGGGCGGAAGCGTTGGGGCGGAATACTGACATTTTGTGGAGTAACTATGGGCAAGAAATGTTCGAGATGATAAGAAATATGATGATGATGGTCTTGTATGTTTATTAATGTTCCCACTTCCAGGTGATTCAAATAGCCATTTGCATCGAGCGGGGGCCAGTGACGTTTCGATACACGTTAACCCCGTGATTGTGTTATCTCCGAAGCTAGATAGGATGGTTATAGTCGTTTTTCAGATTAAACATCAACGAGGTGCTCTCTCCCCACTGAAGCTCAAGAAGATGTAGCGAACGGAATATATTCCACAGAACTCTCGTGGACGAGGAGAGACTACCATACATATGATACTTACAAAAGAAGGCAGCTGGAGCGAATGGGTATCTTGGAAAACCAACAGACCAATCTATATCCACTCATCCTTCCCATCCCCCTGAAATACCGTACGTCGTACTCTCAGTCTGTATTACCCCTTCAATCCTACACACCGTCTGTCTCCCTTCCTCACACCTTCGCACCAGCACCAGCACCAGCATCAGCAAGCGTACTCAGATCCTCCATCGCCGTCTCAAACCTCTCTACAGGAGGTCTCGCTCCCTTCTCCCCATCCACAGCAGCCTTCTCCTCCTGTACACCATCACCACTGCTAAACAGCCCCACGCCAGGCCCAGCAGTGAAGTACCGCTCAACACCCGGTCTCTCCTCCGCAAGCACCTGCTCATTTACTGATCCTGTCCCGATCACTGCTGCTTCACCCGCGACACCAGCACCGAGCTCTTTCTCGTGCTGCGGTACATCCACAGCCGCTGGCGTCATGATGTTCACACTTTCGAGTGTAGCGGTACTTGCATTGAAATCCTTGCCGTCGGGCCCATCGACCTTCAGGCTGAATGGATATGCCACGCCGCCCTTGGTTGGTCTTGTAGTTAACGTGTCTGTGGCAGGTATGAGCGTGTGCGGCGACTGCGGGTTGTCTGAGACTATGATGCCTGGCGGTGGGAATCCTGGGCTGCTCAGCTCACTCGTGGGCGAGGGGAGCGGTGAGGCTCTACGCTCGGGAGCTAGAACTGTGGCCTCCGCTAGCCCTGGAGCCGGTGGTGCAATTTGGGGAAAGTCTTCCACGGACGCGCCGGTCTGCCCTTTGTCTGTTACTGCGGAGTGTCGTGAATGCGAGCGTGAGCGCAGTTTGTCAGGAGCAGTAAGCGTGGATCCACGGGTTCTCTTGGCTTTGGTGTTTGTTTGAGTCTCTACGGCACCATCTGTTTTGTTTTGGGCAGGCTCCATGTCTGACTTCGACGGTTGTGCCTGATCCTGAGTGTGGTCTGCTTTCTCCTCGCGTGTGATCTGTAGTGTGTCAGGTACTGATTGTTTAAGGGATCGTACCGTCGATGACTTACCGTCGCTTCGTCATGCTTGCTTCCCCATCCACTCCACATCGCCATACCCCAACTCTTTTTCTTCGCCTTCTCAGCTTTCATGCCCTTGACCCTTCTACCAGCAAGCGCTGTAGGTGGTGGTTTTTCGCCACCAAAGCCTTCGAAGCCTTTCTGCATGTCCTTGATCCTCTGTTTCTGAATATTGATCTTTTGTTTGCTAAATTTGCTATTCCATTGTTGTTGTGCCTTCATCCACTTGCTTACAGGGCCTGTCTTCGGTACGCCGATTTCAGAGGTTGCGAGATTAAGAGCTACCAATTCTTCTTGGGCTGACAGCGGGTATATGGTTCCATGTCGATCGATGCGTTGTCGGATCATATGACGCTCGAATGGTGGAAGAGCGTCGCCAGCCCTGCCGACCGTCGTTCCACTTTGCTTGACTGCTTTAGTCGTGCGGTCTTGCGGTACGTCTCGATTCTTTGACGCTTTTGCGTCTTCGAGAGAGGAATTAGAGCCAGGCTTGTCCGAGCTTGACGATGCGCTTGAGTCAGTGCTGACAAAAGAAATGTCATCGTCGTCGAGGATGTCAATAGACTTCTTTTGGGCTCGAGCAAGGGCCCACGCGCCGAATTGAGCAATGCTGCGATACATGTACTTTGCTGGACGCGTGAAACTGAGTGTTGGACAGACATGACATAAATCATCCCAGACCTGAAGCTGAACATTGGTAGGCCTGTATCTCGCTGCTTGGGCTTGGATGCTTTCTGCAGTTTGATTGTTTGATGGGGGCGGCAAGTAGGCTAATGGCTGTGCGGCCTTATGTGCGATGTAGATTTGTTCGTCTCGGAGCAACTCGCCGCCTCCTGTTTGGATGAGTAGCGGCGGTAAACCTCCAAGCGTAGGTTGCAGAGCTGGAGATACCAATGGATGCGTTAGGAGGTGATTCGGTGCGTACATCTGGATCTGGTCCTTGATCTCAATTCGCACATCGTTGTCGAGCTGTACGGAGAGCGTGCTCTTGGGCCCGATGCTGTATTTGCCATCTGGAGAGATCCATGTGTCCGCCTCTTGGCTTTGACTTTGCCCAGAAAGATCCAGAAGACTTTTCACGTCGGGTTGATCTGAGCGGACCGAGTATCCGCGCACACGTTCCGCTTTCGCTTCCTTTTGCGCCGCACGTTCTTCTTTATGACCCTTGGACATTGATGTCCGTGGGGACTTCCTCTCTTTCTGCTTCTGAGAACTAGAAGAGCGTTCGAGCTCGAGCATGTCATCTGCGTTTGGGGGAGCTATTATGCAGTTAGCGCTATCCAGTTTTCAAGTGATGACGGTCTTACGCCAACTCATGCTTGGCTTGTGAATGAAGCCATGCGCCGGTATGTAGTCCATCTTGCCATCACCGCCAAGACTCGGGAAGCTGTGGGTAAGGTCTACCCAAGGACTGATCAAAATAGCCCCCGCGGGTAGAGGAATGCCCTGATCTCGCAATGTCACGAGCATGCTCAAGACCATTCCCCCGCCCGCCGAGTCACCGGCGAGAATGATAGTCGTCGGGTCGTGCTTCTCATCGAGGAGGTAGAGGTATGCAGCGAGACCTATAAACATTAGCTCCACCTCCTTGTACCGTACTAAAACCACTGACAGTCGTATAGGCCACACGGGAATGGGAATTGCGGTGCCAGCCTGTACTTGGGCGCAAGGACCCTAGCCTTGAGTTTCCGCGCGTGTCGCTGCATCTGATAGCGGTGCTCGTCGACGCTACCAAAAAAGTATGCGCCGCCATGCACATAGAGCATGATGCGGTCACCCTTGGTGATGTTCAACTGCTTTCTCGCCTCATAGTCCTTGCGCATCTCAATCCACTCAGCCTTCAGCGTTGTCCCCTCTCGTCTCCACTGCCACCATTTCTCTCCACCAACAGCTTTGATCCCCTCAGGCCCTAATTGCGCATTGATGCACTCGGCTGATCGCAGCAGTTGAGCATTCGTTATCTCGACCTCTTTCACGTGCACCCATCGCGGCACTGGCACCCATTGCGACGTAAAAGCCTGCAGCTCGTCGACTGTGTGGAAAGACGCGTAATGGAGAAATCGGCGGATGAGCTCGAGGCCTTCATGGTAAGAGATGTGCGCTGTTGGCTTCTGGTGCAGCGGACGCCGGTTCAGATAGTGCGAAATATACGTCTGGATGACTATGGGCGTCACAGCTGCGCCTACAGAAAGGGTGTTGACGGGCATCCTGAAGCGGCGCGTCTGCGGTGGCTAAGGGGGAGACGCGGAGGTAACGGAAATACAAAGTAAAGCACCCTTAGCTTTGCTTGCAGTAGCTGTGCTTGAAATTCTTGTTGACTGCCCCAAATCTCGACCCCAGCGACTGTATGCGCATGTGGAAGTGAAACAAAACAGCGAAGTTTCAATGCTAGACGGAGCTTGTGGAGAGGTCCCCAGATTCCCGTGCGCCCAGGGCAGGGGTAGGAAGTTGGGCCCCATAGTCGACGTCATAGAGACCCTGGTGTACCTGGAAAATTCCCGAACGGGACGGACACATTGCTGCATAGGGGAAATATGCACACATGATCCATCCTACCACGATTCATGCTCCCTAATTGATAGACCTTGCTTGATTCTACAGCCTAATTGCGTATAGCTGTAATCACCTTACTCAAGATTGGGAAGGGATGTTGCAATTACGCCAACAACCTTCGTCTTCCATGAAGAGGGCCTGCACAGTAAGCTCGACGGAAGTTGAGTTCCATCTCGACTCATATCTTCTTCAGATTTCTGTGAGGGCTGCCAGACACTTACTAACTCATCCGACATTTTCTTCTTCTACCCAGTACCCATAGCTACCAATTTCAAGCCCCATCCACATCTCCTCCACTCTTATCCAACCTTTCCAACTCCACAGGCACCGCCTCCGGAAAATCCGTCGCCAACTCCCCTTCATCCAACTCCTCCATCTCCCACTTCCCCCCCTCCTCCTCCTCACTATCCTCATCATCATCCTTCGAATACTTGCCCCCACTCTTATACTTCCACGCCGCCTGCCCATCTCTCTTGCGCTTAATCCTCACCACGCGATACGCAAACACAATCTTATTCCTCGTCTTCCCATGCGCCACCGTCCTCGCACTGCCAAACTCCATCTGCACCTCCGGCTCCACCTCAGCTGGCACGGGCACACCAAACGCCGGCGCATCCACACCCACTTTGAGGGTTGGACCATGCCGTATCGCTTTGGACGTGGATGAGCTGAACGCGGTTGCGATTTTCAGGCCTGTGATCATGAAGACGCGTTTTCGGCCTACCATGGCGTTGTCGAGGAAGGACTGCACGCGTGACGATGCGGTGATGCTGTCGTTGATGAATTCCTGGGTGGGCTCGAATTCGGTTGTTTCTAGATCCTCGCAGTGGTAGATATTGCTTTTGTCCCGGGCGAAGGCGTAGACGGCTTCGGCGGAGCCTAGGATGCCTTGTGCGAGGTTGACGTTTGCGCCGACGGAGCCCAGGAAGCTTTTATCGACGTTCTCATTGAAGTCTTCAGCTGCGCTCTCGTTTGTAAGACTTGATGGGATGTAAATGTTCTCGAATTGGTTCAGAGGGCCCGTGAGTCGGTCGAGGTTGGGAAATATGCTGCCTAGTCTGGGGGCTGTTTCGCTTTCGGGGTTGATGGAGAAGCTGGGTGCTTGGAAGTAGTAGAGTTTCGGCATGATGGGTAAGCTGAAGGAATCTTGATGGCTGGTGTGAGATTACGTTGAAGTTAAGATGCCTAGGCTTTCTGATTTATATATGAGGGACTGCCATCTCATGTCCAGAGGCGGAGCCTCGACTTCAGCTGAGGTGGCGGGGTATAGCGCAGTCGCAGATCATCCGGGATTCCCATTGCGGTAGGGCGAATATGCATAGCTTCTAGGCTACTGGATATGGGACCATCTCCTGGATTTGCATGAGGCTGTTACATTGCCTGAGGAGAGAAGCATCCATTGTCACTTTTAGAAGCTCTATGTGCAGCTTCGATTTCAAAATTCAGCGTTGTATAGTAAAACCAGCGCTTGCATGCGGGCATTATCTGTACGATTGTACACATTGTCTATGTGTGATATAGATCAGAGGACACCTCTAATCTCTCCCTGTATCCAACCTACGGTTCTGCTAGAATCGAACCATTGCCAATGCTTGATCCACCAGTACCCATCAGTGGAGTGCTCGTCCTTCATCCGTTTAAACATGCGTAACATCGCCGTTGTCCGACGAAGCCTGTTCCACTCGTGTTCATCGAGAAAGCCTCTAGCATAATCTAAGATGAGTGCCGCAATGCCCGCAGCTATCGGTGCTGCGCACGATGTACCACTCATCAGTTTATGATCAGCGGCGCACTTCAGATGCGGCGGGCACGCTGATTTGACGCATTCACCGAGAACCATGATTCTCATGTTATCGCTTGGGCTCGGCGTGAAGGTGGAGCGTGCACCGTTCCCATCTCCAGAATGAACGCAGATGACGTTGTTGTCCTTTGCTGGCCATGCAACGCCATCCGGCCGGTTCTTGCCATCGTTCGAGGCGGCTGCGAATACGAGAACATTCTTGTAAGCAGCCTCTTGTATGGCATCGTAAAGATCTTTGTGTTCTTCCCCAAACCCGAATGACATGACAATAATGTCAACACCCGCTTCCACGGCGGCTCGGATGGCCTGGTGATTGTTAACTAAGACGAGTTTCCCGAGGATCCGGGTGCTCTTACATCGGCGATCTTGTTTGTGGAACTTGTTGTCGGCTTCTTTTTGAAGACTCGCTCAACATGAATCATTGCATTTGGGGCAATTTTTCGGAGCAGAATGGCAAGATGTGTGCCATGCCCTACTTCATCTTTCCATGTTTCGTCTTCGTCGACCCAACTGCGATATTGTATCTTCGGCTCAAAGTCGTACATGTCTTTAGTGTCCTGAGACAGCTCGATGCCACTATCTAAAATGGCGATCTTTACGCGTCGTGCATTCGATTTTGTTGAATCACGTATTTCGGTTATACGCGAGGAGGCATCATCGTGCCATTCAAACCATGTCGTAGCTGCTTTGACCCTAAGCTCTGTAATTAGAGTTTTATACCATGTAAAAGTGAGTCGAACGTCTTACTTGTGCTCATCCACAAGTTCCTCTCGATTTCTGTACGAGCAAGCTTCACGGCGCTCTGTGGATGATGTCGCAATATCGGTTTTGAATTTGACTTGTGTTTTTACGGAGGAATGTGATATATCTTCTGGAGAGCTTTAGTATGTATAGAGGAGATGGTGGAATTCGGAAGGTTGCATACTTCTGTCGTTATGGTCATTTTCCTTGATGGACGCTGTTGACCGACGGCTAAAGCTTTTCACATCGTCCAGACCATCAGGATCATCCCCTTCGTGTCCAGGAATCAAGGCTTTGTGAAGGGCATCCAGTTGAACTTTGTATCCTTCCTGGAGCTCAATTGCTAAGGGTCGCACGATACATTGCAGAATATAGTGTCGTATTGGACCCTCTTCGGATAGCCGATTGCTCGGAAAATTGGGCGGTGGTTCCAACTTCAGACATGCGCGGATTGCTCGATTCATACCAGAGGATATACGCTTCTCACGGTTATGCCGGTCCTTTTTCTCGAGTTGGTTGAGGAGCTGCAATGCCTGCGAATTGTCTTTATTACATTGTTCCCATGGCGTATCTTCGCGCGTCCTCTTGAATCGGGTACCCGTGATTATTTCCAAGAAGATGATTCCGAGAGCAAGTATGGCAGGATGGGTGTGTATTTGCATGTGATCTGGTGGACTTCGTTGCGAGCCACACCCCTTCAGCTCTACGTTGATGTAGGGATAGGTCAATGCAGGCGAAGTGGAAGTGCGTGAGCGGCGCACGAAGTACACCATACTGCTGTTCCATTCCGTTTGGAACCAAAGTCCGGGATAGAGATACATCATTGAGTTGGCGAGGACGTAGCATAGGATAAGTTGTTCTCGCGGACTGCATTTCGAAATATAGGAAATCTCAAGACCGTCACCTAAGAGTTGGTGAAGTGGCTCCATCAATGTGTGATGGTTGATACCTTCATTCAGCTTGGGCTTCAGGTGCCAAAAACTGTCATTCTCAATCGAGACATCGACTTGCGTCATGTCATCGCTTTTTCGGATGTACTGGCATAGGTCCTGGTTGATGGCTTTTCGTGCGATGTTGGGAACGGCCGGGAATCTGCGATAGAGTGAGCGCAAATCAGGACATTCTAATGAGATTCTCGCGTACGCTGCATTTGTGACCTCCACGTTTGTTACTTTCCATTCAATCGTATCCTTGTATATCGGGAAAAGGAGCTCAAACTTCACCGGAACGTGGGACTTTCCAATACCAAGACGCGCTGATGTTCTCGGGGCAAATTGGCGATGTCGACTAAGGTTGAGCCGCGCTTCTCTCGATCCCAATGATCTTGGACAATTACATCTCCAGTGCCGCTCTATAACGGTATAAACTTTATCAGCGATTTCTTTCATCCCATGACTAGGGTGCTGAGAGAGGCTGAAATTTTCCCCTTGAGGCCCGGACTCTTCCTTGAAGTAGACTTCCAGTAGGTGTTTTGCGGCTCGCCGTACTCGTTTGAGAAATTTTTCGCGTTTATTGGGATCCCGCTTTTCACCTTTGTGAAATAGTGCAACCCCTTCTCCAAAAAGAGCCAGATATCGCTCACGATCCTCTTTGGACTGGCTCAGAATTCCATAGCATTCATGATAGCCGCCGAGGCCGGCTGAGGTCAGGGAGCTAGCAAGCGCGTTCAACTGAGGAAATTGTGCGCGGTCGCTGTATTCGACTTCCGTCGTCTAGTTTCTCAGTCAATGACCCGAATATATTTGAAGCAGAGGGAGGACATACTTCACGTTGTCTCCATGCGGCAAAGTCTATCGTGAACGACTTTGACCTGGTCGGAAACCGCGTCTCAAAAGCCGTCAATAGCTTGGTAATGTCTATATCATCTAATCCTGAAGCCCATTCACCACCGGACCTACATATAGCTTGTCCGATATTGACTATGTCAGCGTAACAGTCTTCAGCGTTTCTCCGTCTCCCGTCTTGGTGTTCGCTCTCTATGTATACGCCAGCAAGGGCGCCAAAGGCGGGAACTACCCTGCTAAGGAGGTCCAGTTGCCACATCCGAAGTACCTAATATTGCGCTCAGGAACACATCAAGAAAACAAATGCGACAGTGAAGATGCAGAAATACAGATGGATTATGGAATACCATTGTGGCTGGGAGCTGAAGTTGGCATCAGCCGCCTGAGCGGGGGTCTCCCTCCACGCCTTCCTTGCCACAAGCGAGATGATTCGCCCTCCCCATCTGACACTCAGCCCCGCTACGTTGGGGGCCGTTTTAGACGTGTTCACGGTGTAATCAACACAAACCACATGTGTGGCCATGGTGACGACCGCGGCCAGAACGACAACATACACGATGAAGCGTTGAGACTATTCCTCGACACACGTCGACATGGACCTCGAAGTCGATCCACGAGAGACGAATAGCCTCAAGGAGCTCGCCCAATCATGTGCGCAACAACTTCATCAAATCGCGCAAGAAGAGGAGACTCGAGAAGCCAACGTTAACGCAAGAGATGGATTCTGGGCGTCGCGTCAATCTGCAGAGTTCAATTTGTGGTGTTCCAAGATCGGTGTCAACTCGGAAGGACTTCGATCTATCGATGTGCGCCTGAAAGACGTCCCTGAAATTTGTAAACTTCTTCAACATTTACTTCAGTCGCTTCATCACGACCTCCTTGCCTTATATCAATATGATGATGGAGCCCACACCCAGGTTGGCGACACCGATAACAGCCAAGATGATACTGGTTCCGGGTCGGAGGCCTCATCACTCTCTTTCGCGTCCCTCTCTTCCTCTGAGGATTCACAGTCGAACAACACGACAGATGGCCCTCTGGAACCAGGGCAGAAAGGGAGAATGGAATTGACAAAGCATATAAGCGACACAATCGACCGTTTACAAGGACAAGCCAGGCGAATAGAACGTGCAGGAGCTCAGCACAGACGAACGCGGATCGAACTCTATCGAAACAAGGAGCGCCCTAAACAGATTTACGAAGGCTTGAAGAAACTCGGTATCTGGAAAGCCAATGATCAATTCAAGGCAGCCCCGCAAATCGTAAAGGAAAGAATGGCTGAATCCTTTGCCAGGCGTAGGATACGATTCGAATACATAAGGGAGCATCAAAAGAAACGAGCTGTGGATAAATACAGTCTTCCAGAAAAATGGCTCAGCTCCTCCACTGAAATCTAATGATGGTGATACTGAGGCCCCTATCGAGCAAAAGAAGGTGGTTCCGATAAGGTCGGACAACTTGGTCACGACCCACCCGCATGATCAACGGACGCTATTCTCAGAGACAGTGAATACTAGATACGACCTGCCTCCTGAGCGGAGGAAGAAACCACGAGCCGAGAGTGTTAGGTCAATAGCACTTAGACACCCTGGCTTCCTTCCACCACCGCAGATACAGGGTGGTAAATTCCAGTGTCCTTACTGTCTCCTCGAATTCCGCGAACGTGAAGCCGAGAACAGTCGTTGGAGGTGAGTTCGTGTTGTACAATGCATTCGACGACTTGCTAAGCATACGAATAGCCAGCATGTCATGCAGGACTTCGAACCATATTTCTGTACTGTCGAGGACTGCGAGGCGCCATTTGACATACCAAATTCTTTTGACGACTTACTGGATCATCTGCAAAGCCATGTACCCGTGCGACATCATATTGACGAACCTGATGGAGAGCACAGAGAATATCTTGAGAAAGAATTCGAACATCATATCAAGAGCCATGGCGAGGTTTCTGATGAGACTATGGCAACTATGAAGGAAGCTAGTCGAAGGAAAGGAGCCTTTCTATTCGATAGTTGTCCATTTTGTGGTGGCTATCCGGATGTGCTTGAAAAGCGCTTTCCAGACAGGGATGCACTGGACGCCCAGAATGAGCTGCGAAAGCACATTAAGCAGCACATGCAGGAGATTGCACTCTTCCTCCCTCCCTACAGGTCCGACATATTGGACGAAGATGACGACCTAAAAGGTTCCGATGTTACGCGCCGGCGAAGCAAGACCGACGAGACCATTGGAGATCCCGATGATTTCCTAGAACATTGCGGTCGAGAAGACTGCGACGACTGTAAATCCGCTGGAGAGGACTTGAAAGCACTCGATCCACCTGAGATACAGATTGAACATACGACAAAACAGGGATGGACGTGCTGTCGCTGTGGAAATAACTACAGTGGTGTAAACTATTGTGCACATTGCGAGGGTCATGAGAAGTGCCAAAAGTGTATCACATATGAACGAGACTGTTCGCTTGACGGCAACTGGACATATCTACTCGATGATAAGTCCGTCTACGACCGCTCAGATGTAACAGACGATGATCTGTTCACGGACGAGCGCCTCCAGCCATTCATCATGTCCTTCGCCTTCCGATCGCTCGAATCCATTCAGCTCGAGAACAAGAACGACCATAATCACCCTCCACAGTGGGTCCCAGCTTCAGAACGTGCGGACGCCGTACGGCGAGTAGCTGAGAATCATTTCGACTTCCGGGAAGAGATAGCACAGCTTCATGAGCACCCCCCCTTCGCTACAGCGACTAACGCAGAGATACTGAGATATCTACTTGTCTACTATGGATTTCGCCCTCGCGAGGCTTCACCAGCGCTGTGGATAGCCGCGGGAAACGGTCAGCTGGACGATGCGCGACAGCTTCTTGCAAATCAAAAGCTCTTCCCACCAGATAATCCGCATGAATCATTACCTAAGGAGGATGTTCAGGCCGAGAATACATATCAAGATGGAAAGATCGACTATAAGGGACACAGCGAGAACGAGCTCGATCCTACAGATATCATATATCACGACGGTGTATCCTACTTAATCGATGCCCTCGAGCATGTTGATGAAGGCGATCGCACCGAAGCCTTCTACGAAGAAGCGGCCATCTGGATTGAGTGGAAGACATTCGATTATGAAACGCCACAATCGGAACGCAAGAGTCAACGTAACTTTGAAGACCATACCGCCGTACTCAAAACTCTCAACGAGGGGGATCAAGCAGGGCAGTTCCGTATCCCAAGGTGCCTTGGATACTTCAAGGAGACCGAAATTGTACTCTGCGGCTTCGTGTTTGAGAAGCCGAATTCCTTCGATCGAGTCGTTTCTCTACGTGACCTTCTTACGTCGACAAATGCCGACTTGCCCACTTTAGCCGACCGGATCCGATTGATGTATCTCTTGTATGCAACTATCAAGCACTTCCATGCTAGTCGTTATGCATACTACAACATTCGTTCCGATAGTATCTTATTCTTTCGGTCAAATGATCCGATAGAATTTCTAGAATTTCGCATCACACAACCCTACATGTCAGGTTCCGCTTTCTCTGGTGCTCACCTCGGCGACTTGCGAATCGGAAAAGACAAACGGCCAACATATGCATTCCCCAAACATGACCTGGACGATTATATCAAGATGGACGAAATGCATGACCTATACTCCCTTGGCATTGTGCTTCTTGAAATCGCGCACTGGAAGCCTCTTGACGAGATCATAGATATCAGTATGATCAGCGAGGAGCTTAACCATTCACGGGAGGTTAGGACGAAACTCCTATCACTCGGTGAGCCGCATGTACTGCGAGACACTGCGCATGTCGTAGGGGAAATCATCACAGGATTGATCAGAGCGTGCCTTGAAGGAGTGTCAGACTCGGATGCATTTGAAAAGTTCCAGTGCATGGTCCAACAGGAATTTCCAGGCACCCCGAGCAATGACAGAGAGCAAATACACCAAAGTCTTGATGTCGAATACGTGTCGGATAAACAAATCAAGTCTGCGCTTGAAACCCAAGGCAGGGACTCAAACAGGACGAACATCGCAGGGACCAGTTCATCGGCAGAAGATGAAGAGAAACAATCAGCTGCCATGACGAGCACGCAAACCTCTTCCCAAAGTAGGCCAGATCAGATCCAAACACCGCCTGATTCCTCAGATGACGATGAACCCGGCCATAGCATAGGTAACCTTCGAGGGCTGCAAGAAGCGCTGCAACACATTGATGTGAAGCGAGTCCCGGAACCTGACAGCAGCGGACTCGCTGTCGACCGGGAAGAACAAGGACACGATCGCGATTCCCCAGATCCTGTTGCAACCAAGCCTCAGCATCAGCATACGGAGGCTCCCCACGAAACCTACTCAGATGTTTCCTCGGCGTATGTATCACCGTATCTAGATAGTTTCGAGACGGATCAGCCCTCGCCACTCCTCAATGCGCAGAACGACCCACAGCATACCCATGATCCTGTAAAGCAGTTTGGCCAATTCAATCTGAACGATAGTAATGCGCACATCAGTCCAAGTCACAGTCTCGCACCGGAAGGTAGGATCAGGACCGTTAGACCTCCTTCAGATGGTGAAAGCGAGCACCTACCGCGCCCCAAAGGTATTCTTAAAAGGCCGACTTCAAAGTTCCCTGAAGAAAATGCACCAATACGGGAGGGTGTTTCTCTGTCCAAGGTCTCTAGGGAAGAATCTGGGATCCCCGCTGGTGCGAGGTGGACGAAGATTGACCGTCGCCTGGTGGATGTAGCTGCGCTAGAAGAGGCAAAGGAGCGTTTTGAAGAACGCCTAGACTGTGTAATTGTCCTACGCGTTCTTACTAAAGAGGAAATTACCGAATTAGCGGACCGAACACGAGAAATAAGGGCAGTGATGGAGTCAAGGCTTCCATCAATTCAGTATACTGGGCCAGATAGAGGTCGCGAGGTTGAACGCGAGCGCAGGCCATATCGAGACCCAGATCGACGCAGCCCCAGTCCAGGTACTTACGTTCTTTCCTTCCTAATCCTCTACCAATTATCTGATAACTTGCCACAGATAGAGTCGACGTTTACGAGCGCAGCCGGAATCGGGATCGTCATAGCCCTATTCAAGGTACCTATGTACCCTCCAACTTTAATCAGTCCATTATTCTAATGATTTTCCACAGTTATTGTAAGTGATAGGCATGACGAGAAAGACACGGTTTACCCCCGCAGACGCAGCGGACGCAGCTATGCAGACACAACGTACACGGATCCTTCGGATACCCATGACGACAAAGTGATAGCTCGACGAGTAGACAACGACCTGTATTATGATACTTACTCGTACCGGGATCCGCCAGTCATTCACACTCACGGAGAGAGAGCGCGGCGACAAGAGCGCGAAGATCTTGTTGACAACGCCTATTCGTACACAGATCCAGCAAGCATGTACCGTGATACAGAGCCGGCTTGGCGGGTTGATCGCTCTCAACGCAGTGCTCGGGAGTTTGGCCCACCTCCGTCGACACGTGGGTTTGATAGAATCAACGCTCGTGCAACATCTGAAGTTGAGCCTCCGTCGTCGCCTCGAACAAGAGAGTACGTCATAAGAGAGCACGAGCGGCCTACGTCACTGCTTGAGAGACCATCAATCGCAATATACGATAGCCACACACATGCACCCTACAGCGATAGATCAAGACCGAAGAAGGTCTACAATATAGAGGAGAAGCAGCCTATAATATCAGTCAACAGACCCTCACGGCCGACATATAACCCCGGATATCACGAGGATAGACAACAGCGGCCGAGTGTACTACGTATTGTGGATACACCAACGACGGAAAGAGAACGTGAGCGTGAGCGCAGAATGCGTTCACCTGTGCGCGTCAGAGAACCTTCACCGGAAGTAAGAGAGCGCCCCCGTCCTATCAAAAAACCGGAAATTACAATATCAAAGTCCTCGGGCCGCGCCCCTGGTCCCCCACCGATGCCCCAAATGTTTCAGCGCGGCGAAACGGTCCTGTGTATCTCGCATTCACCGTCTTCACAGCGCTTGCTCCGCCGCTCCATCGTTACAGATGTTCGCTTCAACTCCAATACCAAGAAGTATGAGTACGAACTGAAGATCACGGAAAATGGTGCAGACAGCAAGCAAAAATGGGTTGCTGAGAAGGACATTAGGGCGATGTGAATCTATTGAGATGTATTATAGAGTCTACTCGGTGTCTATTGTTTTTGTGTGTGTGTGTGTGTGTGTGTATCATTTCTACAAGTGTGGGAAGGATGACGAGAGACATCATAATCCAACACTATAAAGTTGAGTGAACTTCTGAGAATCAATCCATTGAACTAAGCTTTCCCAAGCAGTGCATCGGTACTGGGAGCTACAGATACCAGGAGAAATCAGTGAAACAAGGACGCATTACTTCGTACGATCGATCGTTAACAGTGAATGCAACAAGTCTTACCATTTTATTCACTCAAAATAGTAATATCTATTTTCACCAAGCGTGTCAATACTGATGGTGTGAATATATACAGCAGATGGGTATTCAAAGTATAAATCACGAGAAGCCAATTTCTCATTCAAACCTAGCTTCACCCCTTCCTCTTTCCCTATACAATAATGCCCCAAGTTAACGCTCATGCGTCTTTCAACACCTTCCTCGTCGCACTTTCCATCCACAGCTTCGTATACCAACGATGCGCAAGCTGAAACTTCCACGGCAACGGCTCCAAACCCTTCCCCTCGGGCGTCGTATTCACAAACACAGATTTCAGGTGAAACGTGGCTATTTGCTTGTCATCATCTTTCGACACCTCCATCGCGAACAAGCCATCAGAAGGGCGATGATCAGCATTCAGCGGAGAGTCGCCGCACCGTACGATAACCTAAGCACATGACTTATTAACAAACAATTCCTTTCTCAAAGCGTCATCAGTGAGCGTACCTTGTCATTCGTATGTTCCACAACCTCAAAATGATCCGTAATCACCGTGCCAACCTTATACTCGCTGTCCTCCAGCTCCTTCACATCCCACAGATGCGCTTCCCGCCCAGGTAAGGCCCGGTACTTCCTCTCGAGATACTTCCTCTGCACCCGGTACGCAACACCCGACCACACGCCCCTACAAAAGTCCGTCGCCAAGCGTCCCTGATCCACGCTTATCTTCCCACTACCCCCACTGCTCTTCGCCCAGTACTTCTCCGGCAGCTTGCCATACGGTATCTCTTTCACGGCGTGGTCTATGCAGACTGGCGCGTTGCCCGAGGGATTGTGGGATTTGAAAGTGGACGTGGTGAAGTCGGACGATGAGGTGTCGAAGGGGACGAATTTGGTGTTGCGCGTGTAGAAGGAGGCGACGCTGTAACCGAGGAGCACATTTGCGCCCAGCCCGGCCGTCACGCCGACGACGACGCCGAGGACGCGCTTTGGGCCCGAGAGGCGTTTTGTTATTTGTGGGGAAGGGGAGATTGTGTTCATGGTGGCGGCGGAGGATTGAAGGGTGTAAGAACACGCAGATGAGCGATTGGAGGGGCCGAGACGGGGTGTCGCGTGTAGGAAACTTTTGACGATAGGTTGGTTTGGTGTTGAGAGCTTGGGCCGGACCAGGATGGAAAAGGCAAGCCGAGGCGTTTCCGGCTTTCCCTCCGTTCACTTCACACCAACCTGCAACTCACATGTCTTGAGCGTTTGTGATTGAAAAGAGGCACGTGTCCGTGCTCTCCTGGAATATGAAAGACACAAGAGCAAACTCTGATGTTCTCTTAATTGTGCGCTATCAGAGAAATCTCTCCCCTGATTACTCCTGCAAGGATAAATTGGCTTATCTTCTATCAGCAAATCTTCCAGCGTAATCCATTATTTGGACCTTTGTATTCAGCAACTTTCTAATAGAAGGGGAGTATTTTAGGACCCGACCAATTCGGCCAACTGTACTCCATAGACTCGTATTTAAGTAGGCGTTGAGGCCGGTGGGTACTGTTGAGAACGCTTATCGATTGCCCCTCTAAAAAGTTAATGACCTGACTTATCTAATTGCGGGATACCAAAAAAGAAAACATCAGTAACTTCATGACAATAGTATTACTCCTTGAACATTGCATCAACGTCCCAATCGAATCCAATAGTAAATTCTGTAGACTTCCGACCTTCTTCAAGAATGGCTCAAACATCCCAATCCGAATTTACCGCACATCTCCAAACCCTCCTACCAGATGGCAAACGAACCGCACTGATCAACGAGGTACTCCCTCAACTCCTCCTCACCCTACCCAAGATCGCCCAAGGCCTACGCTCAACATCCGTCACCGAAGCCGGCAGCGCCAACTCCTTCGGCGACAACCAACTCAACGTCGACGTGCTCGCAGAAAACATCCTTCGCTCAGCCATCGCTGCATGTCCCTCCATAGTCACTGCAAGCAGCGAAGAAGACCCCAATGAAAAACGCAAGGCAGAATCTCTTAATTCAAACGCAACAGAGCAGTACACAGTAGCCTTCGACCCCCTAGACGGGAGTTCCATCATCGGCCCCAACTGGACCGTCGGCACCATAATCGGCATCTGGGACGGCGCATCCGCCCTGTCAACAACCACTTCCACTCCCCGAGAAAAGCAGATTGCTGCCATCCTCGGTGTACTGGGTCCGCGTACTAGCGCCGTAGTAGCTATACGCATCCCTGGTGGGCAATCAGCATGCTTTGAAGTCAGCTTAGCAGACAATGATGACGCAATCAGCATCACTCGGCCATCGGTCAAACTCTTTTCAGAAGCGGGCATGGATGGTGAGGGCAAGAAGAAGAAGACACGCTACTTCGCGCCCGCCAACCTCCGCTCCGCAGCAGAAAACCCGCAGTACCTGAACCTCATCAACCACTACATTACGCAGAAATACACACTTCGCTATAGCGGCGGCCTTGTCCCGGATATCTTTCACGCGCTGGTGAAGGGGCATGGTGTGTATATTTCACCCGTTACCAAGAGCAGTCCGGCGAAGCTGAGGAGGCTGTATGAGTTGGCGCCTATTGCGCTGGTTGTTGAGTGTGCAGGCGGTGTTGCGGTTGATTCGGTGGATGGGGGGAATGTGCTGGATAAGGCGGTTAGGGATACGGATGAGAGGGGGGGTTTGGTGTGTGGGAACAGGGAGGAGGTGGAGGTGGTGAGGGCAAAGTTACTTTCGTGAAGCTTGGTTCCTTGCTTGATCAGTATTTTTGGTGGGTGGTGTGGTGTTGGTTCGGAGTAGAGATCCAGTTCAATTGAATGGTAAGTACGAAACAGAACGTCGGCTGTTAAAGATGTTGGTCATTTAAGAGTGTCGGTCACAAACAGAGCGTGGTCATAGACATGAAAACTGGTGACTATCCTTGAAGTCGATTGAAGTTGTTGAGGTGTAGTAGGTAGACACATCATATGCGACGTGGCAGCCAGGTAGAGTCGTTGCAAAGGAGAATAGAGCACCTTATGGATTACATCTCAGTATTTAAAACTTGATTGATCGTTGAGTATCCGAGGGATGAACAGTGTTATCAATTGGTCGCGCATCAGATAGTACAGGCCTGGAACTAAATTGCTGGGTGCTACCGTCTTAACCCAATGCGTCTGCCCAACTGGGCTTGTAAGTACCACCATCAGTGGAAGGGTCATACATGTAACAGTATCCCACAAAAGCCCAGATGAGATTTGACAGAACAAAAACAGCAGACATGAATTCCCCATTGAGTCCTTCTAAGCCGGTCAATCTGCGCGGATATCGCGAGAGTGAGCCTATAAATGCCAGCCGGAAAAGTGCATATAATACGAAAAGGAAAAGAAAATATAGAATAAAGGAACTCATGGAGGCCCCAACGAACATCATGTTTTCTATCGATTCGGGCATATGAAAGTCTAGTAGAAAGAGAGGTAATGCCACAAGCATTAGTGCAATCAAGATTAGTAAGAAAAGAATACTGAAACCTGAATAAGATTCTGCAATGGACGGGTCCAGTGCGAATAGCATAGAGATCAAACCTACAACTTTTGACAGTCGTCTCGACTTTCCAAGGGCTCTTTCTGGGACTAAAACCTCTGCCATAAAACGAACATTCCTTGTAGAGGTTGATAATTTGTGGCCCACCTTGACCATGACAAAGGCGATGATCAGAGCAACCACACCAGAAGTAGGAAAGAAGGCTAGCTTCCATCCGTGCGCAGGTTGCGTCGACGTGATGCCTATTAGTAGGATCAGTATGAAGAAGATCATGCTATAACCCATCGTGATGCAGCAAGTAGCAAACAATGCCATCCGCTCGAATATTTCAGCAAGTATTTCTTTTTTATAGACGACGATCGACATAGGACGTAGATCAATTGCACCGGCTGGGCCTGCGACCAAGCGAAAGATCTCTGGTACGACGAACGAAATCACTAGGAACGTAACGATGGTTTGGGTGAATGGTACACCCTTCATCCCAAAAACTTTGATGGCTTGTGGCAATGCGCCGATTATGAAGGTAATTATTGCCCATCTCCACGTGCTATCGATGGCGGATCCTGGAATTATAGTAGGTACAGTCATAGTGGTGGACTCGATAGGGCCATCTTGAACAGCAGTCTGTTCGACGGGAATATCATCGGCGGGAGGCTGTTCGACGAGAGTCTCTTCGGTACCCATGCCAGGGTTATGGCACTGTTGTTCCATACGGTAATGCCTTGATCTACTAGATGTTGTACTGCCGCACGAAGCCGAAGGGTTGGCTAGTGTATCCAATGGTATCCCACCTGACATATAGAACTGCTCTTGAGGGGCAGTAATACGTGAATCCATAGAAGTTGCTTCAAGTTTGGGTTTATCGTTTGGCCAGAAAAGGGCAGAAAGTACTGATTCTTCTCGGTGACTGATGAGAACCGTATCACACTCGAACCGATCGTACCAGACATGCCGGGCTGCATCTCTTGAAGAACACCCCACAGCTAGCATAACAACGAACTTTACCAGCATAAAAACTGTATCCGTGACGCAGATGAATGGCGAGGAGCGTAGAGCAAAGCTCTTTCGATGAGACGCACCAAGAACTCTACCCGTGTTCTGTAGCATGACGGCGAGCGTACATGCCACCACGGGCCAGAACGCACTTTGCCATGATACGGAATTTCGGGGACCATCTGGAGCGCGAAGTCATTGGCCAACACTGCAATACCAACGCATCAGCCTCATGCACCACTTACCACATATGGTACTACTCGAACTGCTGTCACCGAAGGTTACCGCGCGCGAAGCAATCCTATCCATCGAATATGGAGGCATTGTGTTGTGTGATTCGAACGTTTGAATGAGTTGGTGGGTGGGAAGCTGATGGGCGATCAGGGAGAGAAGCACTAACATATATAGTGTTGTCTACCTCGAGCAACGGGACTGAATGAGTGGGTGACGCGATCACAAATGGTACTGGCCAACCCTCCCATGCCCCTCCTTATGAATATGCATGGGTAAATGGTGTGGCTGACTATGGGGCTATGTTGGATGCAGATAATTTGACAGAAACAAGGCTGAAGATTGAGCACTACAGCTACAGAACGTGATTGGGTGTACGAGGTCTCCAAGAGTCGGAGTACACCCCTGTTTTTTTCGTGCTCCAATAAGCGATCTTAAAGACTCTAGTTCTGATACTCTGGTTTGATCAACGAGAACAAGGATGTACTCCAACGTATGAAGATCCTGTAACCTGCAGGGCATTTTGCCTTCTCCATCGATAACTGCCTGACAGATCCGAACAGCATAAGCCCAGAGTCGAGTAATCTGTAAAGGTACACAAGGCGTTCTCGATGCTTATTTACGGCTTCTAATATTGACTGCCCATATCGCACAAAAGAAGAGACGCAACGCATAGTTAGCTGTGCTGGCTTTCCGCTTAACTCGACTGGGCTGAGCTTCCATGGTTGCTACTTGTCGGCTAGAAACCACCCGACATCAGCGTTGAATGCCACACAGCCTTGGGCTGCGCCTAATCGTGCGGAAATCTGCTTGGACGTCTTCACATGTCGTAACGAACCGCATCCGCTCAGCACTTAAGATCATCATATACGACTGAAAATGACAAAACTCTGCATGAAAGCATTTGACGATGGAACTATGTTAGTCTGCTCTATTCAAGGAGGCGGTCACTTTGAAGAATGGACGAGGTACGGTGTCATGATAGACACGAGGGATGATAGGTAACAGGGGTTTTTGAAATAGCAACGAAAAGTACGGGTCTCAAAGAATAGGAACAAACACTCACCTTGAATAGATGGCCATTCTCTGCCACGCGATTTGTTCAATAATCTCAACAACGCCTACTATTGACCGTCAGATATGCCACAAGGCAGTACAAGTAGGCATCGTGCATTCATAAGCCAGACTGTCTATACTCCCATACATCACCTCTCTAATCCAATCAACCCTTCGACTTCTTCAGCAATCCTGCCAAATGGCAGCGCACGGTCACCATCCGGCTCCGCCACGACAGTCGGTTTGCCACGATCAGCATCATCGCTAATCCTTGCATGCAGGGGTATCTCGCCCAGCATCTTCAAATCATACTTGGCACACATGCTCCTAATCTTATCCATATTTCCAAACACCTCATGCACCTCACCACAGCCAGGACACTTGAGACCCGCCATATTACAGACTAAGCCAAGCAACTTCACATTGACTTTGCGAAATAGCTCCACGCCTTTCACGGCGTCCTTCAGCGACAGATCTTGCGGTGTGGATACAATGATGGCGCCGTCGAGAACCAGCTGCTGGGTGATAGTGAGTTGCACATCGCCCGTTCCTGGCGGCATATCGAGTACCAGCACGTCGAGGCCGCCCCAGTCTACTTCGTGGAGGAGCTGTTGTAGAGCTTTCATGACCATCAAGCCTCGCCATGCTACGGGCGAAGACTCGGGTATGAGGTAGCCCATGGACATGGACTTCAAGCCATAATTCGAGAGCGGTAAAAGCTGGTTGTCTAGAGTCGCGGGCGTTAGAAGACGGGGATTGGGCGGGTGGGAACACGGACTGACTAACTGGCTGATAGTCGCGGTTCGCCTGAGAGGTTGAGGAGGGTTGGTATGGAGGGACCGAAGATGTCGGTGTCGAGGATGCCGGCGCGGTAGCCTCGACGTGCGAAGGAGAGGGCGAGGTTCACTGGTGTATAATAAGCATTGTATTAATTACACGTATGTGCAAATTTTGTGGAATTTGTACCAGCAATTGTACTTTTGCCAACACCTCCCTTCGCCGAAGACACGGCGATGACCTTCTTGACATCTTTTATGCTCCTCTTTTGCGGCAGTCCTCGTTGCATGCGAGGCATTTGCGGAGGTGCGCCGGAGCGCGGTAGGCCCTGCACCTATCAGTCCTATTTCTCAACACTCAATTGCTAAACTAACCAAGGGATTCTCATGGTGCAAACACCGCAACGTCGAGAATAGCCGGGGCTTCATCGTCGCATGTGGTTTGAGTTGGTTGCGGAGTTGATCGCGGAGGTGACGCGCATCGGCCAATCGAAACGCCGACCCTGGCTCACGAACTTTTTAGTGGGTCGCAAAAGTGAACTTTCTCCTCCCCGTCTGTTACAGATTCTGCGACAATCCTCGAGTGCGCCAAGATGAAGAAGTCGAAGATTAGAGGTAATTTGAACAAAACACGTGCATATACATCGCTAACACCTAATCAGACTTTGACCCCGAATCTCTCCTCGATCCCGCACCAAGCTCGAGCGAAGACGACCGCTCCGATGCCGAGATATCAGATGCTGAGGATGTTAATGCGGGGCGTGAACACTACACAGCTGTTGGCAAAAGCAAGCTGAGGAGAGCAAAAGAGGTGCCGCTGGGACCTGAGTATGCAGGACGTGGGGTCAGCAGAAAAGAGCTCGAGGATAGCGACAGCGATGACCCGTTCGCGAAAGGCTTCGATGAAGAAGATAGCGAAGCGAGTAGTGTAGAGGAGGATGGATTGAACGGAGTGGAGATTGATGAAGAAGATGATAGTGAAGAGGAGGAATTGAACGGCGACTTCGATGAGGATGAAGACATGGATAGCGAGGACGGGGAGGAGAGCGCCGAAGACGAGGAAGTCGATGCCCAAGACGATTCAGACGAAGAAGATTCTGGGGAGGATTCACAAGCCGGCGCATCTGCAGTGCGCGACCTGATGAAGGACAGCAAAGCGTTCGCCTCCACGCTCGCTGCTGGAGCGCAAGCGGACGTCGCCAAAGGACAGGCCGTAAAGACACAGCGAAAGACATTCGATTCGCTCCTCAACACCCGAATCCGGTTACAGAAGGCCCTTATCTCGACTAACTCCATGGTCGCCGAGCCATACAAGGCAGAGTCAGCACCAGATGCACCTATCGAAGCTGCGGAAGCAGCAGCCTTGACCCTTCTCAACAACCTCACACACCTTCGTCTCTCGTTAGATGAAGCAAAAACAGGACAAAAGCGCAAGCGCACAGTGTTCGACTCCAGCACTCCCTCCTCGGAGATCTGGTCCAGTATCCAGAACACAGAGTCGTCCACACTCCCATACCGCAAGGCCATTCTAGAGCGCTGGTCCAACAAGACAAAAGCCACAACTGTAACGAATAATAAGGCGCGCCTCAACGCTTCCGCACAACAGACGCTCACAGAAGTTCTCGACGCGCAACTTTCATCTTCACACTTGGTAACGCGGACCCAGACCCCACGGTCCTGCGCTCCACTACAATCCTCGATCAAACTCCCCCAGCCCGACCCATCCATCTACGACGACGCCGATTTCTACGGCCTCCTCCTGAAAGAGCTCCTCGAGCAGCGCTCCGCAGATCTCAACGCCACCAACGGCACAGCCGAATTCGTAGTCCAGGCACCATGGCAGGTTGCGCGCGAAGCCAAGACCAAGAAAGTGGTCGATACGAAAGCCAGCAAAGGCAGGAGACTGCGGTACACGGTGCAAGAAAAGTTGCAGAACTTTATGGCGCCGGAGGAGAGGGGGGAGTGGGGGGATCGACAGAGGGACGATTTGTTTAGTAGTTTGTTTGGGCAGAGATTGGGGCTTGGGGAGGCTGAGGAGGCTGTGGAGAGTGAAGGGGAGGACGATGGCGTTGATGCGGAGGAGGCGGGGTTGATGTTGTTTAGGAGTTAAGTGTGTGTGGTGGAAGGGAATTAGCAGACGAAGGCGATTTAGAACTGAATTTAGGTGCATATACAAGTCTCTGCCGCTCACATGCAGGTACTGGGAATGGAAAGCGCAACGCGCGGTATCACGTGACTGACCTTAGCGTGGTTTGCACATGCAGCCACGTGAAGTTTGTATCACGCACCGATGTCTTGGACTACCACGTACTACAAGAGCAACTTACACTACAATGCACTATCTCCTCAAGCTTCTCGCTTTGCTACATTGAACAACATTGATTGTGCCTTCGCCGTTTCGTATAATGCAAATTACACTACTAATCCTTAAAAGCCGCTCTCTCTCCCTCCCTCCTGCCTTTCCTGTGGAGATACATATCGAAAAGCCAAATCCCTCACCCATCCTGCGCCACCACAACATCCTCTTCCCCCTCACCATCCGCCGCCCTCCTCTCCACAGCCATCCGTTCCTTGACCTCCCTCGCCCTCTCCACCTCCCCGGCCGCCCCCCTATACCCAGTCGCCTTCAGCCACTTAGGATCAATATTCTCGAGCTGCAAATACGGACTAACATCCGCCTCCGGGTACTCGACATTACACCTGGCATACCCCATTCCCAAATGCGCCCACATATTGCCGCCTTCATCCATATACTCAATCTCAAAATCCTCATACCGCGGAGACGCGATGACTTCGCTGTAGTGGTTCGAGCTACCGGGCCACACGGCGTTGACACGGCCCGTGTTGTTGTTCTTGTACCAGGAGCGGCAAGAGCCTTTCCAGACGCTGTGTTTTATCCATTCTTGGGCGTGCGCGTTGAAGGAGTCTGTGATTGATTGCTTGGGGGCCCACGACTTGATGTGGTCGCGTTGCATCTTTTTGATGATTTGGATGGTGTATTCGGCGACTTTTAGGAGGGGACCTGTTACGGAGCCGTTTTCTATGGGCCTGTTTGCGTGGAGGAGGTGGGGTTAGCTAGGTTTGCCTGCTTGCTTGCGAGCGATTTGCGAAGGTGGGAGGGGAGTATAGGGGTGAATGAAGACCATGGTTGAGGTTGCTTGAGGTACTTACCACGTAGGTCCAACGAACATGATCCAATTCGGCATATCTGGACATCCAAGACCAAGGTAAGATTCCGGCTCGTCCTTCCATTTCTCATACAGATCGACGCCGTTTCTGCCGATGACGGGGAAGCGTGGGCGGTATGTGACATCGAAGCCTGTTGCGCAGACGATAGTGTCGACTTCGCGTTCTACGCCGTCGTTGCCAATCACGCCTGTCTCTGTGATTTCGTCCACCGCGGTGAAGTGCACGTCGACGTTTGGTTTCTGGATGGCGAGCATGTACGGATCTCCTGGTGTGACGCGGCGGCCTACGAAATGGTGAGTAAATGTACGTAAAAAGGCAAGCGCGGCCAAATAGAAATGAGGGTATAATAAGTAACATACATCCGATCTCGAATTTAGGCGTGAATCCTTCTAGCAGTCTCTCATTTTTGATAAACTGCTTCATCCGCTCTCGAAACGTATCTTGCAACGTTTTTTGCGCCTCGCTCCCCGCGTAGAACCCGCTCCATATGCCATTAACCTGATTTTCGATATCTTTCGCATGCGCCACGAGTTTCTTGGGGTCGTTCCGGAACTCGTCGCGCTCTGCTTGAGAGTACTCTTTGTTCTGCCCGAAGTTATTGGCGATTTGGACGAACCAGACTCCTGTGCGCACAAAGATGTCCAGATGCTTGACGTGCGGCTGCATCTTGGGTACTGTTTGGATCGACGATGCACCAGATCCGATTACGGCCACGCGGTCATTTGCCCATTGCTCTTCCTGATAGTCCTCGGGCCAGGTGGCAGTATGCACGATGCGGCCCTTGAAGCTGTTGATGCCTTTGATGCCAGGCCATTTGTAGTTGTTCAAGATACCGGTAGCGTAGAGTAGAAGGTCACACTCTTCCTCGAACTCCCTTGTCTCGCCAGATGCCGTCTTTTGCCGCAGGGTGACTTTCCACTTTCCCGTGTCGTCTTGCCATTCCGAGCGGATTACCTCCGTGTTAAACGTCATGTATTTGCGGAGGTCGAAGACTTCGACTACTTTCGCGAGATAGTTTTGGATGTCAGGTGCGTACGAAAAGAAGCGCGGCCAGTCGGGATTGAGGGCGAAGTTGAGCGTGTAGGCGTGGGAGGGGATGTCGCACGCACACCCTAGATCTGTCAGTCTGCTCCGATTTTATGAAGCTTAGGAACTTTTGTACCTGGGTATCGATTCTCCAGCCATGTCCCTCCAATGTCGGCGTTCTTTTCGTAGATAACATGCTCTACATTCTCAGTGTACTTCTGGATCTGATACGCGATCTGGATGCCAGACAGTCCAGCACCAATGGTCAAGACTTTCAACTTCCTGGAAGAAGGATCCTACAAATACTTCCGTCAGTACTACTCTCTCAACCACATTTATCTATGCCTGATACTCACATTGTAGACGATGTCCGGGATGTTGTAGCCACTGGACCCAGGTGTTGAGTAGTCCCACTGGCCACCACTACCCAGGGAATTAAGATCTGGTGCCATTGTGTGAGTTCTCGTAGGTTCAAATCAACTGCGTGGATGATGTAGAAGTGGGTGGATACTGTCGAAGAGGCTTTTACGGTAATGCACTATGACCGATGAGGCAGAACCTGTACGAGCGAACCACTCTTGAATGCGACCGGTTGCCGATAGTTAGGCCCCAACGAATACGGAAGTTAAATCAAATCTATGATCTTCTCACGTAAGATGTCCGGCGCCCCATCTAGTTTGTCGATCGTCAAGCTTGCGGTTGATTTAAGCGTTCACAACTTGCCCGCGTCAAGGAGTAGATCATCGAAAGAGGAAGAACGCCTGAATTTAATAGTACACCTTGACGTGTGGATATGTCCTAATTCTGCCATTAGACTCACCATTTGAGCAATAGAAAGACCCGACGTGTACACGACAGAATGATGTACGAGTCGTTCTCGCTGACAGCATTGAAGACCCACAACGTCCTTGGCCATGTTATTAGCCATGACGACTATCGACTGTTCGTCGAATGGTCACCTTGTATCGACCATTTCTTTCCGAAACTAGCGTTACAACGGAAATAAGAAATTACTCTTGTTGGTCTACCGTGCGGGGATAGTTGCGGGGTATGGTGCACGACCTTAGATGTGCGGATACCGAGGTCAGATTCTCTTGCATAATTTCGACCTTTGCATCATGAAGATGAAGATGATGCCAGATCTAACGGTGATGTGATTGTGATGGTTTTCTGTGATGCAGATTACACATGTCGATCTTAAAGTCAATTCCAGTCAGCCGTAATTAGGAGGACCATCCGATCCGTTCTGATAGGAGAGCGCGCAAAATGGAAGGCCTTATGTATGAAGTACTATATCAATGAACGAGGCCCGGTAAGACATTATTACCGGACATGAGGAGAGTAGCAGCCAGGGAGGTTCTTCAGTACTTCTTCTAGGTCCAGGACGAGGTCTATTTTTCCCAGTCAGTACAGTTAACAAGAGCTTAAGGTAGGTTGTTAAAGTAAGCGCTTGGCAATCGATCCTTTAATCCAACTGACCACCTTACCTTACCACCACCTTCAATATTTTTACAAGTGTGCTAACGCAAGTATCAATAGTTCTCTACGTTGTAATAAAACTGAATGTAACAAGAAAGGGTATACATTTGAGACCGACAGATCATGATCTAGTCTAGTAGGGATTCCGACTCCGATGATACGCTATACACCGGCCAGGCTCCAAACCCAAACAGTCAATCCATAATCACTGAACTCCAATCCCTTACACATGCCATGTCAAATACTAATCGTGCGTGATGATCAGCTCACTGATAAAATCTCCACGCAACCTCCTTACACTCCCACTCCTTTGCAACGTCCTTAATCCGATCAACCAACCACCCACTCGTCCAGTTATCATCGCCCTCAGATTTGCTGCCTAGTCTGAGCACCTTGCCCAAATGGCACTCGCCATCGCCTTTACGCGAGTACCGCCACTGCAAGCAATCATCGACCTGTTCGCACGCCTTCTGGCAGCGCTCAGAGCTATCACCTGCATCCTTGAATTTCTCGGCGAGTTTATCCCAGTCGATGGCGTTCTCTTTGTCGTCATCTCTCTTCTTCAAGCGCTGGACAGACGAGGAGAGTTCCTCGTCATGCTCCTCCGAGTCAGCGGCCTGGAATTGCTTAGATTCCTGTTCTTTTTTCTTCTTCTGCTCGTCTTCCTGTTTCTCCTTCTCCTTCTTTTCTTCGCCCTCTTGCTGGTGTTTCTTACTCCTTTCTTCCTCCTCTTTCATCTGCTGCTGGCGACCCTGAGGCGCCACAATCTTTGTATCCTGGCTCAAGTTGTCCCACTCTGTTTTCTGCGCTTCCATGTGCGGCTCTACAAACTCGTGGAAGGCGTCGCGGAATAAATATGGTTTCTCCCAGCCATGCGTGTGCGTCCATTTCCGCTCTTGATCCCACATGCCTGTGAGACTCTCGCCGCTGACGTGATGCCATGACACGGCGGGCACGCACCAATGCTTCCGGGTGTAGTCGAGCGTGCTGGGTTGCTCGCCCTGAAGAAGCGGCCATGAAGAGTAAAACTCGACGTGTGCGTCGTTGAGAGCTGTGGCCAGGAGCATGTCGCCGCAGCATTCCTTTCCTACGCGTTCCTCCCACTTCGAAGTGTACAGTTCGTCGTAAGACTTGCTGTATCGTCGAAGTGCACCTTGTGATAACAGAATGCCTGATCCGCGTTGTGCGAATTGAACACTGTTCATGAAGGTGGGCGCGCCACTATAGTAAGGAATCCTGTAGTCGAGCCGATTCACCCACTGCAGCAGGTTTGTCCAGCTCAGGCTCGTATCTGCTTCGATGAAGACGTAGAACTTGGCACTCGTATTGAGGTGGTAAGCCTTGTATACCATGGGCAGAAACTTCCATTTGTCCAGGTCTTTTGTTCTCTTTGGATCTGGCTTGTGCTCAGCATCTGCGTGTATAATCTGGTATTCCCGGAATTCGTCGTGCGTCCTCTTCGCATCAGAGCCGATTGACTCGAGTGCATTGTGAACGGTGTGACCCTCAATCTCGCCGGCATGATCGCTGAAGATGGCAAAGTTAGGGACGCAGGAGAGAAGACCGAGGAGATGTGTAGACAGCTTGTCAATCTCTGCTTTGGATGTTCTAAGCACGACCATGACGTGTGGCGCCCCACGGACGTCTTTGCAGAACTTCTCGACACTGTGTGAAGGCGCGGATTCTGAGGCGGCAGTTGTGGCTGCAGCTGTTCCGTTCGTGACATTGACGCCACTCGGGGCGGGTATGATTTCTATGGCGAGCGTCGTAGGCACAGGTTTCGTACTGGCTCCTATCACGTCGCTTGACTTCTTTCCCTCTTTCGCCTTTTCCTTGTCCTCCCATCTTCCACCATCCTCATCGTGTGCAGCAGCTCCTGTTTCTAGCGGTGGAGGCGCGGTGGTCTTCCCATCTGTCAAAGCAGCCTTCCTTGTCGCATCGTCCCATCTGTGATCATCCTCCTCTGCTGGTCGGTCTCCATGTACGGTAGGCTTAGGTGCTGTCGCGCGTGTTGACTCGATTGTTGGAGCTGGTATTATGGGGTCTGTATGCACATTTGTATGACTATAGTGGTCTATGATAGGCAGCGACGGTTGTCCTAGTTGTGAGGGCAGGCCAAAGGTCCAGAAGAAGGTGATGAGCGAAAAGGAGAGGACCAGGATGGCGATGCGGGAGGGAGTGAGGAGCGGCATCACGGCGACCGAGGCGTGAATCACCAGTCTGTAGGCAGTTGAATTAGGGTCGATTTATTACGTAGGGATGGAGAACAACATCAAGGCTCGAGTCGTCCGCTCATGGTCGTCGTGGGCGTGCACGTCGTGAATAGGGCGCCCTGGGAAAGTTGGGGGTGGAAGGAAGCATGAGGCGGTGCCGCTTCCCGTGCTTGGCTGAGTGTGGCGCGCGGTCTGGAAGGCGCACCTGGTGTAGGGGGGCCATGACGTCTGACAAGAACGAACATTCCAGCCTGAGAGCATCAACAACAACAATTGTGTGCTGGTTTTGAACGTGCATCCAGAGGGAGTAGAGGCACAAGCTCGCAGATGGCAGATGCAAGGGCGTTTCAATGCTGAGTACTGGCTTGGCAAGCTTGCGCGGCAGTCCACGTATGATGCCATCATGTTCTTTGCGCCGTCGGTTAGAACCAATTCTCGTCTATTTTGATTGTGGGAAACAACATAAGCCGCACTCTCTTTATATGCAGAAGATCGAGGCAGGACCACGGCCTGCTCTTTCGCGATTTTCCATTTTGCTGCATACACCTAGGTAATGTTCCGAGCGTCAACCTTCGATCAAGTACGTCTAGTTGAACATGGAAAGTAAATTATATCATTATACCTGCGCGTGGGGAATGGACAACAATAAAGTTCGTTGTCTTCTGTTTAGTTATCGTATCTTTTTACCACTTAGGCCAGGCGACTACTCTGTACAGGCCTTAGTGTTCGTGCTCGTTCTCACGAGCAGCAAAATCGCCCTTCGTGAACATTACAGCCAACATCTGCTATATACAAATATCAAAGTAGTCAATCTTTTTGGACGCGAGATCTATTTGCCTGCACATGGGTTTTGTCTTGTTTTAAGATAGCTGGACTATGAAGGGATCCAACAAAAATTGTGTAGGATGCGATAGTGTGTACAAGATATGAGTTCCCTCGCATGCAAGCCTCCTTTGGTGGCTACAACAATGCTCCGCTCATTGGCGAACACCAATGCCAGTGGCGCCTGCACCATGGCATTGAATAAGGCCACCCAGGTTAGAAGCAGAGGGGCCAAAACTCCATAAGAGCAGAAAGTGAGCCATGCTGCCAACTGCCAGGCTGCGCTTTTGACCTCTTTCCTTAGAATGACTCAGTCGAAGTCTGATGCAGCCGTCAATCCGGACCAACAAGCCGATCGGGCGGCTGAGACGAAACAAGCCCTACTTACTACAATCGGGGAATCCGACGATGCGAGCCGCGAACACAATCAAGACTTGCGATGGAAAACAGGGTTAGCATCTGGAGAAGACTGGTGGGTGTGGGAGCTCGCTGGACTCGTCATATCAGCGGTAGCTTTGGTGTGCATATTTGTTCTTCTTCGACGCTACGACAATAAGCAGCAACCAGAGTGGGCGCATCTCTCACTAAACACAGCGGTAGCACTCCTGAGCACTCTTGGGAAAGCGAGCGTTCTGATTGCTGTTAGTCGAGGCTTAGGGCAGCTCAAATGGATATGGCTCTTCAACACCGAACGCTCGTTAGCAGACTTGCAATTGTACGATGCGGCTAGTAGGAGTGTATCCGGATGTCTAATCTTACTGTGGAAGCTTAGAGCTAGGTATGAATTTCTCAGCCATTGCCGCTCACTCAGGCCCATCTAATGATTAATGCAGATATCTCGCCTCCATTGGAAGTGTCGCTGTCATACTCGCTTTGGGCTTCGACCCATCTCTGCAAAATCTAATTCGTTACTACTCGAAGTCGTCCATCGACCACGCAGATTGCTCATGTGACCAATTCAACATCTTACAAAGCAGTGGGTCCGAATATTGGTGGATCTTGTAGGTCCCCTAAGTCTAATGTCGCCCTGATAATCTAACAATTGTAGTGTACTACATCGACTCATCAATGAAGGCGAATCTGTACGGTTCAATATTGAGTCCCAATGCAACTCAGCAATGGGGCGTTCCAGCTTTTATCTGTTCCATTGGCGACTGCACGTGGGACCCTGTAGCGACTCTGGCAATACGTCCACTGTGCTCAGACATCACTTCAATGCTTGAGACATCCTGCAGCATATTCAACAGTACCACCGAGGGCGAACTAGAGCCATGCTTCGTGTCTTTGAACGGTAGCCGAACCCTGAGCTTCACGAATGATCCGTCGCTGGGCCGTATCTCGATGAACATGACGGTCACTGGACTCGGAACCGGGTCAACCTTGCCGCCAATTGTCTACGATAATCAAACGTTTCCAGTCATCCGTTATGTGTCTGCCATTGGAACTGCTATCGGGCTCCCAGGTACATCCCCAGAGCCCGTAATCCCGCTGTCACACTTCGTCGCCACCGAATGCGCACTCGAACCATACGTAGTCAGCGTCCAACCTAAAGTCAATAAGAGCGTCTACTCCGAAGTCATCCTCGACGAATGGAGCTTGACAAATACCTTCTCAGAGATGAACATCACTTCCGACGAAGGCCTGACCTTCCATCCTCCCTGGGGTCCCGAACTAGGCATGGGGAGAGACCAACCCTTCACAATGAGCTTCACCGCCTGGAACTCAGTTGGCCTTGCAATAATATATATGTTCAACGGCAGTATTCAAACCGCGCAACCGATTGGGGACGGAAGTGGTACTAGCGCTGACAGGGCCACTGGTGGCACCATTGTCATCGTGGACCAGCAGGTGCAGTACTACCCCACGAGCGAAGTCGTCCTGTACGGCGCATAGTGACCAACAACTACACCTCCCACGCCAACAACTCAAACGACAAGCTTTCGGGCATGATTACAGACGTTGCACAAGCCTTGACGGAATCCTTACGCGATACCTCATACATTGCGAATGGTGGGCTAGCCAACGAGAATGCGCACATGGCCGCCGGAAGAACTTTGATTGCAGCGACGTTTGTCCGCGTGCAGTGGGCGTGGCTCACTCTCCCGGTCGTCGTCTGGGTCGCGGCTTTGATAACGTGGATTGGTATGGCATGGGAGACGAGACGACTTGGTGTTAGGAGCTGGGAGAACAATATTTTGCCCTTGTTGTTTCTTTACCGCGAAGAAGCTCCTCGCCACCAGAACAATGTTTCTGGTGGTAGTTATATGCAACGGGCGGAAGGCATCCGTGTGAAGTTGCAAAGGTCTGGCAATCTCGTTAAGTTGCATAGTCTGTAAAGGACACTTTAGAGCACCGATCCTGGGATGCTTGTGGCCGCCAGATTATAACGTTAATTGGAGATACCTACTAATGGGCCAGTGTTCAGACCTTCCGGTAGCAAGGGCAAAAAAATGTCAAAAACATACAACAGCGGGGATTCGCTAGTGGTCACCCACCTAACTACTAATCCACCGGTATTCTGCTTAAATAGGGCTGAGCGAACGGGAAGCCTTGCTGCCAGAATCCTATGGTCGTATGTGAAAGAATTGTGGAAGTTTTGCGTATATATTTCTTTCCGTCTTACTTCGGACGGCTCGGGATGGTCGCCAAGACCAGATGGACAGGACACTAGGTATATGCACAGAAAACGTTCCTCAACACTCTAACGGTATAAATATTGTGGAAAGAATATAGAGGTTAGGCTCAAAGGGTCGTGTGCGGATTTCCACGTGCTGGGTGTAGTGCTTGATTGTATAATGTGCAGGGTGCACAATCTGGGAAGGGGTGCAGTGTCCATAGTCGTGAACATCGACCAGGAAGAACTCCCGCCAATCACCATCAATACCTTCGATACACTTCATTGGCCGTTAGTATAGCGCATATGTTTCCAAGAAGCGCAACCCAACCTTCAACCTTCCCACTTGGGCTTCTTCCGCCTCACCTCGTTCTACTTGGTCGACGCTACCAAATGAGGGGCTTCGCGGTAAGTTACTTCCGTGGTCCCGACAGTCGCCCGAGGTCTACTCTACAGCAAACGTGTACGCTCCCCAATATATCCGAAGTACTGAACCCTTTGTCTTCGTGTTCTACGGAGATTTAGCGCAGCCACATCCAGCTTGTAGAGCAAGACACCAAACTCCTTTGCGCAGTCCGCCCGCCTGCGCCCGGCAGCCATCCAGTATCGGGAGACAAGAAGGTAATATTCCCGCCTCGGGGCAATACTACAGCGAGTCTACTGCGGGCTGGCACAAGCCGGTCGAAAGTCGACAAGGGTCGCTGAGCAGGTGACCAACGAATCATGGTAGCGCACGGCGGGCAGAATGCACCATGATTCGTTGCTTGTCCCCGCATCTGCCCATGTCACTGTTCCATCTCCAGTTGACAACCCGCAATAACACCGTTAGCGCGGAGATGTGGTGCAGAACTTGGAGAACCTGGGGATCAAGCTTCGGCGGGGCCGGATAAATCATCTCCTGGAGGTGCGGAGCTGGGGTCGTGGAGGACAAAGCTTCGCAAGCTTCGCAGCCGAGGTGCTGATAGGCTGCTGTGCGGCGGCGTGCTTGCCCTTCATCGCAGCATCGCCGAGGATTTGAACAAGAGACAGCCACCTGTGAAGCGCTACCGACCGTTGCGGGGCTAACGAAAGCCTCGCCCGGCGGGAGCTGACGACTACCAGGTCATGACTGTCGAACGACACGCCTTGGGGTTGGCGTGAGACCGGGTTGAAGGCGATGATCTGTGATTGATGGAATCTGGGGCCCTGGGCAGAGTAGATACAATCCTAGCTTCCCAAATGTCGTTCTGCACCACCTTAGGCCGTGTGCCCCTGTGCACTTTATAAGGTAGTGGCCTTTCCGGTTACTTGGTTTCTGCTCCTCGTTCCTTGCCATCTTTCCCTTCTACCACATTCCTGTCGTCTTGGCCAACCTCAGCAAACATGAGTGACCCCGTCGACATCAAGGCCTACGAGGGCGCTCCACACAATGAGAAGGGCATCTCTCAAGTGGAAGATGCCTCTGCTATTGACGAGAAGGCGCAGCTCGCCCAGTATAAGGCGGCTGCCATTGAGGCAGAGAACGTAGAACATAACATGGGTGTGCCAGAGGCTGTTCGCGCGTACCCTATGGCTGCATTGTGGGCGTTTGTCATGTCTTGCACTATTGTTAGTCTCCTCTTTTCTCTTGCTCTAATATCACTCGACGAGGAACCGCAGCTAACACCACCATTAGATCATGGAGGCCTATTGTGTCTTCCTAATGGGCAGTTTCGTCGCCCTACCAGCGTTTGCAAACGAATACGGTATCTATGATGACGGAAAAGGCAAATATGTCATCGCGGCTAGTTGGCAGTCTGCGCTCCAAATGGGTGGACCACTTGGTGCACTTATCGGCGTTTTCCTGGCTGGTCCCATTACCACCCGTATCGGATATCGTTGGGCGACTATTAGCGGCCTCATGTTCTTGAACGCGTTCATTTTGGTCTTCTACTTTGCCAAGTCGCTTCCAGTCATGTTCGTGTCTCAGCTACTCGAGGGCATCCCATGGGGCATCTTCATCGCCAACGCACCAGCGTACTGCAGCGAGATTACACCAATTCAGCTGCGAGCTCCTGCTACCCAGATGTTGCAAATGTTCTGGGCCATTGGCGCTATCATCGTAGGTGGTGTCGCCTATGTATATAGCTTCAGGCTTGATGCAGACGCGTACAGGTATGTACACCTCTACTTCCTCATAAGCAATCTCTTGGCTAACGAAAGAACCAGAATCCCTATTGCGATCCAATGGATGTTCCCGACTCCGCTCGCTATTCTTCTGTGGTTTGCGCCTGAGTCGCCTTGGTGGTTGGTCCGAAAGGGAAAACTCGAAGCAGCAGAACATTCGATTATGCGCTTGGGACGTTCATCGACGCTGAACGCCAGCGAGGCTGTTGCCATGATGCGCCGTACTATTGACCTCGAGAAATCGATCAAGGAGCCCAATCTTCTGGAACTGTTCAAGGGCACTGATCTCTACCGCACCCTCATTGTGTGTGGTGTATACGCGGCTCAGAACCTCACGGGCAACCTCATCGCCAATCAGGCCGTCTACTTTTTCGAGCAGGCTGGAATGAGCACAAAAACTGCATTCGCAATGGGTCTTATTACCTCAGCCCTTCAAATGATTTTCGTGATGCTTTCCTGGATTCTCACCTCGTACCTTGGCCGACGCACCATCTACGTCTGGGGCTCCCTTATCAACGTAGGCTTCCTAATTGCCCTCGGTATTGCAGGCTCTGTTGGCGCCTCGGACGCAGCCAATCTGGCACAGGCATCCTTGGGTCTCATCGTCTCCGTACTATTCACCTTGGGACCTGCGCCTGCTTCCTGGGTCATCATTGGAGAGACGTCTGCCATTCGTCTTAGGCCTCTGACAACGGGAGTTGGACGCGGTGCATACTATATTGTGAATATTCCTTGCATCTTCCTCGCAAGTTACATGCTCAACCCTACGGTAAGATTCTTCAGATCCGCTGTCTTGCAATGAACAGTCGCTGACAAAAGTATAGGAGGCAAACCTTGGCGGCAAGTGCGGCTACGTTTGGGGTGCTACTGGCTTTGTTTGCTTCGTCTTGGCGTACTTCTTCTTGCCCGAGATGAAGGGTCGATCCTATCGCGAAATTGACATCTTGTTCAAGCGCAAAGTCCCGGCTCGCCAGTGGACTAAGACTGTCATCGATGTGCAGGACGACGAGTAGACGAAAACATAGCTAGTAGGGCTGAAGTAAGACGTAAATAGGAGCAGAGCATTGAAGGGTGCACGGTGTTGTCTGTAGATTGGAGAGGAACTAGTTGGTTGGGGTATTCATACTTTGTACCGCATCTATTAACAAGAGGTAATCTCTCGCTTTGTGCACATGTTTCGCTGATCGTCTAGCTGTAACGTGACCTGACAGTGGTTGGATCTTGGCTATGTGGCGTAACTGTGTAGCCCATCGCGACCATGAACACGATGCCCCGGCGTCGATCTAGAGAAACTGATTCAGCACCGTCTTTCTTCAGGCATGTACACGTTTCTCAATAAAACTCGAAGAAATGGAAGTCAACTTGTCATGTTGACATACGATTGACCTCACCTTGTCAGCTAAACGTCCACTCATTGCATTCTACATAGCGTTACCCTAACTGCCCAGACTGGCACGCGGAACTCCGAAACTCCTTTGATTATACGTATTATATCTTCTGGCTATCGCCAGCGGACTTGCAGCTCGGTATCCAACTCGACTTTGTGCTCCTAGCGTAGCCTTGACTAACTCCTGGTCATTCTAGACGTGCAACAGGCTCTCTCATGCATGCGGTGGGGCAAGGAAAGCATAGGTAAGCAAGGGCAGAGGAGTCCATGCTCAATGTAAACCAGTGCATAATCACGGAATTGAGCCCCATCTAGTATTGAGGGTAGTCTAGCTTCCAACACCTCGACTATAGACCGGATAGTGGGGAGAAAGATCGGAGTTGAGGATGTGAATGCGCTGAACTAGGCCGCTTTGGGAAAAGCTTCATGCAGCTTGCCGATAACATCTGCCGCTGTATCTCTCCAATTGTCATTTCAAGACAGAACACCGACCACCTGCATCCTATCATCGTGTACCACGCTCACAATTTCTTCGACCTTTAACCATTCGCGGCGTTAAGTATTACAAGATTAGCCCGCACTCTTAAGCGAAAGAGTCCCTGTTGAAAAGTATCTTGTCGTCATCATGGTGACGCATTCCCGAGGTCTTCCATCGGTTGCGTGCCCTCCTTGGTTACACTCCCCCAGCACCAATCATTTCATTCGTCGAGGTACATTCCGGTGCCAGCCCACCTAACGCTCACACATGGGCTGCCTGCTCGCTAAAGCATCGATTAGATAGGTAAGCAATCAGTCACTTTGACATAATGACATACTGTACCTTGACTAGCTCTGTATACATTCCCTTTCTAATCCGCGGCAACCACCTCATCTAAACTCTAGTGTGCCCTCCTTGAAAGTTGCTTGTCTTCCTTACTCCGTACCTTAGTCCTCCCTAATGGCGCCTGCAGAACCACACGCAAAGCCGTTCCAGCTGATTGGTGAAACGCCTCTCTTTCCGGAAGAGCGAAAGGGTTGGAAAGGTTACATTGAGTGGGAGAGATATCCAGACAAAAAGCGGAAGGCTGCGGAGATTCTCGCGCAATATGACTTCCCTGTTGTCAGTAACAAAATGCCTTAAAAGTATCCGACGTCTGACTCAAGGACATCAGCCACCTGAATACCAACTGGTACCGTTACCTGACACTAATCCAGTGCTTGAGGGGGTACGCTGGAAGTATGCCACCTGTCTTCAAATGCACCTCGCAAAGCCGGCAAACTAAATTCGCCTAGGTACTACCATTATGCGCTCGGTCCAACTCTGAGCAACCAGCCCGACATTTCCTGGGGTTATGTTCGGAAAGAGAAGAGCGAGGACATGATCCACGTCTTGCAATTCCCCTACAATGGCGAACCGCCAAGAGTGAGCATGCATACGAGGAGATCTTAGTCAGTAGCTGACTGTATACAGGAACGATTAGTCAAGGCATGGCTTTCCCAACGTCGTACTCATGTGCCTTGGCTAACCTGCATAGACTGAAATCACTGACAACAAGGACCACTTCATTCGCAACCATGGCGGTGTCCCTGAGATCGACCCTAACGAGTACTTCTTCGAAGTTGAGGGGCTTGTGAATAAGCCAAAGAAGATCTCTCTAAAGGAACTTCAGGATGAGAGCATCTTCCCGCGCATGGAAACTACCGTCACACTGCAGTGCAGTGGTACCAGGCGTATTGAGCAGATCCATGATTATCCTGGTGATGGAGACGAACTTATTAATGCTCCATGGGGCGAAGGTGCTATTGGAACTGCCCGCTACGTGGGTGTGAGTCTCAAGAAAGTGCTCAAGTACTGTGGTGGATACAAAGACGACGGTAAACACGTTGAACTCTTTGGCGCCGACACGTACTTTAAGAAGGGCCAAGTCTACAACTATGTGGTTTCGGTTCCAGCTCGCAAGGTGAAGGTCAACGAAGTCATGCTTGCGTGGGAGATGAATGGAGAAGCACTTCCAGCCATTCACGGTGCGCCACTTCGCGTGGTCGTTATGGGCTACATCGGGGCCCGGAGCGTCAAATGGTTGACTAGAATTAACGTCATTGCGCAACCGTCTTTGGCGCCGGTTCAGATGAAGGAATATATCTACTATACGCCTCAGATGGGAAAGCAAAATGTCACCTACAGCAACGGCTTCAGTATCCAGACAATGCCTGTTGCCAGCGCCATCATGACCCCTGTCGACAAGGACGTCATCGTTCATGACGGCAGTATCAAACTGACCGGCTGGGCCTATAGTGGAAGTGGATGGCCAGAGAGAGTCGAGGTTAGCAATGACGGGGGCGGTGTCTGGTACGAGGTGCCATACCAGAAGCTGAGCACGAAGTATTTCCACGCTTGGCGCACCTGGGAATGCGAGATTCCGGTCGATGCAGAAGGCTGGCTGTAAGTTCCGCGAAGTTTCCTTGTCAATGCACGAGAGCTGACGACGCCTAGTGAATTCTGTGTGCGATGCTGGGACGATGCTTTGAATGTAAGTCCTTTTTAGCCTGTGCTGTGGAAGCTTCATACACGTGGTCGAGTATGGGTCAGCCATCCATGCGGATGAGGTGATGTCTGTCGCGTTTTGGCCCTGTGGGCGAAAAGCTTCTTCGGCTTCTAGAAGCAAACTTTACTAACATTTCCGGTAGACGCAACCTACGTTTGTGCGGAGTGCATGGTGAGCTATGACCTGGCGTATCCATATTGAAATGCACTAACCATCTATAGGAACTGGGATCTCCACGTAACTTCCTCATGCCAGTAAGTTTACCCAACGCAGGCGGTACTTGAGCGGCTTATAGTTGGCAAAGCTAACGGTTTTTCTAGTCGCATCAAAATGTATGCGGACCCTGCATTCTGATAATGTCCCCGAATCTGCGCTGACTGTCCACAACAGTTACAGCGTCAACAAGAGCAAACCTGCGACGGCCAAACGCCTCAAGCAGCTTGAGGAAAAGGGTGCCTCTATACTACCTCTCACGAGGCCTTTACCATTCGACCTAGAGACAGAAGAAGAGTATTTAGAGGAGATGAAGAAGCGCGAAGGCCGCGACCCGATCGAATAAACACAGGTGGGTACATCTCAACCCTGGGTTTCGATGACGCCGTTTTGTGCGCAGCGTACGATACGCAGTTTCCTTCCATAAATGCATAGAATGCAGTCTTTCATGTTGCCGAATGTCCTTCGGCTTCCGGAAGCTGCATGGTTCGTCATTCTCCGCGTCCACCTTCGGCTGTGCTCTCGCTTTACTTTACCCGAAATGGCCACGACACGAGTACAATCAAGTACTTTGACCCTTACTCAGCGCTTATCACCAGCTTTACAACAGCCTTCTAGAACTAGGTACCCACATGTTAACACGATCTCCATCGGTTTTGTGTCTTCACACCCCTGCGTGTGTGTGGCGGCTAAACGAACACTTGCGACACATGATGGCGCAGATCGTCTTCATGCGTCGGTTTTACCCCGGATCTTGACCATGGAAAGACCTCGGAGAATATCCGAAATTGTGCAGGTGCCTACGGTGCGCCGAGCTTGCTTGCGATTGTGGTGATCTGATGGCTGCGAGAAGGGTCTTGCACGCACGGCTCTTCTTGACGGCGATATGCGGCTGTGTTGCAGAACGAACTTTGAGCCACGGATGAGCAACAGCCCAGAATGGCGGCTCTACTCTTCAGCCTACATGTGTGATGATGCTGCCATATCGAGAGTGGGTATGTTGCTAACGCTGTCTTCATTCTTTCTTCTAAGTTTCTGTTACAGTGAATCCTTCCGCAATTCGTGCAAGCGAGGACGAACTTCGAAATCAAGTTAACGAAATAGAAAGAGTTTACTACATTGAACACAATAATCTTCTGTTGGATTCGACTATATGGGATACACAACCGAGTCAGACATGGATCGCAATAATACTTCGCTCCTTTCGAGATGTAAACGAATGCTATCAAGAAGAGAGAAGCCACAAAGTAGGACATCGGAATACGGCACGATGAGGTATGTTCGTACTCAACCTTCAGTCTAATCATCTCTAACAGAGGGTAGCTCATGGCCTCGACCAATACGATCGCGAGCACATGCAGATGACTTGGACGATAATGAATGCGTACATCTACTAGACACATCGACCATTAAACGTAGTACACTATCTCAGCGATCGAGATCATCCTCAAAATCATCGACATTTTCGAGAACACGGGACCAGATCTTGACAGTCCCGCCATGGTGTCGATTACCATCATCAACACGCTTCACCACTTTGACTTATGTGGTCCTCACCATTGTCCTAATGTTCTCACATGCGTCTGCAGCACCGTTGAAGCATAGTTATGCTCATCAACTGGTCAACCGCCAGTCAATACCTGACAAATTTGGCAACACAGGGAATGACCCTGCAGCAGTAGCTTCACAACCACCACCCAGAGTTGCAACAATCACTGGAGCAGCTACATCTATTGTCTCGAATCCACCACTTATCTCTACCTCCACTTCTACACCTACGTCGACCTCTACCCCTTCTGCTACTCCAACTTCTATCTCAACTTCCATCATTCCTGTTACAAGTACTACCACCTCAACCGCAACAATAATTTCATCACCGCCACCAACTCTATCGCCCGCATCACCAGCAACAAGAACACCATCCCCATCATCATCAACCTCATCAGCAATTCCCGTCCCACCCAACGGCCGTCCAGAAGAACAACTCCAACGCACGTCTCCCGCCTCACCCTTCACACCTGGTCTAATCGGCGGCATAGCCGGTGGCGCCGCCATACTTGTTGCCATCCTAGCCGGCCTCGCCTTCCTCCTCTACCGCCGCAAACGCCAACCCGAAATCCAAGAAATCCCCATCCGCCGCTCAAAAATCGGTTCACGACTCGGCTTCCGCATCTTCGGCGGGTCTCAGCGCGATGCATCGCGCTCTCCCTCTGCCGCATCAAAATACACCACCCGATCAACCTCCTCCTTGCGGCGGGGCTCAACTGAAAAGGAAAAGCAACTTGAGATCTCCGCGGGCGCGTTGTCGGCGGGGAATAGGAGTACATTTGGTAGTGTGAGTGCGTGGCTTGATAAGGGCACGATTGGCAGGCCGAAACCCGCGTATGTTGAGTCGAGTAGCCAATTCTTGGAGTTGCCTAGGCCGCTGTTTGCCGATAAGGAGAGAGATGTGGGGAGAGGGGAGCAAGCGCCGTGGAGGGTTGTACCGAAACGGCCGGAGGCGGATGCTGCGCCGTTGGGGAGGCTCAGTGGGATGGGATTTGGGTTGGGGATGGGGAGGGCTAGCGGGATACGGTAGGTAGCTTTATATCCTATTGAACTTTACTCATTTACTTTAACGAATCTTCCCACGCGTCATTCATTAAGTTTATACATAGTGGGCTTCGTGTCTTTCATCAAGCTTTTTGATTCCGCCCCTTCTTATGGGTTATCGTGCAGATTACCGGCCGTTGCCATTGTAAGCCAATAGGTTCGCCGCGCCCATCTCATCGCTAACACGACCTGGAGTAGCCAGTTCTAGAACTCTCGCCTTGATGGCCTTTGCATCTTTCGCTCCCTCAAGCCCACGCAGATACGACACCAGACCAGCTACATGCGGTGAAGCCATAGAAGTGCCAGTCAAACTCGTCGTAGCAGTATCTGACGAGGCGTACGTAGAAATGATACCAGTGCCAGCAGCCCAGATATCAACAGCAGGTCCGTAGTTTGATCCCGTGTTGCCTTGGTAGCGAACGTCGTTGGATTGAATGTTGCCAACGCAAAGGGTTTCCGGAGACCGGGCTGGTGACTTCTCCGATGCGAGCGTGTTCTCGTTACCTGCAGCGACTACGGCCAGAACACCTTGGTTCCATCCCTCTGTGATAGCAGCATCCCAGGTAGTCGAGCCCTGACCTCCAAGAGACATGTTGATAACTGCTGTGCTCGTGCGGCCCTTCGCAACGATATCCTTGACGGCCCATTGGAAGCCTGCAATCACGGTAGATGCGGTGCCAGTAGTCCCCTCGAAGACCTTGACTGCAACGAGGGTGGTATTTTTGGCTACGCCATAAGTTTTACTGCCGATAATGCCGGACACGTGGGTTCCGTGGCCGGCGTTGTCGGTGTTGATGTCGTTGACGGCGTTGTAGCCCCAGACTGCTCGGCCTTCCAATTCGACGTGAGTAAGACGAATGCCTGTGTCGACAACGTAGCTATATGTGCCTTGTCCTGCGGAAGCGTCGTAGATGTAGCTTGTGGCTCCACGCGTTCTGGATGAAATGCTGCCAAGACCCCAAGGAGCGTTATCCTCTGGTGGATGTCAGTATTTCAGATGTAAGCACGAGTCAGTTGGCTTACGCGTGACGAGTGCTTTAGTACTCGAGTTCTCCTGGGTTGTGTACATCATGAAGTCTTGTTCAACTACCAAGACCTCTGGCAGAGCTTTAAGCTCCTCAATAGTTGCATCATCGAAAGAACCAGCATAGCCCTTGAAGTTACCGAAATCATACTCGCGCTCAACACCAGCACTGACTTCTCCCTCGCTCTCGCGGCGAGCAAGGTTTCGAGCGCGAATGTCGTGTACTTTATTATGGTGGGCGGCGATGGAGGCAATATCGGTATCCGGCTTCAATTGTATGATATACTTCCCCGCAATTAAGTCATTCGTGGGACTTGAAGGAAGAGGAGCGGCCTGGATAAGAAATGGCACTGCTGTCGCCGCAAGGGCCAGCGCGCGAGTGAAGAACTGCATTTCGAGATGCAGTCAAAAAAGCGAGAGAGGTCTGCGTGGAAGTCGTAGACTGCCGCTGCGCAGCTGAACGAACTTATATCCGTTGCGGGAGTCGACGATCCTCTACTCTACTCTCGTCGCGTGAGGTAAGAAGAAGACGCCATTGTCGCCCAAGCCGTGCAATCTTGACAAGCATCTCTTGTCTTTCTTGACTTCTGCCGTGTTAGGCCTATTCTCCGGGCTGTGTGCGAAGCCAAGCGACCGTTCTGATAGGAACATCGTGCGAGTCGGAGATTAAACTTCTCACGTCTGCATATTGCAAAATAGATAGAGTAAATGCCAAGTGACGGGTATACACGAGATTTGCTGGGGTTGTGTTCCTGAGCAATATCGGTGGAGCCAGTGGAATTTGATCAGCCGGGTCCCTCCTTCCACATCGAGCGCCGCAACCGTTTGCTTCAAAATCTGCCGAACTGTTTGTGGAAAGTATCGCTCATGCGGCTTAGGTGAGGTCTTGGGCAAGTTTCGCTAAATCTCGTGATTGTGACGACTCAGGGGAGGCTCGTTTAGGCCAAGGCTGCAGAGAGGCGAAACCCATTGATTCAATGGTGACAACTCACCACGACCTATCTTCTAGAGGAAGGTAAGAAGCGCTTGGCGCGATGTAGCGAGGTTGCGCGAGCGTAGAAGGAGATCATAGCCTAGGAATAACTTCATGTTGAGGCGAGCGGAATTGCGGCGAAGACAGCCCGTGAAACACGGCCAGTTATGTGTCAACACTGCGTTATTCTCATCGCATCGTGTTTCAACTTCATGGCACAGTCCTTCAAGCCATTGGCCAGCTTAAAGCCGCAAGGCGACGATCCGGGCGGAGTCGAAGCAGTCACCTGATATCGCTCCACTTCAATTGGAACCAGCCTGGCGATGTGGGTAGGACGTAATGTTAACTTTGCTGTTGCTTTGCGAATCGTGATGCTAAATGTAAGAATTCGAGTGCATCGATGTCACTGAGTTGAGGGTATTGGAGAAACTCGTGGACGTGTCCTCATATTAGTTAACCATCCCAGATTCAGTAAGGCGCCATTGTTAGCCCCCAGCTATTGCAGGTGTTCAATGACACCTGGGCAGGAGGTGATACCTCCACGAAACCTAATATTCTGCATATGCCAAAACGGCTCTTAAATATCTGGGTTTATTTCTTGTCTCTAGAAAATAAGCAATCAAAATCTTAATGCGGCTTGCAAGCTGTGGCTGGCAGTGCTCTGTTTGTTCCACCATGACCTATAGGCTTCAACATTCGGAAACTGCAATGGGGATGCTGTCGTGAAAATCACCAAAATTCATCGAAATGTAACGTATCCGCTCTGTTCATCCTCCGTTACCAGATCACAGTGATAGCTATGGCGGACTTTTGGGGGTTTCACGGTCTGCCATTTTCGCAAAGATGTCGACGTTACCTCCTTAGATCAGTTGGCGAGTCCCGGGCCTTTCGCTCTTGCAGTCAACATGACAAAAGTTTCCGTGGACCATGGTCACTACTGCATCTTGTCATGGTACAATGTTGGCAACAAGCACGCTTTGCGGCGTCAAGATCAAATTTGCCGCTGTATTGCTCCTGTCTTCCCCACAGACCTACGATCGCGCACATTACTACCTCTCTTTGACAAACCACTAATATGGCCGAAATCCTGGATGCAGTCGCGAACGGTGGTCTCAGGGGTATTTTCCATGTCATATCCCCACCAAGAGAATCGGTAGAATTAGCCAACAACCACCCGGTGAAAGGACAACGACAGTACGTGCGCGCTCGCAGGAAAGATCAAGATGGGAGAAAAGGACGAGTCTCTATCTATCGAGTTTCTCAAATGGGAACGCACAAATGCGGACGAAGACTTACGCAGTACCAGAGGGTCGAAGATGGCTATATCGCAAGGAAGGACGAAGTAACGTTCACAACCGTCGAGGAAAGCAATCACCTCGAGAATCGGCGCAGTGTACGGCCGCAAAAAGATTGTTCACCAAAACAACCAGAGAAACACCAGCGGCAGAAGCATAGGGGTGTCACAAGCAAACAGGACCACAACCCGAAGCCAACCATCATTAGGCAAGCTGCCACGGACATCACGTTGCACAAACAGCGACATGCTCACGATCGTTCACAAAGTAAGTCTCACGGTACAATGGAAACAACAGGCGCTCGCCAGCCTCGAAGCACCGGCTACACATCTCAGCCAGCGTCCCATTCCTGGACCCAGCGCGACTCCGAGATACTTAGTTCGGACACTAGTGTGCCTCAAGGGGAGCTTCAATCAGTTCTTGTAAATCCACTGGTGACAGACGAGAGACATAGGATCTTCGCAGCGCACCGGACCGTTCGAGTGGTTCAACATGACCAAAATTTCGAAGATCGGACAACCGACCCTAACAGCCCGTTCCAACAACCTGAAATGACAGCTCCACAATCAGAAGAATTGGTCTTTGGTTCGGGCTCTCAATCGCAAGTCTGAAGGCTTCCATGAGCAGTGAATATTAAGCCTTACCGTGGACTCAGATGGACGGAGAATTCAGTCTGGCATTTCTGAGACCTTACTTCACCACAAAGCTCCTATTACCGGACCCAGAGCGGTCATTAATTGGTTGCGCCAACGATGTTGAGCTTTGACGACCCTGCTGAGACATAGGACCTGTTTCTTACATCGGACAAATATAATTCAATTCAGCAAAGTCTAGGTGTAATCGTGAATCAGAAGAAGGAAAAAGGGGGTATTTCTAAAAGTACGCGCCGAGCGGTCCGACAGAATGTAAGAGAAGGAGCAAGCCAGCTTCCACCGATATCAGCGTGACTCGTAGGGCTCACTATGGGAGGCGCGCATCGCTTTCTTGGAACTCTTGTCTTCCTCCTCATCTTCTTCATCGCTGGATCTTTCCTTTGAACTTTCGCCTTCACTCTCGCCTTCCTCATGATCATCATAGCCATGATCTGACTCGCTCTGTCGGTCTGAATCGTCCAGTCCTCCCCTCGACCCTCCATTCAAGATGATACTCGCTCTCTTTGCCGCAGGCGAGTCCGCCGTGTCCTCCTCTGGGAATATTCTGTTCACTAGGTACTGACTTATCTGCCATTTCTGCCACCTTGTTAACTTCGTCCAAATCCACAACGATCAGGCGACCTTACCAGATGTCCACCCTCCACATAATATCTCCATCGCTCCGAGCTTCCAAGATACACGAGTATTTCCCATGGCAACTCATCGCAATCGAATTCCCAGAAGGTAAGATATTGATACATGTCACTAGGGCTCTTTTGTTCGACATTCTGACCTTTGATCAAAGAAGCGTTTTCGAGCTTGAAGATACGGAGGCGCAGGAGTTCGGGGCTTTCGAGCATGCCAGGCGCGAATTCGTTGGTGAACCATTGGACAAACTGATCGTGATGGGCTTCGACCGGCTGCCACAAGACTACGATCCACATCTGAATATCGTGCACATCTGGGAGTACCGAGGCGTCAGCCAATATCGGTGTTAACGAAAGACCGGGCGTCCTCGTACCACCTCGCCATTCCTCTCCAAACCAGTTCGCATGCTCAGTGTAGCATCGTGTGTCTATCCGCGCATCTGCCGGAAGCATATCCAACGCTGGACGCAATTGCGCATCGATTTCCTTCGCATCTTTCCCAGATGGCAGATCGTAGACAGTCATGAAAGACCCTTCAATTCCAGCAACCTCTTTAAACATGTTGTCCTCCGCTTGTTCCGCATTGCGCGCTTGCGTATCGAGCCGGGTAACAGCATCGGGTATATGCGTGTTCTCATACCACTGGTTCGCTGCGGCGTCCTCGCCGAGGTCAGCCCAGACGCACGCTATTCTCGACATGATTGTCTGGTTGGTAGGTTGGTTGTCGCTCGTGCGCGGCGATCGGTATGCAGTATGCAAACTATAGTTCCGTTGCAAAGGTTCGACGGGTCGATTCGATGAATTGAGTTACACACGAACGAGTGGGAGTGTTCAGGTGGGGTGCGCGCGTGCGATTAGCGGATGAAATATGCGACTACGGAGACTTTTTTTTTTTGCTTTTGAAGGAGTTTTGCACACGGCTGGGCGGAGCTGAACGCATAAGCCCCTGAGCTTTGGGCAAGCGAGGCATCGAAGAGGTGATAAGGAGGATCGGGATAAGCGGTTACTTGATGCAGTATACGCGGGAGCGGGTCGTCTCGCCTGGCTTTGGGCGGGCGTGGGTCGGGTCGCGAGACTCCCGAAGTCTTAAAATAATTATGGTTCAAAAAACGTGTTGTTCATGGTGGATTCCCTTTAAGGAAAAAGAAGAAGAGCAGCCATAGAGATTTCTTTTTGCTTGCATGATCGGTCTGGCTTCGGCCTCTAAGAACACGTTCCTCGTGCCTGAGACGCTGGGTATTTGCGCCTGATGGAAACGGCACTCGAGTCAGAATCTGACAAGGGTGTGCCGCAAACCAAGAAATCGGGCCATTCAGGTCGCATGGAGATAGGCCTGCCGGTAACTGCAAAAGCTCGGTAGGCACGTTATCCAGAGCCACGGTTGGACCGCAACAGGGAACTGCTGATGAATCATAAGACGAATTAGAAACAATCTGGAAAACGAGTTCCCTAAAGCTGACAGACCTCGTCCAATCCTCAAATCACATTGCTCACTGAGTCGCCGTAAAAGTTTTTTGGGTACGATGGCTCGGAAGTTGTACTGGCAGTATTGTCGTGACTTCCTTGTTGTGCCCGATAGCGATCCGGCATGCGCGAGGTTTTTCGCTTACAGGGTCATCGAACCCAAGGAATCCTTCGGTGCCCAGTTTTGGATCAACTTACTGGTCTAAACTGACCGATCAAACGAGCACAGACGCTGCGGAGATGAGCGAAGGCAAGTTGTTAATTCTCCCGGTTCCCAGAAGCATACGTCAGTGTTCTTGGAGTTAACATCATACTCGAGTAATAATAATACTCAGTATCTAAGAGATCTAGTATCTGCTCGCTATATCACGCATCTGAATCATCCACAAATACACATATTGACGGGGAATGATAGCTGCCTCGCCAATAATCTAGGAACTTGCCCTTTTTCACGTTGTTCTGCGATTAAGGTAATGATCAATGCTGACGTTCGAGACAAAATTGACGGACGAAACGGACGAAAGTCTTTTGCCTAGAAGAAACGACCCGATACTTTTCCTCTGCTTCGGGGTATGTTTGTATTACAGCAAGACATGAATACTAAGATAAATCAGCATGGTGCGACATGCACAAGTTGACGTAGAAACCTAGAACATATCATGTAGCCAGAGCATGGACCTCAGAAAGCCTTGATATTGAACAGTCAATTAGTACCTTACAGAACTATTCATATAATCGCTGATGTGATAGATAGCGAACGTCACTGCCCGAGTTGAGTATACAAAGGAAGATTTCTTGCGCAGTATCGAATACTAGCATTTTATGAACTACATTGACTTGCTAAACGAGAGTGGCTTAGATAATTCTGATGCTTTACTGCGCCTCCCCACCGATGTCCAATCAATTTCCACATACTCTACAGCCTCAGTCACAGCTACATAGATCTCCGACTACTTCTACCGCAGCTCTAAGCCGCCGTCCCGGTGCTGGTCGGGAAGGGAAACGGTGGCGCACCGCTACCTGTGGGCCACGGTCCGCCAGGTCCTCCAGGCCCAAAACCACCACCAGCGTTTGCATGTCCGCCATTCTGGTCCAGAGATGCCGCAGCCCTTGGAGTTGTTACAGAATTGGGATTTATACCAACCGTTACCCATCCAAAAAGGCCATCCGCGACTTTGTCACCAAGGTAGACGTAGTTGAGCACAGGATCAGAGGTAGCAGCCTCTTGAGCAAAAATTCCATCTTCCGAATTAGCCATGAGACTCTGTGTATTGGTGCTATAAGGTGCGACAGCTTCGACTTCATGGATGAGTGACTGATCGAAGAAGAGCTGGCCGACGTGGGAGACATGGCCGCCGGTAAGGGTCGAGTTGGCGGGATTCAAAGTAGAGTTTACGTGTGCTAGGACTATATGCTGTTAGTCTTGGAACATCTATGTCGCAACATTGGTACTTACCGTGGATATGTGTTGTACGACCAGTGTAGTGTCCAGGGAATCTATAGAGCGTCAGAATTTTGGCGACCTTTGAAAGCAGTGATAACATTACGTTGTATCAAACTGGAGCACGCCGTCCTCATTAGAGAACTGGATACCACGGAACATGGTGTTATTGATGTTGGTAGCATCGGCCTGGTTGCCGTTGCCTCCGGCAATCACACCACCATACACACCTGTCGAGTTGCAGTGCCAGGCTTCGAGAGCAATCCTGTTCAATGGCTGGCAAGTTGTTGTGTCGATGAGTTGGACGTCAAAGGTGAACGGCACACCAGGCAGACCATTCGTGATATCCTTGCGGACATATTCGCCAGAAACCCCTGAGTCACTGTTAGCTTCGACTATTTTATCTCATGTGGGACCAGAATCGATACACATACAATATGGGCCTTCAGTGGCCTCCGCCTGAAGTATACAAGAGCTGTTTCCCGCGAAGATCACATCACTCGGGCTGTTTGGTGTAACTGACGCATTCGAGTGGTGATTGGTAGCCAACACAGTATCAAAGTCGCGTTTGACAATACCCCGCTTGGTTCGTAGGTGATCGACCATGGCTTTGCGACGTGCAATCATCTCAGTCGAGCGTGCTTCAAGCTGCTCAGCGCAGTGATCGAGATTCGTGTACTCTGCGCTGGAGAGGAAAGCAGCACGCTCGGCCATCTCTTCACGGATGTCATGGCCAGGATGAGCAAAGGCTTGGTTGGCAAAGAAAGCAGCCACAACCGCAACGGCGGCGGATGAAAAATACACCATCTTTCAATCGAGAATCTGGTGACCTGGCACTGTAGTAGAGAATCCCTTGGACTATGAGGGAAACAACAACTTTATATGAGCTTCGAATACCCATGTCAACTGCATGCTTGATCCCGACCTACCATCCATTCTCTTTGCTTCCGCGGCTCAAAAAACTCCTTACATGAGCGTTGATTGAGATAAAGTGACACTGTGAGGCTTCTCGGACAATGAAAGTTGCTTAAGGAATAGTGTTAGGAATAGAAGCCTCGCTATTGGACAATAGCTAACAGGTAAGTTTAGATCCAGGGCGGAATGCTCCGATAGTTGAGGTGGAGCCGCGAAGCTTCCAATTTGATCCCTGGCGGATGATGGCGGTGACGCAACATCAACAATCAAGGCGGCAGGTGTGAAGGCGGTGATGCAGTAGTCTAGCCGCATAACCTGCACCTTCAAGCCGAAGCAGTGGATGTGCTTCCAAGCTCTGTAATGGCCTTCCCCGCAAGGAATGCCAAGCATAGGAATGTATAGGGGTGGACGTCTTGGCTAATACCAGGGAGGCAAACCATTGGTCACTTAGGTCGAGGATTACCGAACTAAGTAAGATGTTTCCGTGGGATTCGTAGACAGTCGTCGTAAGCGTTTCACAAGTCGCCAAGCGAGAGGCATGTTATATGCGGATCAAAGCTTGGTATTGCACGTCTCTGGTCAAGAACCTTCACCAGCCTTACCCACGCAATCGTCCGCCTGCCCGAACCGGCGTCAGTCAAATCCACGACATGCTGTCATATCTCAAGGATGTTTGCACACATGTTAAAGATGAAGAACTGGGACTTTGTGTTTGCAAAACCTTGCCCGCCTATTTGAAAAGAGTGGAAACTTGCAGGTGAAGTTAAACAGGCTCAGGGTTCACGAGCACGCTACTGTGATCGCCAGGGGCTCCACTTTTGCACCTTACCGTACCATCATGCATCTTGGCTTTCCGGAATGCCAGACTTTGTTTGCGGGGCTCAGATGCAGCCTCTCTGGCCTTTGAAGCTTGCATGACTCGCTCGGTGACGATCATCGTGAAAGACATGGTCTTTATTTGCATATGCTTTTCGCTATTATTAACATGTAGTTGTAGATTAAGCTCCAAAGTTGTCGCTGAGAGCGCACTATACTCATTAGCACAATTAATAACAAAACGCTCTATCCTGCCAAAAGAAGAACAGGACGCGCGCGCACCTCGATGCAAGGAGTATCCACCTTTCGGCCTCCACTTCAGCTCAACAGTACTTCATCTCAACCGACTGGCATAGGTTACCACATCGCAACGACCAGGATTACACTTTGACCTGACCAAAAGTCGAGTTCTAGTGGTGCAGAAAGATGATTTGAGTGGGTGCCAGAAGGAGAAGGTCGTTAAGCGAGCATATGTGTACTAGGAGCCGCCAACGCAGATCCGTCCTGTCATTAGTCGCACGTTTGAAAGTAAGTGCCGACATTGGTTGAGGAACCATGCCATGTTTTTGTCGCAGGGGTAGTGTTGTACTACCTAACCGTTGCGAACCATGTGGAGGCTGTCGGGTACATACATTGAGTTCTCCAATGCATCTAATAGAGCACGAAAAACCGGGTATGAAGCAAGTTCCGAATGGGCCTGCTAGCTTACTATTAACATCAAAACCCCGCTGTGTTTATCATACCATCTCTGCGTTAGGTAGTCGCATGTTGCAATGCTGCTGACGTGTACGGTTTCCAGCCTACCCTGTGGCCAGTTTGGCTGATTGCCCCACAGCTTTTGCCGGAATCTCGATCTGAACATCGCAACATTATGGGTCGCGCATTGCACACTCAAGATATCGAGCAGAAGTGCATCTCAGAGATAGGCACTGCGTTCCTCGCGGGCGCTGTCATAGGTGGAGATGCTGCGAAATTATTGTTTGCGCCAATGCAAGTCTCGCAGCATACACCTCAATTCAGCTATGTAGAGAGGCTACCACAACATACCAGAATCCGGAAGAGGTAATAATCATAGAGTTTGCCTAGGTAAGATTTTGAAACTCGTCTCCCCTCGTCGCTTCCCATACAATGATTGGAGAAGTTGACGTAGTCAATAAGCTGAAGCGTATTTGGCACGAAAATGTCGCTTACTAGAGAATTGGCCAGACGCAGACTCCGCTCTGCATTGCCAACTACACGATTCTCCGAAGCTGTTGTATCACTGTGGCGTCGGAAGGCACATGCAGGGCGGCTTACACCTTCCCCAGCATCTCTCGCCCCTATGCACTAAACCCGACAGGTACGACAGTCGTAGGTGTTATCATAATAACCAACCGTCGCGCACACAATACCGAAAAACCCCACTTCTAGAGCACCACGATGGGTACACTTCTATGGGCTCTCGGCGCCATCTCATCGAGGTTCCTCGGCACATTGACTTTGCGCACGCAGCCTCCTCGCGACCACTTCGTCGCCTCGCTCAATAGTAAAGCAGAGATATACTATCCTGGATCGGAGCAGTTCCTTAATGCCAGCGTGAGATGGAGCGCAGCCCAGACGCCCCAATATGACATGATCGTCAAGGTCTCCTCAGAAGCAGACGTCCAGAAAACTGTACATAAGCACCCATCTTTCTAGGCCACATGAGCTGACCTATTCGCAGATCTGCTTCGCGAATGAGAACAAACGTCCCTTCTTCACCATCTCTGGTGGCCACGGGACCACGACTCTCATCAACAATATCACAAATGGCGTCGGGATCTTGATGCACAACATGAACAACATCACCATCGTGGACAACGGTTCAGCAGCTCTCCTCGAAGGTGGTGTCTTCAGTGGCGATCTGATCTCATACCTCTGGTCTCACGGCAAGCAGACTATGACTACAGGGTGCGACTGCGTAGGCTACATAGCGCCTATCCTCGGTGGCGGACATGGCTGGCTCCAAGGGCGATACGGTCTTGCATCCGATCAACTTATATCAGCGCGCATGGTACTCGCAAATGGTACCGCGATCACCGTATCTCAGGACAGTAACCCTGATCTGTTCTGGGCGATTCGTGGTGCCGGGCATAATTTCGGTGTGGTGACGCAGGTTAAGATGAAGATATATGACAGAGAACCGGAGCAAGATCAATGGGCTACAAGTGGATTTGTGTTTACGCAAGACAAGTTGGAGCAGGTCTTCACGATCGCCAATGGGTGGCTGGAGAGCCCAAAGCGGCCAGTCGAGCTGACACAGTACGGAGTGTTTTCTTTCAATCCAGACATCGACCCCATTAATGTGAGTAAAATAACAATACCCAGATGGAGCAACGAACTAAAACCAGCAGCCTATTTTCATGATGTGGATATATTGGCAAGGTCCTGCGATTCCGTCTAAGTACACCGACCCCCTCAACGCGTTGTCACCCGCAGCCGTCGATTATAGCGTGACCGGCCTTACTAGTGTCAACGCGCATCTCCAAGCTGATCGCGACGGAGGTGCGTGCGCGGAAGGCTTCTCTCGCGCCATGGTCCCCATATCACTCACCAACTACTCACTTCCCGCCTTACGCAAAGTCCTCGACATCTTCACCACCCTGCCAACTGAGTTTCGCACATCCATAATGCTGTTGGAGGGCTATGCTACAAACCGAGTTAGCGAGATTCCAAGCGAAGGCTCAGCATTTCCGGACCGAGATGCGAATCTGTTACTCTCACCCGTGCTGACGTGGCCGAAGAATGCAAGCCTGGATGCTACTGGATGGGAGATTGGGGGCAGAATACGAAGAGCTGCGTTGGAAGGCACGGATGGGAAGTTGGAGGCGTATGTGAACTATGCAAGAGGTGATGAGAGCATGGAAGAATTGTATGGGTACGAGTCTTGGAGGTTGGAAAAGTTGAGAAAGTTGAAGAAGGAGTTTGATCCTCATGGTCGCTTCAACTTCTATGCTCCTATTTTGGAGGATTAAGATGCGTTAAGAAGGGAGGTCTGATATCAAAGGAGAGAGTCATGCAGGAAGGAGCTCGTGTTGAGTGAGTTGTCACCGAAACAATTCGACGACAATAGACCACAATAGACGTGACAGACGAGTATCATTCCAAATACACAGAATCAATTCCACGTTACTTATCACCACTAGTAAGAGTAGTTGTGGGGTTATCAAGTTTTGAAAACCAGTGAACATACTTGTATCAAGGTGTGTTCTCGTTTGTGCTGAACAGGATACTTTCACTGAAAGAAATCACTCAGACGTGATACTTAGTCGGTGTTGTTAGCAACGAGTGATTCGTGCTCGTACTGTGATGATAATTGAGCACGAGCTCCGTCCGTCGATAATGCGCTCGGGGATACGAAGAGGGTCCTTCGGAGACGTGTCTGGTCCTAACACAAAGTCGTTCACTTGTATCGTGGAGAAAGGGAACTCCGGTCCTTGACCCCATCTAATGTAGCAGGCATGTCGTGTAAGTGCATCAACCAGCGCTCTTGTATTCGTAACCCGCTCATACCCTTCAACTGACAAACGTAATGTATTCTTTAGCATTGTTGACAAGTCTGAAAAGTACGGACAAGCGCTGTTGGGTGTCGTCTTGTGAGTTGTCACAACGTTGAGTTGACTGGCGGCTGGATTACCTCTGGATGCTTACCTTTTCTCCCCGGACATTATCTTAGAAAGCTCATTCGCGCCAGGATTAAGTTCGATCTTTACAGTGGTCGGTCGAGCTTTACAGTATTTGCGAGACTGCTGGGAGCCCCCACCAGTCGGGATAGAAGCTATCGTATCGGCAAGCAATGGATACATCGAGTTAAAAGAGTTAGGTGATCAGTGTCAGCAAGTACTGAGTTCTTATCGTAAGTAGAAGATAGTCGCTGCGGTGTCAGTGTTGGACATGGGTGATTGTTGGCACCAATCCAGCCAGCCTTATCAAATGCATAGCGGCAGTCAGCATGACATTGAGACGCTGACCGATACATAACCATCGTTCACAGTTTCGAGAAGAGGAGAAAGGAGGGAGCGGTACCCTGAGCTAATGTCTGCTAGCACGTGAGCCTTCCTTGCCAGGGCTTGAACGAACCACATTCCGTGTACTTCGTATTGTGGGCAAATAAAGCTCGAATATGGAGAGACGGGAAACGTAGAGCCGGAATCGGACCAAAATATAGCTGATTGCTTATCTCCACCATCTGTGGCAAAAACTGAGTTCCATTGCCGCGGCGTCTAGGGCGTGCAAAGACAGCTAATAAGACAGCTTCTAGTCATACGTCAGAAGCTAGGAATTTCCTTGAGTTTCCGCTACTATAGAAGAACAACACGCGTGAAAGTTACCGCAGTATTCATTTCGAAGTTAGTATACACAAAAATAAGAGCAGCATTAAAATGGACAAGAAGGTCTTCCAATGGCAGCGCACCATCAACTCGCAGAGATTCCTCATTTCCTCAGATCGCGCCCTGCTCCCGCATTCCTTCGTACAAGAGGTCTTCGCATCTGAAGCCGTGTTCTGGGCAAAGCCTGTCGCCTCAGACGAGGCATTGCGCACGATGCTCTCCACATCCTTTACTATGGGCCTGTATCTCCTCTCTCCCGACGACACCAGAACACCTATCGGCATGGCTCGCATGGTAACCGACTTCACAACAATCGCCTTCCTCACCGATGTCTATGTGCAAGACGCGTACCGCGCCTTGGGCTTGGGAAAGTGGATGATCCACTGTTGTCGCGAGTGGGCATTGGACATACCGGAGTTACGATGGCTGATGCTAAACACTGGGAGTGAGCAGGCGCAGAATCTGTATCGAAGGGAGTTTGGCATGATTTTGTTGGACGGGAAGGAGAGTGCGCCAATAACGTGCATGGGGGCCCGCAAGGAGAAACTCGCTGAAGTCGCGGCAGCTTCCGGAGCAATTTTGCAAGACGAGCCGAGTGCTCCCAACGCTCAAGGTTAATTTTGACTACATATGGAGGACTTTGGCCGCAGATCTGACGCGGCGGTGACGGCACAACGTGGGTTGATGGGTGGGTGCGATGATGATGTCGCGTGGAGACGTTTCGGGTTAGGCTGTGCATGGAGGGGTGTGTTCACTAGCGTGGATCTCGCCATTTCTTTATCAACCAGGGGCTTCGCCGCCGGGCACTTACACGTTCCGCTGGACACGACCATGGAAACGAAGTGGGCTAGGCCTGGACGTCTGCCTCCATGAAGCTGACATGTGGGCCGACCTCGTTCATTATTAATGAAGGCGACTTCCTCCGTGTTATTAGTTGCCCAGAGGTCCTCAGCAAATGGCAGTGTTGTCGCGTACTTTTCTACGATTGCATTACGCCTACTAATTGCGATTCGCCTCCGACGCTTTCCGAGAGCGACCAGGCCTCGGATTTCATACGCGCTTCTTGTCTATAGATCGCTTGGTTGTATTGTAATTATCTCTTGCTCGGCTTATCCCTCTTGAGCGATCATAGATCAGACCAAATGGCAACCACTCTCGAAATTCCCACCCCATGCGAACCATCACAATCACCCATCACACTCAAGAGAAAACGCGCCGATTCCGAGGTTCAACCGCTCACGCCGCCCTTGACCGCGAATGATCCTGAGGGGACACGCCTGCTTTCACGAGCCGTGAACGTTCTCTCTACCGCCGCCACCGCACTGTCACAAGTCACCATACTATATCAATCTGACCATGTCGCGCGAGAGGGCTTATTACGGTCGGTGGAAGTCATAAAGAACGTCAATGAGGCGGGAGGGAAGTTGTTGGTATGCGGTGTCGGCAAAAGTGGGCTGGTGGGGAGGAAGATAGTAGCGACGATGAAAAGCCTCGGCATCGCAAGCTCCTTCATGCATGCTGCTGAGGCGTTGCATGGGGATCTTGGGGACATCAGAAAGGTCAGTTTCGTACATTTACAAATTAATGGATATGAGTACTGACTTTGATAGAATGATGCGATCATGTTCATATCTTACTCTGGCAAAACCGCCGAGCTGATGGCCCTTCTTGACCACATCCCCTCATACACGCCCGTCCTTGCCATAACCTCGCACACGAAACCGTCCGAATGCGCACTGCTCAACGAGCGGCCGAACTCGATTCTCTTGCCCGCGCCGATACACGAGTTGGAAGAAACATCGTTCGGAGTCTGTGCGCCAACGACGAGCACGACAGTGACAATCGCTGTTGGGGATATGCTGGCATTGACCGTAGCGGAAGCATTACACGAGGAAGAAACGAAGAGCGTCTTCAGGCGGAATCACCCTGGCGGTGCTATTGGCGCGAAATCGAGACGGATAGAGGTACAAAATATGGCGATCACAACGAAGCAGTGCGATGGCATGGTCACGCCGCCAGCATTATGACATCAGTCTGGGATGATTTGGGGTCCGTAACACCCAATTCCTGATTGTTATAGATTGAAAGCATGGGGACATGTGTTGCTTTGTCGCTCATTTCCCCACAAGACGGATACACTACAGTTTTTGTATTGTGCAGCATAGCGACTCTCGTTGTACCAAGCGATTTTGGCGGATTGGTCGTCTTTGATGATATATGATGGCATACACGATATTGAACATTCCTCAATGTGGATAGCATTTAGAAGGAGTATTACTCCAGGTGGGCTTCAAACAAATGACGTGTTCATGGGTCTAACGTACTCACTTTATCGATATCCTATCCTTTCGTCCTCATGTATCGTTCCTCCTGTTACTATTTCATTGCGGGGTCGCCGCTGGTGCCTTCCTTTCTTGTCGAGAAGCCGGGCACACTATTGCTTGGTGGTTCGTCTTACAAGAACACGTACACCCTCAACAATGCATCTGATTACACTCGCAGGTAACACTTTGCCACGATCCCCTGCAGCAATTGTGACAATGTCAAGCGCAGAGATCATACTCCTATTACTGCGGTCCGCGACCTGGAGCAAATCCTCAACATCACTCCGCCCACTATTGGGATTACATATTTGCAGCTAAATTGAGAAAATTGATGAGGCTTATCGCGCTTGATACTGGTGCTAAGCCCTACCGACATGGAGGCCGTGGCTGCTATCGGTCTGATCGGATCCATTATTCAGTTCGTCGATCTCGGCTTCAAAGTCATTAAAACAGCAAACGAGATCCAGCAGTCAATTTGCGGTCTAACCAAGGAGAACATGAGCTTGGGGGAAGTCACCAGGGCAATGCACGATCTCACAGTCAAGCTGACGGCACCCACGACCAAAGCGCAAACAGCCGATGAACGGACGCTCTACAATCTTGCGCAAGAGTGTCGTAGTCTATCAGAACTGATCTTGAACAATATTGAAAGAAGCTCGCTTGGCAACTTGAGATCAAAGCTCCGGTTGTTTCACGCAACAACGAGGAGTCTTAAATATAAGGAGGAAAGAAAAGAGCTCGAGGAGAGACTTTCGAAGTGTCGAGCCCAGCTTCACGTACAGTTGACCAATGTTTCCAAGTAAGTCGCCCTGCTATAGAGTCTTGACTTTGCTAAATTGGGCGCAGTTCCCAAATTCAGGGGCAACTTGAACGACTATTGCGGTCCTCGAATTCACAAAGTTCACTACTTGCTGCTTTGCAAAAACACACAACAGAGCTTCAGCGAAGCAGCACTGGCATGTTTCTTAGCGAGGACGCTCAAGAGAAACTTCGGACTTTGCTTGGTGTGTCGGATGCAGCCAGGCGCCTTGTTGCACAACATTGTATCAGACAGTGTCTGGCATTCAAGGAAATACACGAGCGCTACGACTTCATTGAAGATGCTCATGTCAACACTTTTCGGTGGCTACTAGAAGACGTTTCAACACCTGAGGCACGTGAACACCTAGAGCCGCGTCGACGATATCTCGACTGGCTTTCTTCAGGTGAAGGCATATTCCATCTCGCTGGGAAACTAGGATCCGGGAAATCGACGCTGATGAAACTTCTTTTTGAGCATCCAAGTACCAAAAAGGAGTTACTTCGCTGGGCCGGTGAGCCATTTCTTGTCCAATTCTGGATCAATGGACTTACTTTAGGACAGGTGATAAGAAACTGATTCTTGTCAAACATTTCTTCTGGCGGCCAGGCGCATCGCTACAACACTCGTTCATTGGCCTTTGTCGTTCTTTGTTGTACAGTATTCTCGAAGCATGCCCTGAACTCATTCGGATTGTATTCCCAGCCCAATGGGACCAGCTCTATTCCGCGAGTTATCCAGTTATCAGCGAATTAGATTTCGGGAAGAAAACGATTATGGCAGCATTCAACAGCTTGCTAAGGATGCCGAGTATCTATGAAGAATACAAATTTTGTTTCTTCATAGACGCTCTCGATGAATACGTGGCCCTTGGGAGTCAAACGTACCAGGACATGACTGATTCACTAAAGGACTGGGTTAATTGCTCTCCTGGCGGCATCAAATTATGTGTTTCGAGTCGCGAAAATAACCCCTTTACTGACTTAGCTCCGGTGGAACGAAAATTACGACTTCAGGACCTTACTCGACGAGACATGTTGCAATTCGCCTCCAATATGCTCAAATTCATAACGGATCAACAGGCGCGATTGTCAAACAACATAGTCTCCAGATCGGAAGGCATATTTCTTTGGGTCGTTCTCGTAACTAGATCTCTTCGCGAGAGCTTTGACGATGGTAGAGACTTGGCCGACTTTGAAGCGGAGCTTGCAGAATTGCCCAACGAGTTGCAATCACTTTACGAACACCTCTTATCATCAGTCCCGAATTCCAGACTCGTACAACGTAGGATGTATCAGATTTTTGCAATGACCCAGGAGTTAGAGAAGCAAAAGGGCAGGCTATTACTCTTATCGACCCTTTTTTTGGGGGACTACGAGAAAGATCCAGAGTTCGCTACCCATGACCCATTCATTTTCAACAGTCAGCAGTCAAACAGCGAGCTCGTTCAACCATACGATTACAAAGATATGGCTTCTAGAGCTCGGAAACTCGTACAAGGATACTGTAAAGGATTGTTAGAAGTTCGGCATTATCCAGTGACAAACAGATTCCAGATTTACACACCGCCTGACGAAATCTTCGACTGCCTGACGTTCACACATAGAACCGCCACAGAATTCCTCCAACGGCCCGACATCCAGAGTAGAACGCGAGCAGCGCTTGCAGGCTTCGACGTAGTCGACGCGGCTTCTCAATTGTTCCTCGCCACTGTCCGATTGGTGCGTCAACCTCAAGCTAATGGAACGCTCTGGGCTCGCCTTGCTCGGATTATCCTGCAGCTCCGTGCCATCCACCAGAAAGATCAAGCGCCTTACGACTATCTGACATCACTAGAATCCACTTTCAATTATGTTTTCGAACACCAAGACTTGCGATGGGCTTCCTGGATAACAGGAATCCATATCAAGGAAGAAAAGGTTGTAGTCGAAGGCCAATACGGTATGACATATTCGTTCTGCGACTTGGTATGGGTGCTTCACCACTCAGCTCTTTGCGGAAATGCGGGGTTTGTCCTATCAAGGTTAGAGAATGATCCTGGCCTATCGAACGATTATCGACTCTCATCTGTCCTTCTATATTGTTTATGTTATGGCTTTCTGCGGAGCCCTCATGATAGCAAACCTGGTACATACCAACGTTGTTTGAGGATGATTGTTACGTCAGATCCAGATTTTGAATCGTGTACCCAATCGGCGTTTCCAAATCTCGTGGCAAGCTATGCGGTCAATGTACAGTGCAACCCTCAGGATTCAGCCAAACATAGGGAAATGGGTCAGATAATAGCCTTTTTCCTGAAAACCTGTCGGAAGCACAGTTGGATTCTACTTGGGATAAGTCCTAAAAAGAACAGGAAAAACAGGGCTTCACATGAGAATAGTGTATGGGTTGGAGTATCTTGTGGAAAGGGCGCCAGATGTGAAGTGGAAAATCTGAGTTCGCCAACAATGAAGTTACTCCTCAGTCGAAATCGGAAGGGTGTGTCTCTGCGAGAGCTCGTCCAACTCTGGAATTTCGACAACAAGACCGAGATCCTGCAGCTTATCGAAGAATCTGGGCCGTCTCCCTGGCTTCCCAATAAGGTTAACAACGACTCTGTTCACAGCCTCGCTAGCCCACGCACCAAGACTAGCCAAGTGTTGCACGATGATAGAGTCCTTCCAGGTACTTCTTCGATGGACATTGAATCGACTCTACAAACAGAAGGTTCTGCACTAGACTCCAAAGTGGCGTCATCAACCCTTCCGACACCAACGATCCGTGCTGGCACGGATGCTCAAATGACCACTTCGGGTCTTGGTCACAAGCTTCTTCAGCAGATGCACTCTCGTGGTGCAATTTTCGGTATCTTCAGTATGGATCTTCTTCATTCGTCTCATGAATCTATGGCTGACTTTGATCAGGTTTGCTTGTAGTCGGCATGGCATCACTGTGGGTAGCAGCAGTACCTTGGACACCAACATCATCTAGTGCTATGGGAGGCTCCAAGCAATAGTGGCCCTAGTGCCCTCATACATCTGTGCGGAGTGAAGGGTTCAAATGCGAGGTAGCGGAAACATAATATATTTCAGCAGCGGAAATTGTTCCCAAAGTACACCACCAATGATTTGATTGAGCATGAAGCCTGGACTGCCCGCATATTCATAGCTGGTATAGGTATCAGAATCAAAATCAGAAGTTGAACACTTGACTATATAATTTGGATCGGTGATGACATACTTACAAGTGCGCTGGCAGTGATGGTTGTGCTCTTATTGCCTGATACACCAGTCAGGCGTGCGGATGTAGCCCGGCAGCTACCCATCGCAGATTTTGGTACCATCTGTTGAGTTTAAAGCGCTTTCAAGTGTCGTATTCTCTGATGCCATGAAGACGCGACCGTAGAGAACTGTCACGTGAGCATGCATTCACTTTATATCTACATTACGATGAACCTGTCGACTTTAAGCAGGCAAGATGTCAACTCCGAAATGCTTTCTTCCCGCTATATGATATATTTGTTGCGTAATACGAAATGGCGTTCCATATGATCTACCAACTGTCACCAAGGCAGTGCTGATGGTGCACCGCATATTACTCACAAGTTACACAGCACGAAACTGACGTGTAACTTGGCTTGCAGTAGTGAGAGAAAGATGTCGGGATGTTTGTTCAATGATATTCGGGCGATACATGTTGCGTGCTCGGCATGGCAATTGCGTGATCCTCCCCCACCTCACAGTTCGTGATTGTGCGATTATGGGCCCAAAAAAAGTATATATCTACATCAGACCCCGCCATGGAGTCTAAACTTTCAGATTTATCTTTATGTGGTTGTAAACTTTCTGCAAGGTTTTCGTTGTTGATCGCTTCTCAAAATGTCCGCCGCAGGAACTCAAACCTACCCTGCTCCTCAGAAGAAGTCAGGGGCTCTGGACTCCAAGTTCAAATACGAAGAAACTACCCCTGTTATTGGTCGCGAGTATCCTGAGGCAAACATCGTCGATGATATCCTAAATGCATCAAATGCCGACGAACTCATCCAGGACCTTGCTATCACTAGTAAGCATCCATGAAAGCCTTTTCAGTCCTAGCTCACCTCTATCTAGTCTCAGAACGCGGCGTCGTCTTCTTTCGCGCTCAAAACAATCTTACCAACGAATTGCAAAAGAAGCTCGTTCACCGCCTCGGCCAATCGACGGGCAAGCCCTCTGACTCAACACTGCACATCCATCCCGTCCTGAACAACACATCCGAGTTCGGCGTGGACGATGCGGAGATAAGCACCATCAGCTCTGTCGCCCGCAAGAAGATCTTCCGCCACGAGTTCAATGGCCGTGGGGGCCACCGCCGTTACGACGCGGCGCAGTGGCACTCGGACATCCAATTCGAGCCTGTCCCCGCTGACTACACCTCTCTCCGACTAACGCAACTTCCAGAGTCAGGCGGCGACACGCTCTGGGCTTCCGGCTACGAGATATACGATCGCTTCTCAAAGGTGTACCAGAAGTTCTTCGAAGGCTTGACGGCGACTTTCGTTGGCGATGGCTTTATCCGCGCGGCTGAAGCTGACCCGGAGCGAGTGAAGTTGTACGAAAAGGAGAGAGGTAGTCCGAAGAATGTTGGCAAGTCGTTGAGTGCTGTGCACCCTGTTGTGCGTACGAACCATGTTACGGGGTGGAAGAGTATTTTTGCGCTGGGCCCGTTCCCGAAGTATATCAATGAGTTGAACGATGAGGAGAGTAGTGAGTTGCTGAAGAAATTTCGGTCGGTGATTACGGAGAATCATGATTTGCAGGTGAGGTTCAAGTGGAGGAGTGAGAATGATCTCGGTAAGCATACCCTGTTTAGACATTACGATATGTTGTGGTTAACTATGGGCTGATGCAACTGCAGCTATCTGGGACAATCGTAGCGCTTTTCATAGCGCTACTTTTGACTACGATGGCCTTGGTGAGCGCTTTGGCAACCGTGCTGTAGGTATCGGAGAGGCGCCTTACTTTGACCCAGATAGTCGATCGAGGACGGAGGCACTGGCTGACCAGAGGGATGTTGTCGTTGATGGGCATTCGAAGAATGGTGTTGATAAGTCGGAGACAGTGACGGCTTAGCGTGCCTGAAGACTAGTATGGTTTACCCTCACTCGAATGTTATATATACAAACCCATGAAAGATCCGAACCCATGGGGCATCGGAGTTTACGGGCTTGCAGGAACTGCTTCGTGCGTTTGAGCTGCGCTGGGTTGTTTTAAGCAACAATCTTCTTGAGCTACCGGATCCAAAATGCCGAAATCTTTTACTCTACGAGGTTATAAATCGAAAACTTCAAAAAGAAATCTGGAAATGGCAGACATGAACCCAGATGAGAAAAATGACACGACCTGGTGATGTCAAAACCAGATGTCTTTTAAATTTACGTTTCGACTGACCCCAGAGGCGTCCATCCGCTGACACGACCTCATCAAAGTGTTAAACTATCTATGAGGCGTAGATACAGTGTCCAGTTGATAACATCGACCAATTCAATGATAAGAAGGTTTGTCCCCAACTAGTACCGTGGTTGTACATATCGACCAAACGAGGTGTTGCTGGTGCAATGAAACAAATTGTGATTCATTCCGAAAATTACGGTGCATTGGTAGTAGGGCTGGAAGAAATTAGTCCTGAACCTGTCCACGAAAGAATTAGGGTAAGCTTACTTTGGACATTATTCATGCGACGATGCTTGATTAGGTTGTACAATAACCAGATAGTCGGTGGACACCCTACTAGCAATGTGACAAGGCCGATGATGCTTTCAGAATTAGCCTGCATTGTGATTTCATAGTAGCAGGTATGTCAGGTGTTATAGAGGATTCACAAAATAGTGGGATGTAATCCAGCTTGGGATCACGATGCGTTCGTCTTTGACTTATAAATTCTCTGTCAGGCTGCGGCGTCAGCTGGGAATGAGGCTGACATTATGAATTGAGTTCAAGAGATTTTAGCAACAGCAAATGTTAGTCGAAATTCACATGGCCTGCGGCTGGGCGACTGTGCACAGCATTATGTCGATGTCGATAGAGTGAGACAAGTCACAAACATGCAATACTGAAACACTGAAATTAGCAACTACCAATCATACGATCTATAGAAAATCAGGATATTGGCTCTAGCCAATGGCAGATATATCCAATGAGAGATGCATCTCGTCATGAGGTCTAACGTGATTGGGGCTGAGCCATGAACGCCGCCTGCACGACGATTTTGGCCGCAGCCAATCACACAAGAGGCTTTATCCTAGCACTGTCCAGCCTGTTGTCCTTCATTTTCAGCTGTCATTTGATTGTATTGATTTCGGCTTTCACTCCCACACTGAATTCTTCCTCTAACTTTTAAAGCAACACGCTCCACTGATCTGCCAATCGCGGGAAGCTTCGTTCGTTATTCAAATTTTGCTTCAACTGACGCGACTATCAGACGTGGCAAGGCTACATACATCATTACAGAGATCTCTTTACTACGACATATCTGATCAAGATGCCCTCCAAACGACGAGCCGAAGATGATGAATGGGAACTACATCGAACTGTGATCGTGCAACTATACCTCAGAGAAAACCGTCCTCTGGTGGAGGTCATAGAAATCATGACTTCTCAAGGGTTTAGAAGAACGTAGGAAGCCTAGCAAGCAATTAGGATCTTCACTGACGTTCCTTTGAAGAAAATCTCAATGGGAACGCACCATAGGAAAATGGAACCTTTCGAAGAACGTCACCAAAGAAGAATGGCAATTCATCTGTAGCCGCTTGCGGGGGCGGGAAGCTCAATTGAAGGCGTCAGTTGTCACAGTCCGCGGTATTACCGTCCCACTGTCAAGGATACAGAAGCAAAGAAAGGGACATGAGTATCAAAGCACTTTCGAGCGACTTTTTACTGGTACGCCGTACTCCAATCTCAGTCTGAAAATGCTTGATAATGACTTATGGTCGAGATCTACAACCCCTTCAGAGAGTTCCCACACCACCGGGCGTTGCGATCTTCACTCCAAAGCAATCCCATTCGCCTTCGCCATGCCCATCCCCAAGTATGGAACATGTGATACAACATGAAAGCGAATGGACACAGCCCGAGGGTGAGGCACCTGGCAGTCTAGGCATATGCTCGATGAGCAGTACACCTTGGCGACAATTTTTACTTTCAATCGATTATTGGGCCACTCTACGCCCGAATGAACCATGCTCAATATGGGCATACCAGCCGGACTGCCCAGATTCCGAAGCACCTAATATTGACACCTTTTCCACCAGTTCCACTACATCAACTGGTAGTCTTATGCTTCTTCGCAGTCTTGACTTCAATACCCCTATACACATGATGTATTTCAACCAAAAGCCATACCTACCTCGAGCTCAATCTGAACTTCTTGATACCCACCTGGACTTCTCGTACGATCTTATCGAAATCAACACCTACTTGAACACACTGAAGCTGATTGTCGCGGCAATTTCAAACAATTTCGACTTGGAGTCGGCACTGATGGTCATGTTGGAAGTCGAAAAATCCAAGCAAGCTGTGGTCACTCTACGAAGACTCCTCCGTCAAGACTTAGTTGCAGTGCAAGCTTTTGCAGAAAAGTTGTTGATCCCTGCAGTGCAGCGACGGAACGTCCAGTTCGTTCGAATACTTGTCGAAACTGGAGTTGACATCAATACACCCGCAATTTCGCGGACAACTGGATGGCCGGTCAACGCTCTTGAGTGCGCTGTCGAGTTGGGGGATGGTCAGATAGTCGAAATGCTACTTGCGCATGGCGCGAATTGGTCTGTTGTATCAGGAAACATCGCATACTCCACCGCACATAACATGCAATACGAAGATCACCTTTGGCACAATCTACGCCTGGCAGTGCTACAAGACTATGTCGAGATCCTTGATATGATTTTCGACTACAAGCCGGAATCATTGGCTCTTGCGAGAAAATTCCCCTGGATTCTTCTAGAAGCAGCAGCGACTTGCGAGGGGACTAGAATGTTCAACCACCTAATCCGTCGAGGACTGGATATGAAGGCTACCAACGACGCAGGGCTAGGCAGTGCGCTTGCAGCAGCTGCTGCAGCAAGTAATGACCGACTTGTGCGCCACCTAGTAATGACTGGGGCCGACGTATCGAGTAAGGCATTTGGTGTTGGGAAGCACATCGCGTTCGATTCCTTCGGGTTAGAACACCGACCAAGTCAACTATATGACATGTTTGGAATGACCGCACTGCAACTCGCCGTAGCAAATAGCAACGAGGACCTTATACGCTTTCTCTTGGCACATAATGGTGATCCAAACCAATGTTGCTCTGTATACCCTATTCAGATCGCAGCGTGGAATGGAGAACAGACAGTTATTGGTTTACTACTCGAAAATCAAGCAACTATAGATGCTACACCACAAACAGCGGATGATGACCTGGGTTCCGTACTTCTATCAACAGTTCTCAAGAAAAAAGACGCCACCAGCCCCACAATAGTTCTCAAGCAAGAAGACATCATCAACCCCGCAATCTGTCTTGCCTTCAAGAACGGTCACCTAGGCGCGGTTGAGGCACTTTACAAAGCTGGCGCCAGATTTCCACCTCCTGATTCGCATCAATCTTGCTATGCCAGTGTGCCAATCGAAGCAATCATATCGCACGAACTTATTAGGTTGCCCGATAGCCTTTATGACCCTCTAGCGATCGCTATAGAGGCAGATAGAAGGTCAGAAGATCATGGATTTCTAGTCAGTATGGCGAGTAGCGAATACATCAGCTTTTCCTGGACGGCTGGGCATATAAGTCGTTGCATTGCGAATCACGGATGGAGCTTCACACAAGAGCTAATGCAGCGGGATCTGCTCGACGTTGACGTCGCAATTCATCCAATGGTTTTGTACGCTGCCATTTGGAAAAGAGAGGAGCCAGAAGCTAGCAGACTCATCACTAGATTGAGAGCAATTCGTGGAGACGAAAGCCTCCACCACTATTATGGTCCCCAGGCACTAAGATTGGCCGGGTTCAGATCGCAGATGGTGTTGATTGACCAGCTTCTGGAAGCAGGAGTAAGTCCCTTTGAAGATGATGCTGGCAAAGGCAAGTGTTTATGGCGAAGACACAATGAATCGCATATTCTAGATTCTGTAATCTGGCATGGCACGGCCTTCCAGATGGCTTGCCTAGGAACATCAGCAGTTCTGGTTGATAAATTCCTGGCTTGGAGCAGAGTAACGCCCAATTCTGAGCAGCGTGCTTCGCAAGAGTATGAGCTCAGCGCAGCATACGTATATGCGACTTGTGTGGGAGACACAATGCTTAAACACAGAATATTGCGTACCGGGTTTGATGTCAAAGATCTCGACCAGAATCTAGGTTTTGGCTACCTGGAGAAACACCTCCGTTCAGCACTCCTCACTGCCCTGGAAAGAAGTCAGTACGACACCGTAGACCGACTTATAATGCTTGGAGCAGATCCCAACAGGCCCGATAGTGATGAGAGGAATGAATTGACTCAGACAGAAACATGTCTTCAACTCGCATCACGGAATGACAATGCGTTTCTGGTAAAGAGGCTATTAGAAAAGGGCGCAAATGTGAACGCGAAACCGGCTGGTATTAACGGTGCGACTGCGATTCAATTTGCAGCAATAAATGGCAATTTTGAAATTGTCAATATGCTTCTGCAAGCAGGTGCAGATGTCAACGCTGGGCCGGGTGATGAAGATGGACGAACTGCGATCGAAGGTGCAGCTGAGTGGGGACGACTGGACATGACGCATTATCTACTCGAATTAGGGGCAGATATTTGTGGTCGGGCGAACAAGAACTACCGCAGAACTGTGTGTAGAGCGTGGGGTAGTGGCCATCGTACCCTTGTTAGAATGTTGCAGGACTGGAAGGCGGCGAAGTACGGTGTTGATGATTGCGACGATGTTCAATCGATTGTAGAGACAATTACCGAGGACGAGTTAGACTACGCTAGTGTTGCGGCCAAACAGCGTGCGCTCAAATACTGGAAAACTGGTCCGTAATGGTGGAGCTTGCTGCGAAAGGAGCACGCGACATGAAAAAGAGCGCGAGCAGCGCAGATCGAGAAACGATTGGATTTTGGAAGATGCTTCTTTCTTTTCTAAGTTTAGGAGAGTTTATTCATTGGTGTCTGATCAGTCGGTGGTAGAGCATTATATCACACTTCATCCTATACCCCGTATATTTTTTATATCGCCATCATTCAACCATAAATTGTCATCACATCCTCACCACATCTCCACACATCTCTCCCTCATCTACAACCACACCTACGAATCCGGAATGGCAGCAATAGCCTCGATCTCAATCAAAAAGTTACCAGGCAACTTCCCCACCTCAACCGCAGTACGTGCAGGCTTAGGAGATGGCAGCATAGCACCGTAAACCTGGTTCATAGCAGTGTAATCAGACATATTGGCAAGGAATACAGTAGTCTTCATAACATATTCCCATGATGTGCCGGCTTCTTCAAGGACTGCTCCAATGTTCTTGATGACTTGCGCCTTTGTCGTGTAAGCAGTGGGAAGATGAGTAAGGTAAAATAAGTGGATTTACTGTTTGTGGGCCAATTCCGCCTGTTACGATCGAGCCGTTGAAGGAGGGTACTGTTCCGGAGGTGTAGACTATGCCCTTGGATGTCCATGCTCCGCTTGCTACGTCTAATTCAGTCATATTCGATCCGAGGGAACCGGTGTAGCATACACAAAATTGGACCTTGTGTGCCGAGATATGTGACCACAGGTTGCTTCGCAGACTTAGGTGTAGGCTTGGCGGAGGCAATGCTCGCAACCGCGAGGAAGCTGGTAAGGATGGAGGTGAACGAAACCATCGTGACAATTAGAACGAAGGAAGTTGATATTGGTCTGAAATTCTTCGTTCGGATGGTTCCAATACACTCGAGATCCCGCGATTCTTATAGCTCCGGTCAAACGCCGCACTCGCGTTCACTTAGGTGATATTCGTATCCGGCTTGACGTTGACCGCCCAATTTCTACGGATGCCATGCTTTCCAAGAGCCACGAGGTACCATGTACCGGGTAAAGCTCGCTGTGCCAATGTGCCCAAGGCAGAAAATAGGGTTCCAAGACTCCCAACCTGTGGCTACTGTTTCCCACTCTTGAGAGATACGGTGTATCTCATTCGTAATTGCGACTAGTCGGCCGCCGGCCCCAAGGTCCTGGAATTCTACCGATGAATCCATGCACATTCCCGCTATCCTCAAGGTGGTAGGGCCATGCTGTACGTGTGGAGCCTATCTCGTGGGATGGACAGTATTGTAAGCATGTCGAGCTCACCGAAAACGGAAGGACCGAATAACTCGTCGCAAAGTGGACCAATACGTGGTGAGGTGCAGCAAAAACGCCGTTCGAGGGAACGTTGAGTCTGGGCGCCGAGCCTGCTTGCAGGTATGTTGCGCCTTTAAATGGTCTGCATTGCAACGCCGGCAGACGTTCTGACGTAACTAGAGATAAACAAAAGTATGAAGTTGAGATAAGGAACTGGAATTAAGGCGTACCATGTGGTCTTATCGATACAAGTCCCCACTAGTGTAGATGTTGGCGTGCGGTTCGTCACCTTATTGGCTAACGTACTTGAACACCATGCACGAACCCATAAAGATGGGGTTATAGATCGCGTACCTGCGATGTCTCCGCACGTAGGAAGGCGGTAGCCACGTTCCGCTAGGTGGTCTTTGTCCAAGAGCGGTCATTGCGCAGGCCACGTTCGGAACATTGACAAGTACAGGGCGTCAGCAGCGTCAAGGAACTGTTCGGGCTGCCGTGTACGTCCTGGTACGAGATATCCTTGGCCATTCGCTTCAAACTCGCATGGAAGAAGAAATGCTTCGAGATGTGATTCGATAGACGTGAGGTCGGTTGAGGTAAATTTATGTCACGTTTTCATCGCTAGATGCTCTAGACAGTAGACGTAGAGCATTTCCAGATGGTATATGGATATAGAGAAGTTGTAAACGGCGGCTTGCCGGGTTGTAAATACTCCGAGACTCGGGTGCGGAATGCAACCTAGCCTTGCCAATATAGTCGGTATCTCTGCCGCTGTCTGCTGTCTGCAAATGCCTGGATGCCGATCTTGTCCCGTAAGTTCGACCTCCACACTACCATTGGTGCTAACCGCCACTACTGCACGTCGCCATGGAAGCGGATTGCAGGTCACATGAAAACGAGCATTTGGACGCGTCGCGGGCGCCATTTTTTGGCCGGCTTGCTTGGAAATGTCCTGCTTACCGACTCACGAACGTTCTTATCGCAATGGCATGAGTCGGCTGTGCCGCTTCACGGGCAGGGCATGACGAAGACTAGTTTAATCCAAGCATGTAAGATCTCGTGTTTTTGCGCCCTACCAGGCCCTTGATGATAACGCGGATCTGTTACCAACGCAAATGGAAAACAATTGTAAAGCTCCGGGGTACGACATTCCCAGGGTGTGGTGTATTTGAAGACACGATGTCTCCTCCGGTCTGAGAGTATCCATCATCGCAGTACCTGCTTCTTCCCGTCAACCAAGATGAAGGGTCTTGTTACAGCTTCTTCAGCTGTGCTGTCATTAGCCAGCGGGGCTCTTTCTGGTCCAGTCACCCCTCGCTCCGACACCCTCTTCTTCAAACCTTTGAGCGTTATCGCCGACTCAGTACATAACATCCATATCGGTTATGGCGACGATGATTTCGAGGGCAACGTCCGGGTGGTATATGGCAACTGCGACATGACTAGTCATGAAGCGAGGCACCATGAGGTCGGATCTCACTGGATCAAGCGAACCGAACGTCCGGAGCGTTTTGTTTGGATTGTGCCAGAGGATACTACTCATGGAGGTTGTTTACACGCGTACTCAGGGTCCGCACTTATAGGACGCTCAACGCCAATTAATGTCAAGCACCAGCCAAGGAAGAGAGAGGAAATCTCAGAAGTTGCCGATGCAATGGGGCCGTGGTTCGATGGCGTTGCCTATATGCAAGGCAAGCAGAACAACGCATCGTATGTTGCGGTTGCGAAGAGCAAGAAGATTGCCATCATTGGAGGAGGAATGTCGGGTCTCCTTACGAGTCTCCTTCTCGATTCTGTAGGCATTCACGATTGGCATATCACGGAGTCCTCGCAGCGCATCGGTGGACGTATCCGAACGAAGTACCTTGCCGGTAGTACGCCTGATCAATATCAGTACCAGGAGATGGGCCCAATGCGTTTCCCAGTATCCACCAAATACACAGACACAAACGAGACGCTCGATATCCAAGATCATAAGATGGTCTTCCAGTTGGGCGATGTTTTGAATCAGATGAATGGCGGTAACACCAGTTCGCTTGCCGTCAACTTCATTCCTTGGATCCAGAGCAGCGCCAATGTACCTGCCAACTCAAATGGCTACCGCCTGCCGAATGGGAGAATCCCCAGCGCAGCCCAAATCAAGGCTAACAAAACCATGTATTCTCTTCCAGCTGCAGAGGGGCCTGATCCTGAGGCCCAGGAGCATGCAGAAGAGGCGTATGAGGAATTTGTCGACCTCACACCGGACACACTCCGCAACATCTCGACAAACGTCTACAAAGCACACAAAGCAGCTGTCGACAAGGGTCTTTTCCATTGGTCTGAGGCTGCTTACCTCAAGTACGCGCTCAACCAGAGCGCCGACGTGGTTGACTTCCTGACTGGAAACTCAAACGATCCGATGTGGGAGTACGACACGGCATACTTTGGTGCGACAACGTGGCGCACGATTGATAAGGGTCTGGAATCGCTTCCTCGTGCCTTTTATCCTCACGTTCAGGATCGCCTGACGCTTGGTCGTAAGGTCACGGGCCTGAAGCATGACAATGACACTGGCAAAATCTCCGTCGAGTGGCGTCAAGATCCTTTCGCGATGGAGCCCGAGAGCGAGGAGTACGACTACGCTGTTGTCGCAGTTCCATTCACAAAGGTTAGGCTTTGGAGTCTTCCCAAGTATTCCTCGCTCTTGTCGCGTGCCATTAGCACGATGAACTATCAGCAGTCGTGCAAAGTGTCTTTACATTACAAGACGCGTTTCTGGGAGAAGCTGTCACCCCCCATCATCGGTGGCTGTGGTGCTACTGATATTCCAGGCATTGGCTCCGTATGCTATCCTTCATACAAGATCAACTCGACCGGGCCTGGCGTAATCCTCGGCTCGTACTCATCTGGCACAATCGCGCGCTCCCTCGCCGCCCTCAGCACGGCCGATCACGTTGCTCTCGTACAACGCGCCATGGTTGAAGTGCACGGTGATGTTGCTACCGAGCAGTTTACTGGTGCGTTTGAACGCCAGTGCTGGGAAGTAGATGAGCACCAGGCCGGTGCTTGGGCAGCCCCAATCGTTGGCCAGCAAGAGCTCTATCTCCCCGCGTACTATAACACTGAGTTCAAAACCATCTTCATTGGAGAGCATACGTCGTATACACATGCGTGGATATTTTCAGCTTTAGATTCCGCGGTCCGTGGTACTACTCAGTTGTTGTTGGATATGGGGTTGGTCGATGAGGCCAAGCAGGTTGTTGAGACATGGATGGGAAGGTGGATCCACGTGTAGGCCACAATCAACCGGGAGAATTGTAATAGATAGATGACTTGATGCTTCACGAATCATAGGGAAATGAAAGCAACGTATTCCAATGCAACTTTGACGGGATGGGGTGTCGTTGACGTAAGACGGAGTACGCCCGCCAAGTGATTGCGCCATGGCTTGGTGCCGACCAACTATGCTATATAAACCTCGGCACAACGCGGGGCACACTTTATGAAGGAGCTAGCTCGTACCTATTGAGTTGTGTCTGTTTCCAGACTTCTGCATCAATTTTACCGTATTAAGTTCTAAGCATTTTGTATACAACACTGCTCCTTATAACAGTGTTACTGGAAGGCTCTTAGTTGCCTGTGTGTATTTAGAGCTGTGTTTATTATCACTTCAAGTTATAGGGTCTAGCCGTATGATTGATCTTATAATGAGGCCACGACTCACTAAACACCAACTCTCGTACAAGACGCTTCGCGGAGCTAGCTCCGGCTTCAAAGACAGCATCGAAGTAATGACATATTGGAGGGTTAAATCACCTATGTAGCCGACTAAACAGCTTCAAAAGATTGACATAGCAATACAGAATTTCCACATTGCGCCTACTTCAATTTGTGCTTACTGGTTGATTCGACATTCTCAATTACGAAGTCTGCAGTCGGTAAGGACTCCTAAGCCAGATGCCAAAGATATTCGACCACGATGGAAAGCCTGAAAACCATTACATGGTACGTAAATTCGTGAGGCGGATAAAAATCTTGTACAAGGACTTACACTAGGCCACAAGGATTTCGCTGTGGACGGTGAAGATCGCGATGCTACCTACGCTTTCTGCCTTGCAGATTTTATCCTGATAGCATCATGTCGTCGAGCTTTCGTAAGACGATGATGTCTGAGCCGCTAACGAAGCCATATTTCTTCACTCGTTAAAGTATGAGTGCGCAGTATCGTCCAAGAGGGGGTTCGAAACTGGCATATTCCATACTTCTGGTTGCCGCATGTTCCCTAGATGCTTGCTACGGAATTTATATTGAAACGACGATGCTGACGAACGGGAAAGTTGGGGTGTAGGGTTATGCCTGATGGGAGCAGAGTAACTTTCGGTTCTACAGATCAATTGCTAAAGGATGCGGGAATTATGATGGCCGATCAATCACAGATTTTTCAGTCCACTTGTGGAACACCAGATGAAGAGCGCTTGGAACAACGTTGAGATAGCTGAAGTATACGAGGATTATCGGCATAGCTTGTCGCTTGAGCGCCTGAGCGTCTAGCAACGCCGCCGAAGAAATTCATGTTTATCCACAGTGTTACATCACAACTCCTCGCTAGTGATTCGCGGGTATGCAAAGCATCGACTGCACTTGAAGCACCCTGGAACCTATGTTGGTATGATTGTTGTATTACCGAGCTGTACACGAGCCCAAAGCGCACATTCCGTGCTATTCATTCACTATGAATTTACCACATGTTCACAGATGTTGCATCTAGCCCGTAACCAAAGATGAACATCCGCAAGAAGACTGCAAGCCGTAGACGCCATAAGCCGCTGGACATGGATGTTGCTCCCTTCAAAGACCCTCAGTCATAGTCATGACCCCAGCCGAGTCTCTCCTCCAACCACAGAATCGATGAGAGCTATGCCCTTGCCATAATTACCAAGCCATCCAGACCATCAGGAAGTAGGGAGCCGCCATATAGCCGTCTAGCAGCGCTTCCAACCACAGTTGGAGCGGCAGTACCCATCAAAAGCCTGCGACGTCTGGCACTCGCAGCCAGTGATGCAGGCAGGATCGACCCACCAGCATTGCTATCAAGATTGTCAACACGGACTATCAGTCAGCAAACCATGGGCAGACTTACATGAAGGCAGTCCTTGTAGTACTGGTCGCACTTCTCGCACGGACCGTTAGGGACGCCATTGTCCTGGCGGACCTCGACAGTGGTTGACTCGGAGGTGGTGGCTGGAGCGGCGAGCGCGGCAGCGGCCATGAAGATGGTGGAGATGAGGATTGAGATCTTCATGTTGAGGAAGTAGTTGTGGATCTTGGAATTGAGTTGGAGGTAGAATCTGGGTGGTGGTTGAAGGTTTGAGGAGATCGGGTTGCGGTTGATAGTTTTCGTTGATAGTGTGTGGGAAATCGAAGGAAGGATCGCGGAGAGAGCTTTATATCATAGGGAGTGAGAGGATACTGGGAGCTAGTGATAATGCACGGTCTCTTAGCGAGTGAAATTCAAAAGAGCGGTACAGTGTTCGCCTGCGTAGCGCCGTGAACGAGTCGGTGAGATAGTGGGACGCTGGACATTGAAGGATAAACACTAGGTAAAGGACCCAGAGTTCCTCAGATACCGTAACCCTGAGGAGTGATCTAGAGCACCGTCTTCGACACGACTTTTCGCGGTAGTCATTATCCATACACTCCCAACGTTAAGTGCTATATCTCATGATTAAGGCCCCGTTACAGGACGTAGTCATAATCCTTCTCTTTTGCAGCAATGGTACGCAAACTAACAGCGGTATCCGCATTAGCTGAAGTGCGTATTGCGGTCACGTGAGACGAACATTCACTACGTCTAGGCCTCGATATGTGTACAATGGCATCGCGCTCCCTAGTTTAGCAACGTGTCCAATTACAAAATTACCAACAATATCCCTACCAGTCGATGCTGCGATTTCCATCGCTTCAACTCCAATCATCGAGACTGCTACCATTTTGCCTGACTCGGTGCTACTGTCCTACGTGCAACGCACAAATTTGGTCGCCCGTGACCGTGGCGACAACTATCCTCAGCGTACGCGAGACTGAAACTATCGACAAGCGCGAAAACGCTCTCAAGAGTAGGCAGTTCGAATGACCCAACCTGCGACCAGATGAAGCAGTACTAATCTGTAACAGAGGCAAGTGACGGATACGAATTACAGTTACGAGACTCGTGGGGTAGGAGACGGACTTTAACGATCCTAGAGCCAGCACCATCGTATTGCGCAAGAAGAACGGTGTGCTACGAGGGTGCATCGCAGCAGCCACCGCGATTTCAATCACTTCGGCGAGAGCATGTCAAGGATGTCGCGACATATCCAATTGGCGATATGGCATCATACTGCAACAGCTCGTTGAGTCGGCTGCAAATCCTTCAGGTCGGAGAACAATTTGCTCGGTATCCCAAAGAGGGATCCAGTACTAGACAAACATGCGTATCATCATCCTCGATGACTCTACTCGAGCGTAGGAAGAGGCGCAGATACTGTCGAGAACGGTATCAGGCTTGAGTCATGGTTCCCCTGAGGTCAGGCTTGTACTCAAAACCACGTGCACCAATCCCAGCGCATGGTCGAGTCGATGAGTCACGAAGAGGCCGGCAATACTCTACGTTTGACGAGGCTATCGATGAGAGCGGCTGAGGGTCGAAGATGAAGGTCTTATCGATTGCTTAGCGCCGGAACAACCTAGGCTCCGAAAAACGTCACGTCTAGGACGCGTGCCATGGTTGCCTTCATTCAACCACCCACAACATTGTCGAGCAAGAAGTCCCGTCACCTACCCCAGCTCCTCCCTACCGTAAAATTTCGTGCCGCAAGATGTATCGTGAACCTATCGAGAACTCCGTCTCTTCGCAGAGTTAAGGTCTGTCCGGCTGCGAAACAATGCATACTTGACTCCCTCTATCGAACGGCCGATGCTGTCTATCCTTGGATATGTGTTCCTGAAAGAGTATAGGTTTGGCTGCTACGTCTGGTAAGGATCTCAATGTGAGAGCTGTGTTCCCGGGAAAGTGCGTCGTAGGCGCAAATAGTGCCCTTTGTGGATATGAAACCCTCAATTATTGGTTGACCGGAGCAAAAACGTCGGTCTAGAAAGGCGTCAACTTTGGATACTGTGTGGCTGTCGTCGTGTGTACGTACGTACCTTGTTGGACCGAAGATGTAGGTCGGCAGTGGCAGTGGGTGGGGCTGTGCCATGCTAGTGCCTCTGCGAGACACTCATGTTGCCCTATTCGATCTACGATCAGTTTTATTGGTCCATCTGATGTCCCCAAATCGATATGAGTGGCTCATGCCTGAGGTAGCAGCATCTTCAAGAGGCGGACCGCATCACTTGAGTCCTGCACAAGTCTCCGCGGCTGCCAGATGGGGTGTGTTGTTTCAAGAGCCGCGCCATGCACACACATGGCAGTACCGCCTGAGCATATGCACGTTCCGAGTCGAGATGGTTGAGTCATCGGCTACAGTTGTAGTTTGGCCATATAAGACTTCGCTTCCCATGGGCATTATAGCTTGGCGTGGCTAGTTTGCCCGTCCTCGCTGCAGGCACCGAAATCACGTCTAAATGCACGTGAGCTCGCTAGTGTAGATCCCTTTTATACATGCAAGACATCCCCACGCCATAGCATGACCTCCAGAGCTTCTCCATCGGTCACTCACTCGACACAAAGTATAAAAGCCTCCACAACCCACTACAAAGCACGAGGAAGTTTGCACCCCACCAAAGGCGACCGTCGGATAATTATCTAAGCACGCTACTTATTTCTGCTCCTGTGGTATAAGTACGGCTCGCGCTTCCACTGACTATCGAGCCCTGACCGACGGCACACCGCGCGCCGCCCTGAGGTCTGCAAACACGTCGGACCCGCCAGAGCCCTAAAGCTTCCCCACCAACCAACTTACCATCATCACGTCTTCGCAAAACAACAACCTCTTCATCCATCATGGCGTCTTTCAACGAGCTGCCAGCCGAGCTACGCAACACTTTGTATGCGGAGCTTCTCATGGAAAGCAGAAGTCTCTACCTGCGCCAGCCAGTCTCCAATGAGTTTGCCCTGTTTACCGTGTCAAAGCAGCTTCACCACGAGTCCAGCTCGTACTTTTATCAAAACAATGATATCGCCGTCGACGCTCTCTCGGATGCTACCGACGACGCTACTATCCTCCCTCCGATTACCGACAAGTACCTTCCATTTCTCCGCCGTCTTACAGTGCACGCTTTGACCGGACAGGCGACAGCGCCAAGTGTAAGGAAAGTAGCAAAGCTTATCGCATCGCTAGCTGCTATTGGCGCAGAGTTCGAGGAACTGGATATCTGGATCATGTCTCCGCTTTCGCATCTTCTCAACTCCCGCGTTGACGACTCGGTCATGGACGTCGGTCATCCCATCGCCGTCGCGCTACGTCATGTGCTCGCTTCCGGAGTTGTTAGGAAGACCCGTATTCACCTGAAGAACGCCTGGTTCGCCACGGGAGTCGCTAAAGCCCTTCATTCAGAACACGGTTCCCGCCTGGAGTTCTTCACCTCAGACACATACATCATCACAGATGTATCCTCACTAGAGCGCCCGCTAACAGGCCGCTACTCAAGCACGCACCTGTCAGACCTCACTCTCTCCCAGGAAGACATCGCCTCATGTTCTACCCGCGCATCATCAATCTCGTCCAGCTCAACACCTTCCTCACTACCTTCATCATCCGCCTCCGCCTTCGCAGACCTCGACACCTTCTCAGTGTCTTCCTTCCACCTCAATGCCTCGGACTCCGCCGAGAAGGACTCAGGCTCGGAATCAGACTCAGACTCAGACTCTTCAGATGGCTGCGACAACGACGCACCAGCGCAACCATTCTTCATGGACGACGATATAGAACAGTGGCAGGCCTCAGCTACACAAGAGGCCTCCCAAGAGGAGGTGTCAGGTGATGCTGACGCCGACGAGGATGAGGAGGATAGTGGTAGTGATGGTGGTGATGATGATGATGATGATAATGGGGACGAGGAGATGGAGGATGTAGCGCCGGAGGAGTTCGAGGCCTTTGTGGATAACCTGGAGGAAATGGCGCATCATGTTGCGAATGAGGAGGATGTCACGTACATGACGAACTTTGCGCCGGAGATGTTGTTGGCGCGGTGGCATTTGGGGCATTTGGCGTAGGTGGGGAGGGGCAGGGGGAAGATGGATGTATGATATGGCAATCATGTAATGTAATAACTTATGTAACATCACTTTAAAGGGGGCTCCTTCAATTCCTTGTAGTCTCCAGCGCACACGATGGACGTGGATACGAATGGTGTATTTCTTAGCGTAGCCTACGCACTTGCATATACGACGATATCGTCCTACAAACGTGTACCCTATATCGTCTCCAAGCCCATCTTTTGAGTTTTAGTATGTTAGTTAAACTAACATTATAGCCCTACAGCACGGCAAGTATCATTGGCATCACAACCGATGTGCAGAGAAAGCTATTCAAGAAATTCCTCTCTCACCAGACTGAGCAACTCTACATTCACACAAAGCACCTCGAGAACTTCCTCACGAACCACGCGAAGCAGTTGGAGGCCTACACAGTCGCCGCCACGGCCGCCGCAGTCCTACCCCCTCAACAACGCGGGCGCCAAGAATGTCGGCTCAGACATGTGACAGGTGGGCAAGACAACCATTCGGCTAAGACAACGTCACTCTTTTAAGCTCTACCACCACTAGGGATTAGACTAGACCACCTGACGTCAAGTTTTGCGCAGTTGTTTGGAAGTGATGGATGATATTCTTGAAGGTGCTGTCGTATATCCTCGTATCCGTTATTAATACCTAAAATCATACCACATTTACCACAACCAGCATAGAAGCTGCTGTTTATATTGGATCGCGTAAAGGCAAAGAATTTCGAAAGTGGGGTTGTAGTATCAATTGGAAAGGAGCTAGCTACAGCCATGGCATAGTCTTTGAATAACAGTCGTCCGGACTGTATTTGGTACCAAGCGTTTGCTGTGGCTGGGACTGGACATATGTGGAGTTGATCTGATTCAGGAAAAGAGTCTAAACTGATGTTTTGACTTGGATCTAGTACTGCTAGAAGGTGGAGAAAGTTATCGGCCAAAATAACGTTAGCTCCTGGGAGGCCTCGAAGTGGAATGCCGATTACGTGCCTAAAGAGCGTTCCATCTGAGTATCTTCCGGATAGCCCCATAGATAAGCACCTGCCCTGAATCTTTCCTAGAGCAATTAAACCGCTGCTCACGATCTATTCGCGGCTCTCGCTACTCTTGCTGTGCGATGCATATGGGTTGTTGTATAGGCGCAAAGCTTAACGAAGTTGGGCTGACCCCTGGTAGTAGCAGAGCTAGAAATGGGGATATTGTCTCCGTGGAATTATCATCCTGCCGCCCCGTTGTGATGCTAGTTATGCTTGCTTGTCGGGCTATGTTATCTATCTATTTGACTGACTGACTATAATTTAAAAGATAGGCTTGGAGCGATGTCGGTATACAGGCTACAAAATGCGAGGTCAATATCCTAGAACATACAATTTCTACCACCAAAGTACGACTACTTGCATGGTACTCAACTAAAGCTGGACAGGGTATTGGGCGCAGGCTGGGAACAACCGTCCAACGCTATCTGCAAAGATTAGAGTTAATTACCGCAATCTTTGAGGACGAACAGACTAGCAGTAAGCTTGCTATTACGACTTCACAGCCAGATCAAGTGTCGATTGATAGCCTACTCGCGTACGGGGTTCAATGCTCTCGGGATGAAACGATGAAACCCGGCAGCCTCCTCTATTCCAATCTCTTCTATCAGCACTCGCAGACGGCCTATGATCTTCACGCAGGCGATGCGGCAGGGCTCTAGCCAGGTCTATAGGTTGTTGCAGTAGTGTGCTGTTTCTTCAAATGCACAAGCGTGATGTGACATGACGAGGAGCACAAATTGATCAGTCTTTTTGAATTGAATCATCTTCCCATGTATCTACTACCATGGATTAATTGTTTTTGGCATAAGTTATTGTTGTTTTAGTTTAGTTTAATATTACAAACAGTGAATGCATCAAGCAAATAGGTTGCGTGCTTAAACTAGGTAAGTGACGCTGTCCCCTTTCTAACGATGAAGGTGGCGAGATCGCTGCAATGGGGTTCTGTCAATCAAGTGAGTGAGTGCGTAGCCATGGTGACACGCTGGCGCTCAACGGCTAAACTACTCAATTGGGAAGCTTTTCCGATGATGGAAAAGTCGGCGCATTCCGTCGCGGCTTTCCTGTCTCCAGTGCGATTGAAGAACGAGGATCATTTCGCTAGGTCGGATTCCGCACAGTCTACTATGCCAGTGCCATCGATATCGCAAAGAGAAGCTCGACTCTTGTTCTGCGGGCGATAGTGGCTGTTCGTTGAGGAACCAAGGCGTTGCTAGTCTTCGAGTTGCCGATCCAGAACATCATGGTCAGGAAAGTACCTTAGCGCTTCATCGTTGCCCAATAGCGAAGGATGCCCTAGTAAACCTGATAGAGATGGGTATAATAACCCGTGTGATCATGCCGTCGCAAAGTTGACGTGATAGCCGCCAGGGTGCTCAGAAAACGTATTAACACCGAGTCGGGTGTCGCGGCATTGCGGGGAGGCTAGCGGCTACGTAGCCATGCCGTTGCGGAGTGTCACAGAAGAAAGCCGAGCGTCGCACGGAACAAGGTGTAATGGTAATACAACAACAAGAATGAAACGAACGTCGGTAACCATTTTGTCGATATCGTCAAACGAAGACTCGTATTTGGGGGTATCAACGCGTCGAAGAACCCAGATGGACAAAGCGAATGCCTGAAACCGGATGATAAAGCTCCCTCCCAGCCTGTAAACCAAATCCAAAACGCCATGATGATGCAACGCTATGCAATGCGATAATCCTCTCTTTCTGTTCATTACGCATCCATCTAGTTCCAGAACTCCCTTCTCGCTTCGTTCATATGGCCACCGATCAGCTGTGGATGACGTTTTCTTCTTGCTGGACAATAACACCACCCGTGTTTTCAGAGAAGATCTTCTGAATAGGAAGCGTGAGAGCGTTCATGATGTTCTCACGGAAATCCGTCTTGACGTTGTGCTTCTCGAACCAGTAGTGGCGGACAAACTTGCCTTGGCAATTGCTGATTTCGACACCTGGGAAGCCGTTTGCCTCGCCACAGTCAAGTTCCTTGATGTACTTGTCGTAATCGTAACGGATGTATTCGCCGAAGGCGGATTGCTCGTGGAACTTGGGCTGCTTCCACTGAGAGCAATTGGCATAGCGCACATCCTCTGGGCACTCGTGCCACGCCTTGAGTATGGGCATTGTGTTCTCGTTGTTCTGTACAACCATGAAGCCAGTGTTGGTGTATGTGCGGTTGAAGCGATCAGAGTTGTATTGAGGCTCTTTTGGGTCCCACGGGTCTTTGGCCATGACAAAAGAATGGTGTGATTTAATGTCCCAGTAGTTGAGCATCCACTCAACAGGGACATGGAGGAAGCGGAAAGCAGCGTCGGCGTCCAAAAAGACAATAAACTTGTAATCTCTAATGTGGTTTGCAAGCGCGGAAGGTTTAATCCACGTGGCGTGTCGGTCTTCGAATTCGCTCGCATGGATAAACTTGTAGTCATAACCATGGATGAGGGCGTAGGTGTAGTGGTTGAAAATACCACCAGAAACGTGGTTGATGTTGCGCCAGTTATATTCGCCCTTCCTGAAGTCCTCAGTCGACTTCAATGGCCTCGTCTCCAAGTCCAAGATCAGAATCTCGCTGCCCAGCTTCTTCTTGTAGCGCGGGTTCGGGGGCAGCTCAATATGGCTGCCGTTGGGTTCGCGGATGAAGGGCTCGGTCGGCGCTGCTCTGAGATTGGAGTAGAGCAATCGAATGACCTCGTTGATGGACGCGTCCGTTTTTTGGTCCGCGGGAATTCTGTAAGCATCGCGAGTCAGTCGAGTCTCTCGAGGTCCGACACCACCCGGTTCCATGCCAGACAGTGACGGGTCGTTCTTTCTCTGGCGCGTCGATTGCAACGTACTTGTGCGGTAAGCTATGCGGAAATGGAATTCGAGATGGACTCTGCCAAGCCATGAAGGCAAAGATGAAAACAAGGACCACCCCCGAGCTCACAGCGAGGGCAAACAGAGGGCTGCGCCCTCCAGTCGACGGCAGCATCATCATGATGGCGCGGTCCCAAAATCGTCTTCAATAGCGGAACGAGCGGCGACAGGAGCAGCGACGATGGGTGTCGCGATAGGGGGGTGCGGGCGTCCAGGCAGGTTTGGGGGCTCAGCACATTTTAAAGGGCCGTCAGCCGTCAGCCAGGATCGCTGCTGGGCGAGATTAGATCTTGGCGACGCTGCAGCCTTTTGCGGCGCAGAGGCAGACCGGGCGAGCCGTTGCTAGACTCGATTCAGGCACGCCTAATCGCTGCACTAATCGGTGGCGAATCACGTCGAGGGACCGAGTTGGTTTCGAGAAGGGAGCCGTGGCTTGCAGTGGTCACGGGACAATGCCGAGCGTCCTCGAGCGGCTACTACGGCATCGCACGCCGTGGCTGCATGAGCCCGCGTCGGGACTGATTGGCTTGTGTGCGGCTTGCATGTCCAGGAGTTGTTTTTGTGGTGTTGAGATCGAGTTGCGGAGAGTGAAGTGGCAAGGGGCTCGTAGACTCTTGACCAATCAGGCCGCGCCAAGCTGACCAGGAATGACCCCGGAAAACGGTCAAGGCCTCCACCTCCTGACTTGGACTGACCCCTCATGTCGCACATCCACGTACATACCATGTTTACATTTCACTCCGCAGCCCTTCCTGGACCGGCGTGGCCTTGGCTGCTGACTCTGCCTCGCGACCATCTTCAATCCTGCGACAGCGAGCTCTTCCCCTAGCTTCACCAGGCCGCCAGCACGTAGGCGACTGTTTGATTACGACTTGGATACGAAGTGCCCCGGCAAAATACGAGAGTACAGCAAATGAGATATCCGTGTAGCAGCCGTAGTGACGACCCAGACATGTCCAGTGCGCTGTGACTAGCTCCTCGGGTGTGCTCGTGTACTCGGTGTACCAACTCAAAATCAACCCCAGAATTGCTCCATAAAGATGATCAAGGACACGCAACAGCGGGACGGCAGCTTGCATTAGGCCCCGCTTTGTGGGTAGACTGGTGAATTCTGCGCGTACGTATGTATTTGAATTGACCATCGAAATCGAGCATTCGTGGTACAGTAGTTTGTTCATTTCACTAATACAGTCTCATTCCAACTGTCATGTCCTCGCACCAGTTCGGGGAATTCTCAAGGGTAGCTCCTGATTGTTCTTTACTCTCATGTACAACTCATGTCTCTTCTGACTTGGTAATCGTTACGAATCTGATTGGACCAGAGTCCTGAAGGAAGACACTCCTCACCAACATGTGATCAGCACTTCATATCAACCGTCATTTAAGGCGCCGGTTGTTAGAAGGAAAGACAAAGTCCTGAAGGTCCACACCAGCCAAGCTTCAGTAATCAGAGCAGAGACGCATTGCTCAGTTCTGAGATCGACAATACTCGGTTAGCAGTTGATCACACTAACCGTGGCATTTCTTAGCATCGGTCCTCGCGGGCTACAAAGCGGTCTTCTTTTTGAGACCACAAGTCCCAATCGCATCAATCTGCAATGTGTTGCTTGGATCTACCTTCACTCAACACCCATATACCATATTGGAAGCATACATTTTAGCGCATAGAAGATTTCAGCAACGTTCACAACATCTCCGGAGTTTCCAGCTTAGCATAACTGTTACTAACAGTGTTTGCGGTGTTGTCTTCTACATCGGCTAAGTATCAAGAAGCGCACACCAAAACTTCCATTCAACTAAGCCTGGGAGGCTCATAAGAGTCCAAGGTGTGCTGCCAAGTCCATCATGGAGGTATGCAGCTCTCTGCGCTCCATTGCGTAGAGAGCTGCACTATGCCACATGGACTACCCCACTGTCAATCTTTCTTTCACCAGAATTAGTTGAGCCAACTTTAGAATTACTTCACAATGCAACTTGCGTTAAGTCCATATCAAAGCCTCGACGGCTTGGAACAATGAATTCACGCCTCCAAGCCTCTGTCATTGTAAGTCTGGCTTTCTTCATTTCTTTGTTAGTTCATGCACCTTTGTTGTTGCTTCGCATCCTATACTTATCAAACTCACGCAATCACCGCGCCGCGACAACAATCGAACCAAATGCATGTACTGCTCAGACGGCCTAACTCAAACACGATGTCCCGCAAGGAAAATGTCAATTTTTCGAAGGGCTATGGATTCTCACTGCCTGATTCCAACCCTCCCTCCCCTGACTCCCCACTATTGCATCAATATTATAGGGACTGGCAACTCGATAGACGTCGAAAGCGGCGCAGGGCAGAAGAGGATGCCGAGTATATGGAAAGTTCTGCGCATACGGAGGAGCAGGAACCAGCGAGAAAGACACGCGTCACTGAAACGATGCGAGTGCAAGAGAACGCTAGATACGGGCTCATCCCGGCGACTGGAAGACGTGCAATCCGGTGGACTGAAGAGTTTCTGAGGACTCTAGCGATTGCGACATTGGAAGAACTAGCTGCGATATACCATGCAACCCTTAGGGGCGTTGCGGAGAAGGAAGCGGAGTATCAGTCACTAGACGAGGAAGATGAGCAAGAACCTGCTCATGAACAAACACATGAAACGACATCCCGAGAACGAGGAAATTACCAGCCATATGTTGAAGAAGTAGACGACGAAGGCGATGTGGATATGTCAGGAGACCAGTATCATTGGATACCAAGTGAAAACATCGATTCAAGGGATACCAACAGTTTTACACCACCGCTGTCGGGCATTGTTCCAAGCAACAGCAACAACTCTACCTCAAGGCCGGACACAACGATCCTTCCGTCATACTTGATTCCCGCTCGGGTGCCCTCGTTGATGGCCAATCGAAGGAAAACTAATGCTTTATCCAACGGGCGTGCGAAGGGCGCACTTGCTCATGCCTCCGTACCACTGCGAAGTTCGAATGCTAAAACGCAAGCACAGCCAGCAACTTCGTCACTCAGAAATGTACAAATGCCTATGAAGCCAGTCCTATACCAACCCTCCAACCCAACGAGGAAGAGCCCTAGCGAGCATGTCATTGAAAAGCTGTTTGGACGCCCTGCCTCACGGAAGTTTTCACCCTTGTTTGCACCCGCTACGGTACCTCCGCAATATTATACTTCATCTCGGCCTGTTACACCCACTGCGCGACCGAATCTACCACCAACGTCGTTGCCATCTACATCGTCACCGTCACCGTCACCACCAACTGTTCCGACACAAAGTCAACCGTTGCACCCAATGCCGATACCCAGTATCCGGGTTCAGCGCCCGGAGAATTCTAACGTATTCGGTAAGACGACTCAACGCGGAATAACCATCCAGCATGAAACGAATTCGGAGGAAGATTACGACGACTACGAGGACGAGCTTGATGAATCAGCGCATCAGGCTCCTTGGTCACAACAGGATGCCGCTATGCAACGTCAAATCCAATTTGATGACAGCGATAGCAATGATGACGAGTCCCTCCATAGAGCTGGCCAAGCGCTTTCGTCTCACCATCCACATCACCATCTCACGCACCATGCCACCTCCCCCAATACCAATACTCACAACCCCGTTTTACCCACTAGATCGAATCGCCTCCCTCCATTTCAACAAAAAACCGAGACCGCTAAGCAACACGAGTATTTTTACGACGACGATAACGAAGACGTAATGTTCGGCATGACACTAGTCAGCTATCAATACCAAAACACGTACAATCGACCTGATCTCTGGACTTCTGAAGATGAGGAGTATCTGTGCTCAGGTGGGGCTGGTCCCCCTGAAAGTTGCATCGAATGATGACGACGGCGTTAAGTAGAGGGAGATCTTCGACAATGGCGTGGGGAGATGGGTTCAGCTGGGGGAATGTTATGGTCCGAGGGAAAAAAAATGGAGATCTGACGTTTCCTTGGAGGCATCAGATATATGTTTTAATGTTGCTGGTGTTGTGAAGAAAGCTGTGATCGGGTTCTCCCATCACGAAGGAAATACGTGCTAAGTGTAAGTTAGCTAGTGCGTTAATAGTGCTATGTATCGTAAATGCTCAAGATTCGAACACTACGCTGATTTTCCTCTTACCTTTCCAATCCATAAAAACGTTGCACCATTGCTCTCCGTGCCCCGGCCCTTCAACTCCCAATGTCCTTGTCGTACAAATTTGGATCTCTTAGAACTTTAATCTGCTTGTATAAGAACTTTGTTGTCAAAGGGTTTGATGATATATTAGAGGGCGATGCTAAGAAATCAACCCGGTGTTATTGTGGATGATGAATTGATGATTCGCTTCGACGGGTTCGTATCGAGGCATATCATGGTGCTTCGTGATAACGATAGCTATCGGACGCAGTGTGTGAGTTTTAGTTTCTACAGTATGTAATGCTGCAATCGAAGTATCTCGCATCAACCCGAAGCTGAAGGTTTAGGCTGGACATTTTCGAAATGTTTCACTCAGCACCTGGGTGGAAGAATGAAGCTAGCTTGATTGGGCTAGTGTAGTCTCACTCCACTCAATCTCAGAAGTCTAGTTGTAAAGTATATGTAATCTCACATATGACACGAGTTTGGTTGATTCAAAAGCTACAGCAGGTTACATCTTGACCGTTTTCTATCATTCTAGATGAGATCTAATTTTTTTCTCACATGAAATAACCTGCTGTATGAAGATAGGTAGGTTAGGGCTGTTCCGCCTACCACGTGATTACCAAAAACATGCTCTCTTCTCAGCCTTGCATGTCTGCCTCACTGCGCCACATCATAGCCTTGTGCACTGGGCTCAGCTTCAGCCCAGCTGAAACGTGGAAAATTCACACAACTAGGCGGCAGCAACTCCCTCTCTCCCTCTCTCGGCCGGGTTTTTCTGTTCACGATATCATCCTCTTTGCTACTCTTAGAGTCCATTTTAAAAGCTTTCGCGGGATTCTGACGCCATGGACGACGCCAACCCTGCTACGTCATACCCGGCTGAAGATCTGGACTTGCATCTCCGTCAGATACGACTTGCAACGATCTTACCAGGTCGATATATCGATACGGTGGCCTGCAACCTAAGCACAGCTTATGTTGATGATCTTCCCGAGTACTACTCTCTGTCATACGTTTGGGGTGACCGGAAGAATCCTCGCCAGATCCTTCTTAATGGCGTTCCTTTCGATGTCACTCGGAATCTTCAAGCAGCACTACGACGACTTCGACATCCGACCCAATCTCGCCTGTATTGGATCGATATGATCTGCATCAACCAGAATCTCGGGGAGGAACGTACACATCAAGTCAATCTGATGCGTTTGATCTATTCTAGAGCTACTGAGGTGTTCCTGTGGCTGGGCGACATTGCAGAGACAACCAATCAGGAGGCCAGCCCGGCTCTGCAAAACAATGATAGCGAAGAGGTATGCCATATCTACCTGTAATAGTAACACTACGCCGCCAATCTTTCGAACGAGATCATACCCAGATGTTAACATTTCCATAACAGTGCCTTAATAAAGCAGAAGCTGTTCGTGCCGTGTCACATATTGAGCTACTCGCCACCGGTCAACACCTCAGGTACGATGCACAAGGGGATGAACAACTCCGCCTTATGGCAGAATTGCGTGCGTTAGATAAGCTCATGCGTAGTACGTGGTAAGTTGCTATGTTTCTGCCTTTTACGTGTTCACTCTTGCAAGACTGAACAAAACAGGTGGCGCCGAATTTGGACTGTTCAGGAGGCCATCCTTCCCCCTAAGGTAATGGTCATGGTAGGATGGCTGCAGGTTCCCTGGGCTACCCTAGTTGCAGCTGCAAGATCCGTTCCCAAGCATGGCCTTGAGTGTTGTCTTGGTGTGAAAGCTGCTGAATGGAATATCCTAGATACTTTCAACGAACGGGTAGCACAGATCGATTATTTTCGACATCGATATCACCAGGGACATCACCCCTATCTTTCCGGCCTTCTGCACGACTTTCGTACAAGATCATCCACCGATTCGCGGGATAAAATCTTCGGTCTCCTGGGTCTCGTAACGGAAGACTTGAAGTACAATGAATTACAAGCGGATTACTCGCTGCCAACCGATGCAGTATACCGACAGGCTTTCATCTACCTTCTCCAACAAAAGAAGAGTGTGAATTTACTCGTACGGGCGATAGAGCTGAAACGCACGCTTGACTTGCCCACCTGGATCCCGGATTGGACTGCCGAAGTTGATGAGGCAACAGCTAATATAGAATTGAACATCATATACACTCTTCATTTGTACAACGCTTCCCAATCTACTCAATCAGATATTGTCTACCCTAACACATCGAATATGTTGGGTGTCAAGGGGCTCTTATTCGACACGGTTGCTACGCTACCAGAAGCGCTTTCACACGACCCCTGGCCTACGGAGCCAAGGATCGAGGAATACGTCAAAAGTCTGTATGAAAATATGGGAAGGCCATCTGGATCATACATGGGTAGAGAAAGCCTTGCGCGCGCATTTCGCCGTTTGTTTTCTATGGACAAGGTCGTGAACGTGACGGGCGACTCATTCCTAAGGGCGACCGGTCGGGACTACGGGAAATACCCAAACACGTGTCTCCTGTACCCCTTAAGATCCCATAACTGGTACCTCCCACCTTTCCGTTTCTTTATCACAAAAAAGGGTTATATTGGGCTGGGCCCAAGAAACATGAGGGTTGGGGATTCAATTCACATTTTCCTAGGCGGAAACTTACCATTCGTGCTACGTCAAGTTCCTGAGCAGATAGGCGTAACTGAACCACAAGAAACACGATATGAGTACGTCGGCTATTGTTATGTCCATGGAATCATGGATGGCGAGGCACTCGAGGGTGTAGACGTGGACAATCTGGGGTATTTCAATCTTGTATGAGCATTTAGTACGAATTATAATTCAGATTTTCTTGTCGTCGCTTTCATGTCACACACACACACACACACACACACATATATATATATATATATATATATATATATATATGCACAAAGTCTCAAGTATCACAAACACAATGTCTCGTCGAGTATTAACAATAATATTACCACGCATGATGCGCTGTTTGCAAGTTCTAATTCTGGGTATAACAAAACAAAAAGGGCCAGCCAGCTATCTGGCGGCGTGAGACAACAAGATGATCTGAGTAGAGCGTGCGCAAGGCAGGGTATATGGGGTATGCAAAAAAGGAGCCAAGCGACGACTATGGATGAAGGATATGCAGATATGCAATGCAGGAGGTACAAAAGAAGGTGGTGATGGCGATGGTGGTGGTGAGAACAAAGGAAAAGCGAGGGTGGTGGTGATGGTGATGGAGAGGGAGATGCATGTCAGGGAAAGAGAAGGAGAGAAAAGGAAAGCAAGAGTCCCCGGTACGGTGGCGCCTCTACCCCTCAACGCCGAAAGGAAACATCTGCTGCTTACTCTGCGCTCGCAGTATCCGCCATGCAATTCAGTACCAGTAGTGTGCTAGAGATCACTCAAGACCCCATCGAAACACCCCCATCATTACTCCCAACAAACCCGGTTGCCATACCCATAGCATCCATCCTCAAAAACCCATCTTGATGCCCATGTCCATGCCCATGCGCATGCCCCTCAATCCCCTCCATACCACCTCCTAAGCCCCCCATAGCACCACCCATGCCACCACTATTCACCACCCCATTCACCGTATTCGGGTTCATAGCGTGTGAGGGATCCAGCATAGCTAACGAGGGTCTGCGACTGTTGTTCGCAGAAGAAGCAATGTGTTGGACGTGCGGGGAGAGCTGTTGGTGGGAGCGGAAGTCTTGGTTGCGGGATTGATTCATTTGTTGGCGGGCTGCTGCCCAGGCTTGTGCTTGAGCTTGAGCTTGAGCTTGAGCTTGCGCCTGGGCTTGGGCTTGGGCTTGTGCGTGGTGGGCATGGTGGGCATGTGTGACGTGGAGGGGTGTTCGCATTTGAGAAGGGAGTTGTTGTGAGGAATGCATAGGCGTTGGCTGGAGTGGGAGTCCTTGGTGCTGGTGTTGATGTTGAGGCTGGGGAGGAGCCTGGTGCTGGATGTGGTTCATTGGGTCTTCGTCAGATACGGTGTGCGGAGTGAGGTCCACTTCGTCGTCATCGTCGTCGCCCTCTGCGTCGACTTGATCGCTACCCGCATCGTCATTGTCCGTTGGTGGAGCGGCGAACGTCATGCTACTCTCCACTTTGATCGGGCTACCATGTCGGGGTTCGTTCACAGCAGCGAATGTTTGGGGAGCTAGGCTGGTCATGGAGCAACTCCGAGTGCCTGGTAGAGGTCTTTGCGCGGCCATGCCTTGAGTGCTGGTCCTGCTCTCGCGGATGGCGGTCCTCCACTTATCAATGAGACGGTCGTAGTCCCAATTCCGAAATTCTATGCCATGTCTGCCGAGCTCCTTCGCAGTGTCACCACCCAGGTTTATACAGACTGGCGAGACATCGGGTGCTCCAGACGTCCAGCGATTTGCCTTTAGATGTTCTATCTCTCGCCGCGCATTCTCGAGCTGCACCTCGACATCCCGTCTCCGATCAGTGGCACGCGCATAGCAGCGCAATATCTCAACCTGCCAATACTCGTGCCTTGTCTTATCCGTCTGAAGCATCCAATGGTTGAACGCATCCGCAATGTGACAGAACAGCTTTTGTGGGTCGGGGTCGAAAAGGGGTGGCGTAGGCAGCGGCGAGTTCTGAGCCGATGAGGCGCTCGATTGCAGGCCGGAAGGGTAGACCTGGTTGATCTGGCGCTGCCGCTGGTAGGCAAGCAGGCGCTCACGGACCTGGCGATTCAGCGCCTCGAACTGTTTCTGACCAGGCGGTGTTATAGACCATGACTCGTTTGTGGGGAATGGCGTGGGTGAGAAGAGGGTCGAAGGCGCGGGGAGGACCTGGAGGCATAGCGAGGGGAAGTTGAGCGTGTAGGGGTCGAAGTCGAAGAGGCCTGAGCCCGATGCTTTTGCGCTGTGGATGATGAGCACCGTGTATAGCGCTTGGGGTGTGGAAATACATACTTCGCTTCTCGCACGCTCTTGAGCAGCTCTCGCAATGCCAGCTCGGTAGCATTCGCTATCTCAGCCTGCTCACTTGTCTTAGAGCGCTGGTCGCGGTCCGCCTTCTGCACCTGCCGCGACACATCTCGCCGCAGGTCTGGTGTTTTGGTGCCGCGCCGCGAAGGCTGCCGGTTGCTCCTGCCCCAGCTAACGTCCTTGAACTGCGCCCTTGCTTTGCCCACGTCCAGCCCCTCATCGTCCTCCTCTGGACTCTGCACCAGCGACCCATCCTCGCTCGTCACGCTCTGCTTCTTGTTCGCCGGCGTGCTGGTGCCGCTGTCGTCCCTCTTCGGCGTCGAGATGCTGCCGCCCTTTGCCTGCCGCCTTGTGATACCGCCTCGCAGCTTCCGAATCTCATCGACAATGTGGATGCCATCAGGCGCCTTTGGGTTCTTGGGGCGAATGTACAGATCGAGATGCCGGCCCAGGCTCGACGAGGTGAAAGCCTGCCCGCAGAAGGGGCAGTTTTTATCTTTCGAAGCCTTGAGCTGTGGTTCGGCAGTGGAGCGTGGTGTCGTGGATTCGGCTTCGCCCATGGTGCCGCCAAATGTCGTTCAGGGTTCCCAAGCTCGAGCTCCAGCTTCGTTTCAGATGGAACGTCGTTCATGCACGCCTGCTTCGACGACGGCTACCGCATAGTTGTACCCGGATTAGTGTGTACGCAAAAGGAGGACATGTCAGCAACGGCCTAAAGAGCGGAGACCAATTGGTGCTGCATGCAAAAGGAGCGACGCGTAGGAGCAATATTACTTGAGAGCAGCCTGGCGCGAAAAGCTGCCCCTAACGACGTCCCGCTGCTGCTCAGGAGCGTCGATGATTTGCACGCAGGTGGCGCCCTGTCATCTGTGCAATGCGGGAACCAAGACCCGCACCTCGCACCGCTGTCAGACCTCGACGCGGCTGGACGAGACCTCTTCCGACACTCATCAATTGATTACACAGTAGACCACTATCAGCACTCCCTATCATGTTCGCATCTTCCCAAGCTTCGCAGCTGATCTCTTCGCAATCTCCGCGTACTGCTCCATGCCTCCATCGAGCTTCTTGAGCTGCCCCTTGGCTAGCCGGTAAACAATTCCTGGAGCTACCCCTGTCTCTGATTCCTCCGAGTCGCTGCTCTCGTTAGCCTCGTCTTCGCCGTGAACCCCTGGCGCTAGCGCGTATGGCGACTCTCCTTCTACCACGGTTCTGTGGGTTTATTAGTCCTTGATTGTTCTAGTACATGGGGTGTGATGAAGATCGCCTACCTCATAAAGAACCTATCGTGCGTTATTACCAAGACCGCGCCGTCATACTCTCTCAGAGCGATTATGAGGCTCATGATCGTGTCAGAGTCCAGATGCGTCGTAACTTCGTCAAGGATCAATAGTTGCGGCGGCGGACACAGCAACTTTGCGAGCGCAACCCTGACTTTCTGACCCCCAGAGAGCAAGACAAGCGGTACAGCGGAAACGGTCTGACCATGCAGCCCCAAGTTTGCCAAGATCCCTCGCGCATCCTTCTCCTGCATTTCACACCCAGAAAGATCCATGATATGCCGCAGCGCCGTCAATTGCAAGTTGGAGGATGCAATGGTGGTGATCTCTTCAACTGACTGCTGGGAGAAGCGACCAATCTTTGCTCTTGCATGTCGCGTTATCGTACCCGATGTGGGTGTCAACCCTCCTTCCCCGCCATTTCCTATGATAAGAGAAACAAGTGTTGTCTTGCCAGAGCCATTCAGACCTGCGAGTCCTATCCTGGCACCTGAGTGGATGGTCAGGTCGATGTCGGTCAAGATAGGCACCTTCTTCCTCCCAGGATACACAAAAGAAACCTTCTCCAGATTCACCAATGCTCCAGGAAATCTAAGATCTGGGGGTTGCTGTGGGAAAGACAGCTTGACTGGCGGATCGAAATCTGGAATCTCGATCTCAGCACGATTATTGAGATGGTAGCCACCAAGGTCACGATTGAGCTTGAATCGGCCGCCCTTGAGACCGACTTGGATACCCATTCTCTCGTCAAGCTTCTTCTTCCTGGAGGCAGCTTGCTTCAATTTCTTATCATCTCCCTTGTCTTTCGCTGCCTTGATATTGCCCGCAATCGTCTTCTCAATATGCTTCTTCTGCTTTTCCTGCGTGTCCTTCATCTTCGTCAACCATCTCGCTTTCTTCCATCTCTCTCGCTCATACAAGCTCAGATTACCACGAAACGTCTCGAGCGTCTGATTACGAAGCACAATAAGCTCCTCAGCTACTGCATCGCCGAAATCCCGGTCGTGGGTGGTGATGAGGACTGTGGTGCTCTTCAGGTTGCGAATATAGTCTTGTAGCCAAATGATCGATGGGAGATCGAGGAAGTTGGTCGGCTCGTCAAGCAAGAGTACATCAGCATATTGTGTAAGTGCACATGCAAGATCGCAACGCGTCCTCCATCCTCCAGACAGCTCCGTCATAGGCTTGTCGATACGATCCTCCTTGAATCCGAGTCCCAACAATACAATCCGAGCTTTCGCTTCCGCCTCCTCCGCATTCATGAGTTCAAGAGATGCTTGTACGCCCATAAGCATATCAGCGGCGGCTTGTGTCTCTTCACTCAACCTCGTAGGATCAATATCGCTCTCGCTCTCTCCCAGACGTTTCTCTGACTCTTCAAAGCGCTCCTCAAGTTTAATCAGTTCTTTCCTCGCCTGCTTTCCTCTCGCACCACTCCTCCTCTCAGCAATTCTATGTCCCTCCTTCAACTGCAGCGCCAACCTCTCATGTCCAATGCGCCTATACGCACGAACCAGCGCCATGGGATCCGTGGAATCCTCAACTGCTTCGCTGAGGATTTTGGCTTCTTGAATATAGCGTTCTCGCCCACGGTCGCTGCGAACGACATGCTGCAGCACTGTTTCAACTTTCAAATCAAGCTTTTTCAGATCGTCTTCAAGAGCTGCTTCTTGTGTTTGTCCGAGGAGGAGGATGCGAGTGCTCCAGGGGATACCAGGAACTAAGCCGTCGCCGACTGCTTTCAATAGTGTCGACTTGCCCGTTCCATTACGGCCGACGAGAACGTAGTGTCTTGACTCTACGAGATGTAGAGTTGTGCGCGATAGCAGTTCGCGGTTTGCGACGGAGATGGATAGGTCTTTGACGAGAATCTGATGATCAAGTTAGACTTAAGGAAGGGGGGATAAGTTGGGGGTAGGTTGATCGGACGAGAGACTGAGGGTGATTTATACCTCCTTCGATGCAGGCGCATCAATAGCATCCAGTGCATACCGCGACTGCTGTGCCGTGACAGTGATGTGGCCACCACCGGGATGCTCCTCTACAGCCGGAGCCATATCCTTACCCTTTCGCACCATTGTTCTTTTTAACTCGTCTCTGGTCTGTCCGTAATATTGAAATTATTACTTTGTAGCGAATGAAGTAGCGAAAGAAGTCGACTTGTGGTTCTCTTGTCGCTGGTGCGGTCTGATTTGTACTTCCAACAGTAGAATCATGGCCTGAATTCGAACTCATATATACCAGTGTCTCAAAAGGTGACGAGGTGACTACACAAAGTTAGCGCAGTTGATGCGCGTTGTGGCTGACATGTTCTCGCTGGCTCAGGATGAGTCGAGGGCGGGGGCTGTGATTGGTGAGGATACATGTGAATTCCGACTAATTTTAAGTTCTACAGTTCCCAACGAGACTTTCAATCGCGTCGCTCCAACTATGATTAGCATCTCTTCATACGCCTCATACCTCAAATGATTCTTCGTCCGGCTCGTGTCTTCAAAGTTGCGAGGATGCTCTCTACATTTGTTGGTCAGAGTGGTCGCGAGTATAAGCTCCACAAGGTACTCCAGCGACATCCTAAAAAGCCCGAAGTCAGTGTCTGCCTTGCGCTGTCAGTTTTAAATTTAACTGATCTCTTATGGGCTAATGGGGTTGACAGCCGATTCTAGCTGTAACTACAAACCCTTCGTCTTGAAGCCTGTATCGCAGTCGATCTTCGATCACCTCCAAGAATTCCGAACCGAATTCGGAAGCCATCCTCGTCTGCGTAACCACATAGACCAGAACGAAAAAGATAGCATCGTCTTCTATGAATACTTCAAGACCGATTTGCTCTCATTGGTAGAGAACTACCCAGCCCTACCACTAACAGCGAGGAAGACAATTTTGAAAGAGGTGGGACTTGCACTCGCTGATATGCACGCGAAGAACTGGATACACCTAGGCATGAATAACTACATTAATGGCTTTTGCACAATTCCGTGGCTAACTCTCTACTCCAGATGTAAAGCCAGACAATGTCTTTCTCAACTGGTATGTGGACTCGAGTAGTGATAAGTTCCACCTACAAAATGTAGTCCTGGGCGACATGGACTGTGCCTTAAAACTGCAAGGCGAAAAACTACTCCATTATAAGATTGGGAATGTGATGTGGGGCAACCCGGAAGGACAGCTGGGGCGAGGCGTTGGAAAACCTTCTGAGGTCTTTTCCTTTGCGCTTTTGGTGAGTCGAGTCGAGTCCCATGTTCAGTTCGGGCTGGCTAGGATAAGGCTTATTTATTGAATTATGATTCTAGTGCCTCTACGTCATCACAGGAGTGCAATCTTTCAACCTGAATTTCGACGAGATCGACACTGAGCCTGAGGTGGCGGTTTTGTTCAAACTGCTAGCGACTTTCGGCCCGCTACCCGACGACGCACTCGTAACGCATGTTAAAGATATGAAGGCTGGGCAGCTCTTGACAGATTTTTGGCAAGTGATATGGGAACGTGAAGTTCGAGGGAGTTTTGTGGAATGGGAGGAGGATGTATTTCCTAACCTCGATGATGGAGCAAAGAGGCTGATCTTGCGGATGACGAAACTCGATCCTGCGAGGAGAGCGCCGATGTCAGATATTGGTACGGATGCTCATTGGGGCGTGGATGAGGGCTCTTGAGCGCCGACGGGACAGGCTCCGCCAACAACCCGTCAAGTCTAACAGCGATGTCCCAGTTCCGTCGAATGAGAAGGACCGGATGGATGTAGCGAAAAATCCTGTACAGATGTTTCCCTTGACCACCCCAGTCAGGCCATCGCCGGCAAAGCCTTGAGTCTCCCACGGAAATAGAATCAACAGCACTACCAGAATTTTGGCCATACTACGCTGCCGACTGATGAATGTCTGTACTACTAGCGACGGAGTCTATAATCTTTCTACCTACGCTACTCCTGCTTTCTGGAAGCGTGGCTCGCAGTCACACTTTTTTCAATGCACAATATGTTGACACGCTCGCGGAGAAACTTGGTGGAAGTTTGATACTGTCGCTCGGAACGGACGAGTTTCGCGAAGGATGGAGACTATACATCCTACAAGCGCCGAGTAAGGTTGCGGTTCGGGGGCTTGTTGATTGTGCTAGTAGCAAGCTTTGCAGCCTCGTTGGCGTATGATTGGAAAGAAAAGCGGGAGAGGGCGGATTCATAGTAACAACGCATTTGCCGGACAGGCACAGTCATTTTCAAGTTCACAACCGCTGGGAAAAGCTTGTGTGGATCATCTCATAAAAATCTGAAGGTGAGCACACAGACAATAAGCCCTAGAAAAAAAGAATTGAAGGGATGCAGCAGAGCATCTCTAAGACTTTAAAATTTCGATGAGGATATTTGCGAGAATTCCTGTCTGCGGGTGGGGGGTTGGCTTAGATGAATACATTACACTATTAAGCGTGAAAGCGTTGAAGCGGTACAGCGTTGTCGTCCACCAACCCAACCATCAAACAAAAAGAGGAATTAGAGCACTTGGTAAGTTACAGTCATCCACAGTACCCTAGTTAAATAACATCCGAATTAGGCAAGTTGCAAGCTGGGATGATTCTAAAGCACTGTCGTCTCCACGCTCAACTTTCGCGGAAATAAACTACCGATCTTAAGGCGCTGTGGTCCTCCACGCCTACATCTTGTCAATCTACCTATCAACCAAAACGAAATTTAATTCGAGACAAGTGGTAAGTTGTTGCAGACTACAGTAGTCTTGATGCCCTCTTAATTAGGCAAATTGGCATCTTGTCCTGTCGTGTTGTGATGTTGGAGAGGTATTCACCTGTTCAAGAGAAAGGCGCTGGGAAGCCTAGTTCGGAGCCTTTGATGCGGTGTTTTGAGAATTGAATAGAAGTAAATTGCAGACCACAAAGTTTTAACAGAGGTAATCATATACTTGATGGTTTTGGTTAGGGTAGGGGAGATTGGAGGTGAGGTTGTTGACAATCGTCTGCTGTTTTGCGCTGAACGGGTAGGTATTGCCTTGAACGCATGTAGACTTCACATTGTCGAAATAACTTCTCTTTGCTCTGATGTACGAAGCTTAATTGCACAAAGCAATATAGATAACGAGAAGCCGAACTTGATTCATATTAGACAACATGGACAAAGTCATTGGCATCGGAGCATATGACGCACCCGACTAGTTGCAATTGGCCGCATAATCGTAGAGCCGTACATGTAGAATATCGCCTAAGAAGACCATATGGGCTGCTTCAAATCGAAGTTGTGGGGTTCCTATTGTGCTCATGTGCGCCTGCCTCCGGAGGGTGGTGCCTGCCAGTTGAGCGGCCCTGAAATAGCACTGACCTCATTCACCTCGAGACTGCCATATTGCACAATAACCACTCCTACCACCTACAATAGCGCTTGCAGCTCTCATACAAAGCCCCTCCATGTTCACCTCCAAACGCTCCACATCCACTATCGCCGTGTATCGATCAGCGCACCATATCCTCGGCGAGCAGCTCCTCCAAATACAGCCAACATGACAACAATGAATACCAATTACACACTTTTTGCTTCGAACAGCAAACATGACACAGCAAAGGGATGGCTCAAGCGGCAACTACGAAAGGCGTCATCGCGGCAGACGCTCAAGGGCAGTGACGGAGATCGAGGTATTCACGAGCAGGTACCGTTCAAGCGGCCTCAGACAGCGCCTTCAACAGAGTCAGCACCACAGCCTGACACAGTACCGACTCTGCTACCGATCCCAAATAACCTCGAGAGAGCTCCAACACAACCTTCGATTCGGCCTCCGCCACGTCCACAGAGACCAGAGTCGGGTGTTATGCGAGATGTCAGCGCCTGGCTAGATGCCAGTATGAGCTCGCCCTCTCCTCCAATAATGGCTGGACTTTCTTACTGGAGGACAGCTACCGTCGCGGGCGTAAAAGACTCGGCGGAAATACAGCATGCCATTCCAATTGTGCAAGAGCCCGAAGCTGATAGACCGTCCACATCCCATAGCCAACAGTCGAAGTTGTTTCGTCGTCGCGCGAAGAAGATACAAGTGCAGATGCCGTCGCTACTGCGCACCAAACCCCAGCGTCCGGCAGCCCGTAAGCAAATAAACAGACGATCAGCTTCGATGCCTCTGCTTGCTGTACTGTTTGAAGAGGCACACATTGCCGCGCCTCCCAAGCTCTTGGTTCGATCTCGGTCCTTTCTTCGTCCCTCGAACAGGTCATCAACGCCAAACACAACAACAACGCCACTATTGACACAGACATCAACCGGCCAGCAATCGCTCGAGCGACTACCGTATGGTCGAAGAACCCCGGCAAGCGCGCGACTCGATGATGCAGAAACTCACATGGAGGGCCGTATAAACGCTATATTCAGACCGACAACTCAAGGAGCTGATGGCACGCGACCATCAACGGCGGCTGCAGGGCTTATGCGGGAAGACTCTATGGGCGACCTTTCTGATGCTCCCACTTACTTCACGGGGCCACCCCCACCCTCCTACCGGTCGCGCACTGGCTCTATCCTCACTATGTCATCGTTTGGATGCATCGATGGCATGACTCCCGCGCAGCGACAACTCAGCCAGCAACGAGCAGCACAGCAACGAGGTATGAAGGGGAAGATGAAGAAATTTGCTCGGGGCTTCAAGCTTTGATTCGACTAAGAGTGATTGTTTGTTGATGGATAACAAGGAATACTTTATGATTCATACCGAGGCAGTTCGGAGCGGGAGTATGAGATGGAAGCGTGAATACTCAAAGTTGAATTACGCATAGGCACGGCACGCCTACGAGATGAAGAGATACCCACGGCTACTAGAAGCAACGGAGCAAGCAAGGCTTGCGACGACCCTCATTCAGCACTCACCTAGACCCCCTGATCACGGGCGCACAAACAGCTGCAGGCAGTTGGTTGAAAAGAGTGCGCCAGGACGGTTCTCACGAAAATAACGAAGACGCGTGATTGGAGAGAGAGATATACTTAGATGATATGCATCATACTACAGAGGTAGCTAGCTAAATGTGATCAACATACTCTACGTTTGTTCGGGGTGAAGTTAGTGAGTTTATACTCAATCGAAGAGCTTCTCCGGTAGTGATACTGTGATGAGGAAGTGATAGCGACGAGTGATTGTAAGGATGCTGTAACTAATGCGGGTGGAATGCGGACGTTGCAGCTGTGTGACGTTGGACGGGCCGCGGTCAACCGAAAGCGGCATGGGCGCTCACCGCCTGCTCTTTTGATGATTTGGCGATGCACTCCACCAAGTCCAACAGATGTCATTGGGCCCAACGTGGCACCCGCTGTGCTACCCTCCATCGCTCATCTGCACGCAATTGAGCTCCATGGCCGCCCGCTGAGCAAGCACTGCAAGCTGCCAACACGACGAGACTCGCCTTGGCTGCTCCATTCCACACCACCAGCCGCTGGCCCGCAGCACCACTCGCAGCACCGACAGCCAAACAGCTGCCCGGACTCCGACCTGCAAAGACGCACCCGCAGCCGCACGGCCAAAAGTAAGCATGGCTTCTGCCGACGAAGCTCATTCGCGGCCCAAGAGGCCAGCCGCCATGACCAGACAGTCGTCGTCGCAGTCGCATATATCACAGTCGCCTTCCGAAGGCCATCAACGACCCGCCCAACACAAGGCCCAGCGCCATGTCGTCGGCCAGCGCGTGCAGAGGAACGCGTCCTTTGGCAAGAATCTGAACAAGCTGAGCAAAGCCGCGAAAGAAGTCCAACAAGCCGCGGAGCATACGGCGCGACATCACCGCAGGTCACAGTCCGGCACCTCCATCTCCGCTCCCAGCAGTCCTCGCCCAAGCTTCAAGCGCAATGCATCGTCAGGTGGCATTGTGAGGGTTACCCAGCAGACACAAGCGCAAGCCAATTTGCGCAAGAACCACTCGAGTGGGCATCTGGCGCGCCAGGGACATGCAAAGCACGCGGTGAAGTCGGCCAAGAGCGAAGCAGCATCAAAGCGCTCGTTAGGAAACCCCAACAGGTCGCGCCAGTCCTCACCGGAACCCCACCCCACCGTTCACTTCGACATGGCGAGCGACGAAGAGGGCGGTGACGATGGCTGGACCGAGGAGAGCGCCTCTCAATCACCCAATACAACGCGATCCAATACCCGCTCCAACTCTGTGATACTAGAAGCGCAACACAAGATTGCGCAGGAGAATATGGAGAACAACAGAGGGGAGCCATCACAAGTAGGAGTTGTTCAAGAACCACTTGCTCAGACAACTCAAACCCTTACTGACCGCACGCGGAGCAACACCAGAGCGAATGGTGGAAGCTCGCAACATTCACGGCCGCCAGACGCTGATATGATCACCTCACGACTTCTCCAGCGTAGTGCCTCTCACAACGTCCCCCCGCAAACCTCATCAGTCGCAGCGACGGTCGTGTCCTCATCGGATCGCCATAACTTATTAAGCCACAGCGCTGGCTCGACGCTCGTAGATACGCCAGGAAAAGATCTAGTATCGCGGTTTATGGACGGCGACGGCTCGGCTGGCACACCGAAAGACGGAGGGTACATGCCTTCGCGCGGTTCTGACAAGGGAGAAGGACACGAGCTCGATCAGAGTAAGCGGAATAAATCCATGCCCAATGTCAGCGGCGCAGATACACCATCAAGAACGCACCAGCGCTCGGGTACTAGCACTCCCACCAACCTACCACCGTCACGAACACAGCAGAAGCTCATGCTCCAGCGTGCGTCATCTAACATCGAACCACAGAAGCTGGTTCCTGTGACCCTTCCCCGCACTGGCGGTCCCAACTTCATGCACTCTGGTATACACTACAATGTCGACGGCGAGGGTCGACTTGACCCGCGCTTGCAGCAACAGTTCAACCACGTTGCAGTCGAGTACAAGGTGGTGCGAAGATACCGCAACCCCCTCGCAGATTCATTCGCGCGCATTCAGCAAACCCCTGGAATGTCGCGAAAGACGCGCATCACCAAATCGGCAAGTGCAAATGGGTTTGCGAACGTGCATGCTGTTAGCAATCTAAGCGCCAGTTTCAACGAGGCTGGCCTCGAAACGGATGGGGCAGGCTCGCGAAGATCGCGAGTCAGTTCTGAGAATGAGCACGGCCGCGGCAGGACTAGCCGCGACGAGGGCGACTATGAGGGCCGACAGAGCTTCGAGAGCGACCAAGGTCGAGGTCGAAACGAGGCCGTGGAGATCTGTCGCCGCCTGTGGGAGAGCGCCGAGGTGGTTGAAGCCGACTGAATGTTTTCTCGCTCATCAGACTTGGAAGAATTGATTGGGAGTAATGCGCCGTGCGCGTATGTCGCACGCGTGATGAAACAATGCTTGGAAGGTACGTGCACAAATCTGTGCTCTTTACCTCGCCTCGATCCTCGATGAGGCTGTTCGGAGGCTCGTGAGAGAGCCTAACTGAGTTCACGATGTTTGTCATAGAGCTAGGCGCACGGATGGAGTGGGGGAAGGGGCCTTGCTAGCCTTGCTAGGAGTAATGACACAGCTTACTGTTCAAGACTAGCCGGACCATGTCCTCTTTGGATTATGGCTAGAATTGCGACTGACCTTGCGCGTTACAGGCTTCGCGAACAGTGTCGTGATGGCGCGAAGGCGTCTCGAGGGTTGGCGCAACGGTCGGATTGTCTAGGGCTGGGGGTTGAGTGGAAGTGCGCCAGGGTTGCAATCACGGTGCGAAATCTAACATTTGTGGACGAGCAATTTGTACGATGAGGGCAAGGCTTGGGTGTGATCTGATCTGGGCCAAAGGAGGTACCAGCTGGACCTCCGTGCCACGGCCAATGATGATGGCTTGCCAATGGATCAATTGCGGCGGTTGATGAAATGAGAATCAATACTAATGGGCAGGGGTAGCTGCTATAGCCAATCACAGAGACGAGGCTTGGCTGGAGTAATGGTAATTTTATTCCTTCTGCCATGACCAACGCTTTTGTGTTCTCGTGTGTCATGTTGCAGTGCAGTCAGTCGGTGAAGAGTGGAAGACTGTCGTGCCAGCAGCGACATGCAGTCGGTTGCTGCAGGCCTCGGGGACGGTCGCGTGCTACAAAGGGTACTACTGCGCGGGTCTCACACGAGCGAGCAGCGCTACTGGTTGCCACAGCTGTTGAGGCTCTGCTTCTTTGTGACGACAGCAAAGCAAACCCACACGCGCAGACTCTTACCATTCTCTTCACAAGCTCTTTACAAGTTCTGCGATGGCATCTCCACACGCACCCTCGGGACAAGATCTGAACGGCTTCATCGCGGCGCTCCTTCGCCGGGCGCCAAGATGCTGTAACAAAGACATGCAGCGGCCGCACAACCACGTTGCCGCCTCGCCGTGGGACCGAGTCAGACACTAGACATTGGTTGGCCGTGGTTGGACGCTGTGCGATATGGCGACGGATTCATGGTTCCACGATGCCAAACGGTACCTGAGCAGAGTCACGGTGAGGACGCATCTGTTGGCTCCAGTCACGTTTTGCGCGCCCAAGAACCCAGGCAGACCAGGCCGCCGGCCCAGCGCGCGCGACTGCGGTTTGCTGCGCATGTTTCAGCGACTGTGCGCGGGCTGTGACGGTGGAACAGACGGGGTGTGAGAAGTGCAGGCGATGGAGGTATGTAGATGCGATAGCCTACCCCATACTCATAGCGCTCGTGTGTCAGATACGAGAGGACCTCGGGCGCATTCCAAGGTTGCCCTAGGAGACTGACTGACTGACGTCTCGTGGGCGATGCAGCCGTTGGACTCTGCTGGGTAAAGTGTGGGCCCGGGAGATTCCAGAGGCTCGAGTGCAGAGATTTGCCGTGCGTGCAGACAGACGCTACAGCAGATCGGCCGCTTCCCTGTCAGGCACCCGAGCAACGCCAGTGGGCCGGAGGGCCAGCAGTGCGGTTAGCGCCAAAGTGGTCGACCGAGATTGCGCCAGGGTCTGGGAAATTGCGCCTCATAAGAGGACGGCCCCCAGACGCCCACCGCTGGCTTTCTCCCCCCAAAGCACGCACAACCCAGTCGCTCTCTTAAGAACGCCCGTCGCACATCCATCTTCGAGCCTTGCTCACCCACGCTCTTTGCCAGCAAACAACAGACAAACCACTTTCATTCACCAAAGTCTACGACTATCACCACTCGCGCTCGCGCAACTTCCTGTCTCTTCTATCTCAGACAAGCACCCACACGATCCCGAGACCCTGTCTCAGACGACACACTTCCTGTCGCACGTTCTCACCACGCCCATCGGCCTCGATATCAACGCCTTGCGCAATCTTACAACGGTCTTATAACCGTTACCACTCGGTCGCACTCCTTCACTACCACCAAACACCACCACTACCAACAAGATGCGTTCTTTCCAGCAAGTCGTCGTCTTCCTCTTCGCCGCGCTCTTCGCGTGTGCCTTCGCCCAGTCTTCTGACGCCGCCTACGACGCCACCGTCTACGTGACGTCGACCGTCTATCGCGTCAACACGGTCACGCTGTCCGGCTCTTCCACCGGCAGCGTCGCCAACCAGACGTCCACCATCTCTGCGCCTGCGCACCCCACCATCGTCTACCCAGCCGGCAACACCACCGTCGCCATCGCGTCCACTGGCACCGCCACTCTCGCCACGGGCACTGCCATCCAGCCCAGCCAGGCGCAGTTCACTGGCGCCGCGTCGGCGCTGAACGCGAATGCGCTGCTCGCTGCGCTCGTGGCCAGCGTCGGCTACCTCGTCTTGTAAGACTGATTCGCGCGCGCTGCTGAATGCGTAGAGTAGCCTCGATGCCTACTACTTTCTCTGCTTCTTGCATACATTGCATTCATCTATCTATCTGGAAGCGCCTGGCCTAGGCACACTTGCGCTCAACAAGCTGGTCTCACAATCACGTCACTCACGAGCATGCCCGTTTCACGTCTTACCCTTCTACCCTTTTGTCTATTAGCCCCTTTTTAACCTACCACCACTTAAATAACTTTTTACCCCCTTTGGTTCGCTTCAAACACACTTCACACCTTACTACCTTACACCTTTTCTCTCTTTTGTCAGTTCTGGAATTGGTCCCCAAGACGGAAAAATGCGCGCGACAGGACGCTGCTATTCTTTGCGAATGCGATGGAACGGAGGGCTTTTGGAAAGACTGATTTGCCTGCGGCAAACAACACCTCCCTACTTCACTTCCTACAGACCACGACAAAGACCTTGCCTGGCTATTTCTCTGGTGGAGCTGGAGTTTGGAGATACCCCCTTTTACTTTGTGAACTCGACTTGATTCGAGATTCACTACTTCGTTTTATGTATTTTGGTTTGGAGTACTTAACTTGTATGGAGACCTTTGTTGGAGAGATTTGGTGTGATTATTTTGTTGGAGAGATGATCGGGATGGAATACATGGAACCAGCTTATGCGCTGCTGCTGTTTCGGTGGAAATAGAGCAGTGCGACAATGTCTTCTTTCTGGTTACCCATAGTTGTGTCGTTGGGCTCTACATAGCTAATGTTTACTACTCAATGAAAAGTTCTTCAGAAATATTGCTTGTTCCCATCACACGTTTGTCGCTGTATTTTTACTTCTCTCCTCAACCTGTCTGCCTACTCAGCGTACTCAGGACACCCATTTCGCCCACTCTCCAACAATTCTCCCTCAGAGCCTTCTTCAAACCTTGCGCCGCGCGTTCCCAATACAACCATTACCCTCACCACACACAATGTCCCTTATCCCCAGTGGTGGCGTCCGTCCGAACAAAGAAACTCTCACCCACCTACCCTGTACCCACTTATTCCTCTACAGAATCCTACGAAGCCCCACTGTTCCCAGCCACTAGCGCGCTTGGTAGTTACCTGACCTAACCTGGACTACTCTTTACCACTTTTCTTTGTTCTCTCTTTACTAAGCCAGTTACTTCCCGCTTCAATAGCCCGTGGGTGGGCCGAGGATTAGGCAGCCTTGCTCCGATGGGTAGGTGGATGATGGGTACTACGTACCGTTCGGAGGTTTACCCGATGTGGACTGCAGCTTTAGGTGGTGGGTTCGGTCTGGGTGTGCGATGATTATGGTATGGTATGGTATGGTAGTTACCGAACCGAAGAAAGACCGCGGTTTGGGTTGGGAGATGGAGTAGAGTAGGGGTGTGATTAGTAAGGTGTAGGTAGTGAGGTGTAGAAAACTGTAGGAGCTGTAGGTAAAGGAGGTATTTCTAAAGTTCCCAACGCAGCGTCATGTCCACCTAGCGCCAACATTTCTCAGCCCCTGTGTCCATCATTACCGAGAACTTACTCCAGTGATATTTGTCGCTGTTGAGGTGAATCACTGGAAACTCTATGATGCACGTAGTCGGACCGCTTGGAATACATGTTATCGGATAATGGAACCTATATTGGTAGGTAGTAGTCCCTCGCTCCTTTAGATGATGCCTATCACTGCTCACTGCAGTGTCCGTAGTTAGGTAAGGGTTGTCTGTGGTCACATATAAGGTCTTTAGCAAATTCCTAAATCGCTTCCCTAAGTCATTCTAGATATGGCTGATTGGTGCAAGGGTTGAATTGCTTTCGATAGAACTTACGCCCCAGTCGTGCAGGTACGCGAAGAATTACACAAGCTAGCATAAGGCGGAAAACTAAAGAAACCAAAAAGTTGGCAAAGCTTCTAGGAGTAAGACAGCATAATGGAAGCATTAAAATGTGTGACTTGAATTCTGTTTGGTTGGACTTAGAAGGCACCCACAGTTATGTGACGTAGCTCTTTCCATGAATGATCGACCTGTAGTTGCATAAGGCTGGCTTCGGTAACAAAACTTCATAACAGCCTTGACTTCTTCAGACGGCTGTTCTAACTGCTTGGCTGGGCCAATAAACTGTAACCTACCAAGGTTAGGTTAAGTGGTATCAAGTTAGATACAAAGGGGTGCAAGGCGTAAAAGGCCCCTGTACGGCCTCCCATTACCTATATCGAAAAGCACTAGATAGGAACTATTACCTTACAGGGTTTTCATCATCCGGTCGATTCAATTTACGATTCAAATGTAAGGGTATCGCATTGTTGGTGACTGGGGATGACTTGGGAAAGAGATGATCATAGCCCTATCATGATTCACGAATCAGAGTCAAAGCAACAAATTCACACGTGAAGTGTAAGGCGGAGGCGGTCTGAATATATAGCATTGTCTCGAGGAGGAAATGGATGGTCGCGCGCGTACACGACGAGCCGACAGAAACTGTGAACGACGTCCCGAACTGATCGCATGTACCTAGTTAGCTGCCAATAGGTAATCCCCTTGAAGGCCTAACGGCGCCACACCGCATATTTGGGAGATCAGGCACGCTCGTGAGATGGAACAGGTTAAGGTTGCGGTTCGATGGCAAGGCTACAATGCGGCAGCATGCTGCGAGGGGAACACAGATCTCTACGTGCTGATTGGACACGGTGGCGGTACACCCCGCTTAGGCCTGACATCACGATATGAGGACCAGTGATTACATGGAGGACTCATTTCGACCCGTACATACCATTATTGTTTCTAGTTTTCCCTGCACAAATTCCAGCGATCTTGTTACGCCGAAGTCTCACATCAGCCCGAAAGAGGCGCTTCTAGTCATATTGAATTTGCAGCCCAACAGGCATATTGAGTATTGTGAGACCCTTTCACGTGACGCTAGTCTAAAGGGCATCAATCTTCAGCTCGCAGTAGAGAACTGGAAGGCATTTTTGGCAATTTCCGGTGCGCCATCTATGACTTGACGAGTGTATAAAAGCTCCGACATCTGTGACTTTTCGTCTCATCTCTACCTGTTCAGCAAATTCAGATTATCATACAGTCTGGAAAAATCTTTCACTTCGTTTCGTATATCCCGTGTTTTGCGAGCTTTCCAAAATCTCGCGCGTCCGGAAGAAGAACTCAAGATGGCTATGACGTCTCTCACTACCTTCATATCGTTTGCCCTCATGGCACACGCGCAAGCCAATATCCCCATATACCCCATCACGCAAGTCGACCAAACAGCTGGGACGGGTTATTTCTCGGATCCGTTTCATGTGCCCTATCAGTACAACCAGGGCATCTACATCTCGGGCACCACGCACAAGTATCTGGAGTGTGGAACCTCTCTCCAGCCTGAATGTGCATCTTCAAACCCTGATTCATATGCCAACGGTCCGGCCTTGAAGCAAGCGGCGAAGGACGCTAACATTACCATCTGCGGTGCTGCCGGGATCCACCCCTTCCAAAGCGGGTCTGACGACACCCGCTCGTGGGATGCGCTAGTAACGCTACATGTTCAGGATAATCCTGACTGTAAAGGCATTTCGGGCTGGAGCGTCATTGTACACGCACACCCGGAAAACGCATCGGAAGTGGACACGCCTCCAACGTCCTGGATTGGGGACAAAGCGCTGATCGGATCCTTCTCGGAAGACGTCGATGCCAATTACGACGGGAAGTATTTCCAAACACCAGCTGGAAAGCTTTACCTTGTTTACCAGAAGCAAATATCCGAGGAACCTAAACGCGATGGTGTCGTCGCATGGCCCATGGACAATCCAACGACCAAAACGCCCGGCAGCAACTACACCATCCTTCTGCTCCCCGATGAGAATTTGAACTCTGAAAACTACATCGCTGGCAATGACAGCTTTAAGCTCATCGAAACGGGCAACATACGAGCTATCAATGGCAAGTTTCTTATGGCCTACTCTGTAGGAGCGTACAATCACAAGACGTACAAGCTAGGGATTGCCTACTCGGACACGTTCCTACCGGCCAATGACCAACAGTACCGAAAGGTGATGAAGAACAATCCGGACCATGTCTGGAACTCACAGGCGGATAAAGAGGTGTATTATCTCCTGCAGGCTGATGCGCCGCATGATGGCTGGCATTATGTGGGCGATCAGGTTCTAGCGCCGGGTGTGCCTACTGTTGCAAAGATTGGTCCTAATGACGGCTGGGTGTTGACGTTCGCTGGGTATGACCCTGATGATGCTCCACCGGCCAGCGATGAGGGGAATAAATTCGATGCTGGACATCGCAGGCCGTACTTCATAAAGCTCAACGTTACTGTGCCGGCCAATCCTTCGGTCAAGCAGGCGACCGATGCGGAGATGCAGGACTGGATCACTCCTATCCACGGGTAGACTTGGTGAGATGGGACCGTGTTCGTTCAGACTGTACTGAAAAAGGTGTCAGCCCAAGTACTCGACGGTCATGGTCGATTGTCATCGGACGTCTTTGTGATGGATTGAATGGTTCTAGATATTGTTATTGTATTCAACCAGGCCTTCTCATTGAGCTGCAATCAGAACAATATCCTAAAGCAGTTCACACCAATGAATCCTCTAGAGAAACAAAATCCGCTAGATATAAGGTTTCCCTCTTTAATCACTATCTCCTCTGTTCAAGTGTGCGGATCACCATTTCCATTATCAACTCGTCATAGGAAAGCTCATACACAGAACGTCTAAGCCCCTCATCTTCATCTATCAACACCGTCTCTCAAATCCACCGACGGGACGTCAGAAAAGCTCCCGACCTTTCCAGGCAGTCGAAATGCATCCACTGCGCCTCTGTCCATCCACTGCTATTCTGGTTGGTACTCTGTGCTCTGGTATCCGCCGGATTTCGGTCTAAAGTCGTCAGTACACGTCCTCGCACCTAGCATGCAGCTACCTACGTAATTCGCTTTCTTTCACAGTGATATCCATCTCCGATCCAAGGTATTTGATCTCATACAAAGTTCGCCTTCTATCAGGAGACTTGTTGAAAACCTCGAGCTCCAGCTGCGCCACGTCAAACGCCTTGAAGTACTCCATGACCTTGCTAATGATGCTCGCTGCTTGGTCGAATATCTCGGATTCCTGAGTATACTCAACACGGCTGTAACCTGAGATTCGAAGATGCTGGATTCTTCCGCTGGTACTTTGGTCCCTGGCTATAGCTGTAGCCAGCATTTTCAAGTTCTTGTCTGCAGACGTGCGGTCCATGGGCCTGGGCGGATTTTCGTAAGACCCGAAACTGTCGACGTGAAGCGCCATGCGGGATATCTTTGAGAGATCGAGCAGAGGGGACTGCCGGTATTGCTTTCGTTCGCCCAGCATATGGCCATCCCAGAACCACTCGGCTTTGTAAACGAACTGTTCGAGCGCTTCGTAGAGGACCTGCTTATTGCAAAGCAACCACCAGGGCATACGTCCATCCAGACGCTCGATTGAACCGTATCCGAAGTACCCTACGTTCATCTTGTAATATCCTTCATAACGCAACTGGAGTGAGAATCGGCCAAATGGTGTGCTCGAGACATTCAGAGCCGGTTTCGTCTGCCAGTAGTAGTCGTAGACCATATCTCGGACCTCGCGTGGGAGGTCGAGGAAGGACGTCTTGCGTCGTTGCCCGGCTATTTGAGGATCTCGTGCTTCTGTAGGATCCTCTTCGGTGGTCGGAATAGCCTCAAAAATTTGACGCATTACGTTGACACCCCGTGCTGGCTTCACTGGTATGTTCTTTCTGGAGGCCGCCATGGCATAAGTATTGTTCATCGTTGTCTGCAAAGGTTGACTTCTGTCCGCAAGATAATCGTCTTACGGCTGATAGGGGTGATTTGTCGGAACTATGCGTATGCACGAGATGAGACTCAGTTGCGTATACAAGAAGAGCTTGATTGGTGTGTCCAGTCTGTTCGGTGTTCCCTACATCTTCACTTATACAACATTGATGCCTGGCAGTGAGGCTGCAAGGTGCAAACGCGGGCTGTCTCTAGCGACCACACCACGCCAAATGCCAACTCCATCCTGGCGAAAAGTTTAGTGTTATCGTAATTGACCAGATCAAGCAAGCACTGCCACTGACAGAGAATACGAGGCAGAGTTGCTGGTGGTGGTGATGCAGGGTGAGCTAGTTGAGGCTAGCTTCAGCGCCTCCCAATTGGTGACTTTCGGCCCGGCTTCTCGGAGGGGTTGAAGCGACATCAGTGGGTCTCTGCGCATCATACACCGGTCGACCTAGCCTCGGGATCGCCCTCACAAGCACTCGTATGGCAGACCTGGGGTACAAAAGGTCCGTACTGGAGTCGTCGCAGAGATGAGAGACAGGCCCACTTGTATACAGAAGAGTTGTTCCCGATCCCGACGCCTATCCAGCGACCGTTCGGACAACGTCAACGTGTACACGTGTACCAACGATCATGCACACATACACTTCGTAGGATCATTTCGACAGCTAACAAAGCTACCGAAAGCGTTTGGACAGAATTTCACAATACGCGCTACTCAGCATATACCGAGCATAGCTTTTATTTCATATAACACTTGTACTACCTGAGAAATGTGCCCGAGCTGATCGTCAATTGGCAATGGACTTCGTTAACAGAACTTTCGCATCCAATCTACAGCAAGCCGTTTGTCTATTCCCCGCCTGTAAGTATCACTGGCTCGACCAATTGCCTCTTTCATGATTGAGAGAGGCTTCAATCCTGCACGAAAACGGTGTGCGCCATGCATAACCCCACCACACCTCCACACAGCCTTGCTGTAGGTCTCTCACCGGTAGCAGAGCCTGATCTTGGGTATGATCACAGCTAGCTTTTACCATTCTTTGCAGCTTCCTGCTCGACAGACACTTACTCCATTGCAATGGCGGGTTTTGGATTCTCCCTCGGTGACATTGCCCTCGTAACTAATTACGCGTACACGGTATACAAGTCTTGCAAGAATGCCGGAGATGCGTTCAAGTCTATCAGATTGGACGGTAAGTGACGCACTCATCGAACTGAAAGATATCCACTAACATTCCTATTGCACAGTAGCGTCACTGCGCTCGCTCCTACTTGTGTTAAACGATGAATGCACCAACCCTCATTCATCCGTGCATCAGCTTCGAGCTTCGCGGAGAGTCGAACTCGAATCCCACTTACAAGGATGCAAAGCTGATCTTCGCGAGGTGAGGAAGATGTTGCATCGCTACCGATCACTAAAAACGACCGGTGCGCGTCGCCGGGACCGCCTATCTTTCACTCCTGGGAGGCAAGCAGAGCTACGAGAAAAGATCAACGCACATTCGGCGCGGTTGCAGCAATTCATATCCGGCATGAGCGTGGGATTTTCCACAAGGGTCGAGAGTAAAATTGATACCCTGTTATCACTGCTGCAATCGCCTCAACCCGGACCTAAGATACACCTTTTGTCAGGTCAGGACGTTCAGATGAAGTTGGAAGCAATTCATCGCGACATCCTAGCGGGTAGGCGTCATGTGTTTGCAATTAACGATGCAGATGCAGCTGTCGATATAGAAGACGAGGTCCTAGGAGACGATATGACCGAAATCGATGTTGACCTTACCCAAGAAGTATCTGCTTTCATGGAAAGGGTTCGCCCAGACGCAAGTTACCAAACGAGAGACCATACGACTCGCCCCAGAGGAGAATATCCACAAGATTCGCTGCGGAAGTTTAGTCCACGAAATGGTAGGACCTATGACCCAGCAAGTCACAATCCTGGAACCCCCAGTGCGTCGATAGCCTACGAAGTTAGATTGATGGCATGGACTCTGGAGACGCGCAACCAGGCAATAGTACAGGCATCAAAAGCTATCCCGGCTCGCCACGAGCCTACTCAGACACCCCTAGCGGTACAACACAGCCCACAGTGCACTTGTATTCCGGAGAAAGCTCGGACAGTCCTCGACCTGCCGCGCGAAGTATCAAGCACATCAACTGGAAACAGACTGCAACCAAAAGAGGACGCCAAGACTATCATCGATTTGCGCAGCCTCGAACCAGTCAAAGGAAACAACGCCTCGGAGACATATCATTGGCAACCGTCATCAAAGTCATGGAGTTCACATGAAAAGTCATTCTTGACCGCATTCGCCGAATGCTCAGGAAACGAGCCAACCTGTGATGTTGCCGAGCATGTTGTGGAACTACAAATCTCCCTAGAAGAGGTCTTTACTGGAACCGTCCGTGGTGTCAAACTTCGACGAAATCTTCTTGCTTTTGGAGCCGGTGAGCAATTTGTTTCCGGAAAAGCTAGCTGCAGTGTGCTTGTCAAGAAAGGTGTTGCAGATGGTCACATGATCCGATACGTCGGGCTCGGTAACCAGCACGAGGATTCAACCGAAGATGTTGTCTTCATACTAAAATACGTACGTCTCTAAGCATAAAACAGATTTCATGTTTATTATATACTGAAGATTGCAGCGGGAAAACCACATATTCCACCGTCGCGATAGATATAGCTGTGGAACGCTCTTTCATACGATAACGTTGTCCCAGTCGGAGGCACAAAACGGCTGGAAACGAGAACTCGCACATCTCGACGGCCGCGTCCTCGAAATGTGGGCAGAAGGTGCAACGAACCCAGATCATAGGTTAATGCTCGAAGGCTGCGGTCTACCACGTTCATATTTCTTGACAGTCAGAGGATCGCTCTGGATATACGTATCTGTCAATGATGCCAAGGGAACGGATGCTCAAAAGGTTGAAGATGAGGAGAAGAACCTTGCCCAGACCGGCGAACCATTCTGCGCACGCTGGAGAGGTAGTACTAACATTTTCATGTCTCTACCAAAACACTACAACCTGCATGGTAAACGACGCCGGTCCTCGCAGATATACGGCTAGGATTGCTCTCTTCCAAGATTAACTTGGTTATTAGTCTACCACTGCCGCCAGCAGACGTTCACGCCTCATCCACGCCAGCTGACAAGCTTAGCATTTAAAATATCAATCTTACTTTCCGATAAGCTTCCCAACATACTCCGCAACAGCCAACATCTTCTCCTCCTGCAGTCTCCGCCCCACAATCTGCAAACTAACATGCGCGCCATCATATATCTCGGGATCATCTGTTCCCATCATTAGCACTCACTCACTCATCTCATCTCACGTGGAAATAAAAACTTACAATCATCCTGGACCTTCTTATCCTGCTCATCAATAGCCGTATACGCGACCTCCTTCTCATCCACATCTTTGTCAACATTCGTAACCGGCACAACAACACTCGTATAATCGAGGATATTAACCCACGTCGAATACCCATAGTAACTATACCGACCCGGCCGCGCAGCAGGCCACGGTGCAAGCGGACTAATCACCGCGTCTACGGGTTTTCCCGTATCCGTCTTGCTCACCGTGCTATTCCAATAGTCGAGATACTCCTTCTTCAACCTCCGCAGCTCGACATTGTTCGCCGCGATGTCACTGGCAGAAAACTCCTTGTCAATCTCGTTGAAGAACTTGATCTGCGCGGACATGGGCTCGCCGGACAAGCCGAAGGCAGCGCGTGCATCTGCGCCGCCGTCGTAGATCCACGTCTTAAAACCCGTGTCCTGCAAGTCTTTGTGTGAGGGCGGTGTCCAGGGGATCACTTCGTGGCCCGCGGCTTGCAGCGCTTTGACGACGATATCTAGCGCTCTGCGGACTGGCGGCGTGGGATTCACAACACCGTCACTCGCTAGCAGGCCAAAAGTTAGTTTATCTCCTCCTGTCATAATCTCAGCCTCCTGCTCGGGACGCCAGGGTATCTCGTGCACCAGGGGGTCGACGAGCCATGGGCTTTGGTCCAGCAGGGTTTTAGTGACGAGGCGCAGTGATGCGATGTCAGGGCCCAGGGGCCCAACGACGGAAAGAATGGAGTTTTGGCCGTCCATGGAGTTTGCCATGCCGTGGTAGGGGAGGCGGCCCACCGAGGGGCGCAGCCCGTAGAGCCCGTTGAAAGCGGCGGGGATGCGGATCGAACCCCCTATGTCGGTGCCGAATCCCACTGGTGCTGTGGGAGCGTCAGTCAGTCAACTTTATCGATCAATTCACGTCACATCCGACAACACGAAAAAAAGATGGCAGACAAAGGTGGGTGTGGGAAGACTGAAACTAAACTTACACCCCCCAATCCCAATCAACGCGCCCTCCCCACCCGAACTTCCTCCCGCCGTCAACCTCCTATTCTTCGGATTAAGCGTATACCCAATAATATTATTCACTGTCTCGCCACTCATCAGCGTATGCGGCACACTCGTCTTACAATACAGCACGGCCCCGGCCTTCCTCAGCATCTTGACCATCTCGCTCTCGACGACTTTCTCCTTGCCCGTCCCCTTGCGGCCCTCAAACGTGCCGATCCAGCCAACGTAGCCCATTGTTGTTTCGACGTCGGCAACGTGGAATTGGTCTTTGAGGGAGACGGGGACGCCGTGGAGGGGGCCGAGGGTCTTTTTGTGCGTGGCGTAGTAGGTGTCTAGGTTCTTTGCGTTTTGGATTGCGGCGTCGAAGAAGATTTCATGGAGGCAGTGGAGCTGGGGAACATGTTAGTGTTCGTTTTGCGCGAACGACCCGCAGACATATAGTCTCCTCCGCAGGAAGTGTTTTTTTGGTAGATTATTGTACGAGGACGTACCAATTGGTGCGCTACAGCAGCTCGATGGCAAAACGCCCTTGTAACCTCCTCAGCGCTCCAAACTCCTCCACCCACTTTCTTCGCAATCTCATCCGCGCCACACTGCGTAATCTGCACCTCCTCTTGCGTCAAGTACTGCTTCACATACTCAGTCACGTCGACTTGATCCTCCACGGACGGTATATTCTCAATTCGCCATTCTTTGGGTATGGCCGCGAGAATGGATTCGCGCTTTTGCTGGGCGAGGGTTTGCCAAGACGGTGTTGACGACGACGACATGATCGAGTGGTGGGTCTGTGAGCTTTGAGCTTTGGATTGACTATCTAGGGAAAAGTGGACGAGTCTGGCGCGCTATATAAGACGAATTGGAGTTGTGGAGAACTGCGCCGGGATTAAGGATGACGCATTCATGGTTGACAAACCCGGGTGAGTGGTGACAGGCAGTTATCAGAGATCTGCGTCTGTCGTCTGGTGTGTTAGGTATTAGCTCACTTTCGATACCGACGTGTGTATGATAGCTTGATAGCTAATAGCCGTGGAGGTGGGGTAGCTCCAACAGCTCCGACAGCTCCAACAAGCTCCAACAGATGCAGATAGGCGCCTTCCACATTGGTAGAGCTGCTGAAGTGGGGCGGAATCCATCCGCTCGTCGTTAATAGAAGTCATTGGTTGAATCATGGTGCGATGTCAGTAGTAAAACTGGCGAAGCTTGGAACTGATGAGAGAGAATAGGGTACATTTTAAAAAGGAACGTCAAACTTCATCACTGGCTATATAGGTATCGGAAAGTAAGAAAAGGCTCGGAGCGAACCCTGAGAAGCTTCAGAACTTTCAGACGCCATGCAATGCCCATCGAAGTCAGATGAAACGAAGCGTTGGTGGTTTCACCGAGCGGAGATCGTGCTGAAGGTATCCGTGAGGTCGTTGAAGTGATGTGTACCAATCTAAATATACGGAGAACATATGGTATCTTTTGTGGGAGCAAGCGGACACAAGAAGGAAAAGAAAGCATTAAGCGCACGAAGAACTGTTGACTCAGACGGTTTCCACGTAGTTGCTATATATATGGTTAGTGGTTCAGATTTATCGATATAAATGTTAAACTGATCATACCTTGGAAAAATACCTTCCCTGTCGCCCACTCGACCAGTCCACCAGTCTGTCTCGTTGTCCGTCCTTTTGAGGATCGTGATGACCTCGCCCTTTTTGAAGCCTAGATCGCCAGGCTGGTCCGCATCGAAGGTGAACTTTGCAATGGCCTGATCCGACTGCAGACCTGCCTTCTTCTGACCGAACACTGGTTTTGGAGCAGTCGGTCGTCCAGGCTTCGCGCGGTCACTAAAAGAGTAGTCATCGCCAAATGTTGACGAGCGACTTCGAGAGTCCATGCGGTCGAAAGTCTCATTAGGGTTCGCGCGGGTAGAGAATGAGCGGTTGATTCCACCTGCAGATGCCGGTTGCCGGTCGTACACGTCGTCTTGCCATGTCGATGCGCGTTTGGGACGGTCGCTGTACTGATAATCGTCGTCCTGGCCCACAGAGCCTGTCCGGTCCCTTCTAACGCCTTCACCCATTGCGGAACCTCGACGACCCTGCCATACTACGTTGTCGTGCGAATCGTCGTATACGGGAATGTCGTTGTACATTGCGTCATTCGAGACATTGGCAGCGCCTCCTACACCAGCAAATACTCTCGAGTTGAGAATGCGCAGTAGTGGCTCAGCAGCGGGGGGTGGCGGAACCTGACCACTGAGAAGCTCGCGCGCTGTCCAGCGACGGCCGTACAGCTTCTCGTTTGCGTCTCTTCGCTCGATAATGCCGCTGCCCTCCAAACTGACACCAGCGAAAAGTCCCTTCGTCTTGCTGTAACTGAATATGCCTGCAACGCCCTTCAAGCTTGCTGCTCCGGCTGCTTCCGCGTTGCGCCCAACTGGTCCCGCTGCAATCGACACATTGCCTCCCAATGTCAATGATCCTGCCTGTGCAAATGTCCTGACTGCTGACGCATCGTTGAGAATGAAGACGAAGTCGGTGAGTTCGAAGCCAATCTGTCCGCCGAAGCCGCCGCCGATTGTGCCGATAGCTGAGGGGGCTGACCACGATCCGTCCGCGAGCCGAGCAACGACGACACCTGAACCGAAACGCGCGGTGCCGAGAAAGCCAGCTTTGAAGACTGTAAGAATAGCAAGGCCCTAGGTGAGCCCGTGTTAGTATCTACATTGCGGTGCTTGCCAGCTTCGTGCATTCAGGCAGCTCTCGGCGAACCTGAGCACCACGCGGGACAGGCGGAAAGCTGCAGGAGGTGTTCTTACCTTCGCATTGGCAAGAATATTCGGTGGTATGATCTTGTCGGGACCAAAGGCTTGTCGTGGGTCTACAAAAGACGCGAGAATCTTTCCTGTCTTCCTGCACTCGCCTGTGGGGAGGTGAGAGCTGTCAGCGACGTCACCGGATAGCCAAGCCTTGCGGAAATATTAAGCCAGAGCAAGACTCACTCCTCATAGAAGAGGGCAGGGGGTTGTTGAGACCGATACCCATGGTGGAAGTTGTACAAACAAACAAGAATGAAGTTTGTGGATGTGGAGAAAGAGCGCGTCGCTGCTGGTTAAGCTGCTGACGGAGGTGGAGGGGTTAGGTAGAGTTCGGCGATGACAGAATGTGGCCGTGGCTCAGCAGACACGACGCCTGCTTGTCCGCTTGGCCTTTGACGCGCAACGCTATTTCTCTTCGTCCTTCTGCTTCGATTACTCTTCAAACACACGCGTTTGGTAGCTTACTCGCTAAACAATCGCGACATGCATGTCTCATGGCAATGACGTCGTGAAACATTTGGCCTATGGTACGGTACAGTCGCAGATCCACCCGAGACAAGTACCTTCACTATACTGTGGCCAATCATACCTGGCTAAACGATGACCTTGGCACACTAATCTCACCATCCTTTATCGCCTCTACACAGTACACAGCAAAGCCCCAGCGTCGTCAGAGTACGGACACCAAGACTTCATTGTGCGGTTGCGCCTCGCTCGGATCCGAGCATCTTAAGCCCGTGGATGGATTTGGCTCGTCATGAAAGACATCCAAGGAAAAGAGATGTAGTGTTGAATTAATAACATAGCATCATTATTCAACTCTCAGGAACGACAGCCTTGGCAGATTGAATTCGAATATTTTCGCTTTCGCGTGCAGTCGAGAAGGTAGGCGGGTGAACAGATTCTTCACCATCAAGGCTAGGGGAGGCATGTTGCACCTTCATCAAAGAAACAACTAATTTAGACCCGAGTATGTCGAATGCTTCTCTCATCATGAATCCGCGAACCAGATAGCAAGACTCGACTTAACCATCGCGTAAAGGTAAGACTGTGCGTAATACCATGGTTGTGCCTTCCTTTGCTATCCAAGGCCACGTCTCCTCTACTTGCCAAATATTCGGGCCTGATAGGATACCGTTCAGATGTAGCATGTTGCCAAAAATTATCCCGAACAAAAGACGAGAGAGACAAGCAACCAGTACTATTGCTATTGTCCCGGCGATACGAACTAGAGACTGTTGAAGCGCGCTAGGGCACCAGAATCCCGGTCGCGTTCCGAGTCCCTTCGGGGCACAACTTCGTTTGCTCATCAACCTCATCGCGCCATGAACGACCAGCCGTCGCCTCTAGGCCGCATGGATGACGAAAGGAGGTCCTCGTCGCCAAAGCGAAAGAAGATACGTCAAAAATACGCACCAAAAGCTTGTACGTCGCGATTTCTGTTGAATTTAGGACTCCCGAGGCATGGGGAGAGATTCGATGCTGCATTCCGATAGTTCCGCGGTGGTTCGATGGATACTCACTGCGCAACGACAATTCGATGATAGATGGGAATGTAGCTGACAAGTGCATCTAGGTGTCTCGTGTAGACGGTCGAAACTCAAGGTGCGTTGCTGCTGTCGCTTGCTGCTCTTCGACATTGCCCCTTGCACCTGCCGTTCCGCGCGCTCTTGCACTTCGCTCATGCGCAGCTTCCCCAAGTCGCAGCATGGAGCTTACATCCAGCATCATGATAACATCAGAAGGAGCCACCGCTAACAAAACCACAGTGTAGCGGAGAAAACCCCTGCCAGCGATGCATCGACAATGGAAAACGCTGCTTCTACTCAGAAGACCAGACAGCCGCCGAAGCTTTGCAGAATCTCAGTCGACCCATGCCCGCACAACCACACACCGCAGCGCCTACCAACGGAAACAACCTCTCGCGAAGGAACATAATACCGCGCCACCAAAGTACTGAGAGAAGGGCGAGTGATGCAAGCGTGCTCGGCTTGTCAATGGAGTCCCGAATGGCTCGCATTGAGACGATGATGGAGGCCCTTATACACGAGCGAGGCATGACCATGACCCCAATGGGGAGCATTGAGCGCGAGGAGAACGGCAGTGATGGGCTGCGGAGCGAGGCTGCGTTTGCGATGCCACTGCTTGATCCTATCAATCCTGCACTTGCTCAGATGGAGCAGCAGTCCGATATGCAATATGAATCGCCAGCCGACTGGAGGTGAGTGTTGCTTTACTCCAACCTGCTATCAATCCCTCGCATCGCTAATCGAGTCGTCATGCTTAGGCTCCCTCATCCATTCGAGGAGGCTCGTATGGGGAGTACTGGAGCGCCCGTTACCATCCGCTTAGGCCATCGTACTCTACCATTCCCCCCGTTTGTCGAATACAACAAATATGTGAACCATTTCTTCGGTGATACCCACCTGCGGTACCCTTGCATTGAAGAAAGCGAGTTCCGTGCGTTCGGTGCGCGCATCTTGGCTACTAGCGTTGTGCAGCCAGACGATACGTATTCCCTCACGCTCAACTACGTCGTCTTCGCCTGCTGCGATGTTCTGATGAAGACACTGCCACAAGCTCCAGGTGGTCCTCATGGATGGAGCTGGTATCAAATAGCTGATGGTTTACTCGACAAAACCGCACTGCTCACTGGCACGGGTGGTCTGGCCCTGGTTCAGGTTTTGCTATTTCAAGTAGGCTTTCCGAATCATCGTGGCATGCATACATTAACAGTAGCTGTAGGCCTTGTACTTGAAGTTTGCCGACATTGGAACCTCAGCCTACACAACCATTGGGCTTGCTAGTCGGCTATCCCTTCAGTATGGTCTACATCAACAACGCTCACTCTCGCATCTCAATCCAGAACAACTATACACCCATATATCTGTCTTCTGGAACGTTTTCGTTGCTGATCGCTTCATCTCCCTATCGTGCGGGCGACCATACTCGATCCGCGAGCAGGATATCGACGTTGGGCAGCCTGCGGAAGTATACATGAAGGTCAGTTTGAATGCGGTGACGTTTCATCCGCCTCCTATTAGCCTACTTATGTTTCTGACTCCGATTAGGTCCCTCTGCATGCTAAAACACCCGTCAATGGCCACCCAAGACATCATTTCAATCTCTACATGGAGTACATGATTTCTTTGGCTACTCGTGCCGGTCGCACTTGGGACGCAGCCGTCATCGGGAAGTCGGCAAGTGACATGCTCGATGGACATAATAAAACTGCAGCAGTCGCGGCCTCGTCGGAGATTGCTCGACTCTTCATAACCGAGCTGCCTGGTGAGCACGTACAACCTGGGGTCGAGCCAGAGGCATATGACATGTCGGTGATGATTCTGAACTACAACAACATCACGCTCTTGTTACGCCATCGTGAGATGACGTCGCTACAGTACGATTACAAGTGCGCCTGTGAGTTCAGCGACCTGGCCATCGACTCAATATCTGAACTTCGTATCTTCCTCCCTGGGGCAGAACGCCTGCCCTTCACAGAAACGCAACGGGGCTTTGTACAAACTATCATCTCCTCCACTGCCGGTGTTCTCCTCGTCTTCTGCGCCCTGCTCGTGCGCGACCTCTCAACTCCCGAACTGAATCTTCAACAAGGCTACCTAACATACATCAAGGGTGTTCAAGACGGCTTCGAACTGCTAACCGCTTTGAAACCGCACATACCCTATGCGAGAAGGGTGCTGGAAGAATTCGCCCCGCTGCGTTATGTGGTGGAAAATGTTATTGAGGAATTTCCGATGAGCTCCTCCTCGCATGCTGGTGCGTTCAGCGTCGTGGAAGCGCTTATTCCCCCTAACATCGTCGACTTGTTTCCCTATCGCCCTCTGACACCACCCTTGGACACTGGATATCACTACAATACCGAGCTTGGCAAGAACGGGAAAGGGATATTGTGGCTCTGCTGAAGATCCACGACAAGATATTATAAAAATATTTCAAGCTGCTAGAATTGCTTGGCGGCTGCTGCTGCTTGAATCTGTATATTAGGCGTTTTGCTCTGGGATGGGATTTGTATTACTTCCCTTTTCCTTGTATATTCGACTGCATAGATACCCCCATTGCACAGCGTAGAGCCAAAATATAACCTGAGGCTCAATGCAATATCAGAACAAAACATGCTCTTTGGCTCATACCTTTGTTCGCCCATTGCGAGTAGTATCGAATGGGGCCATGTCCGATGAGAATGGGTAAGACTACTACTACTCTCTCTCTCAGCAACAACACAGTTAGTTCATTGACCCTTGAAACCATAAAAGTACATATATGCTCAGACCATATCACTAGTCCCCGCCACCCTCCTGAAGCCCCGTCCCACTCCTACTGATCTGCTCCCAGCTATCCACTCGTTCGACTTCTTTTACTATCGACCCTTCTTCCCTTCCTCCACCACTTCCTCCTCCACTTCCTTCCCCTCTCTCTTGCGCCTTACTCCTCAAAGCCGCCTCCGTATTCACACCCACTGCTCCCATGCTTCCTCGAGGCGTAACATCCTTCAGCTCAATTGAAAGCTCAAATCGATTCTGAAACCTCGTCTCGTATTCCTGTGAGAAGAGGTGGGGTGATGGAGGCGCGATGCGGCGGATGCTAATGTCGACTTGTATATGCGTCACTGGCACTTCTGTGCCCTTCTCCTTGTCTTTCTGCTTTTCCTTGTCACTGTCACTGTGCGTGGGAGATGGAGATGGAGATGGAGTTGGCGAGGAATCTTCGAGGTCCACGTACAGCGTTACACGGTCGGTTTTATGGAGGCTGCCTAATGTCTCTGAGCTGGGGTGATGCCATTGTGCGTGAAGGCGGGCGTAGCTTGGGGAGGTGCTGAGGGCTGTGCAGGTGGGTGGAGTGCCGCTGGGTATGTTGAGGGAGACTTTGAAGGTGGTGGTTGGGTGGTTGGCGAATGCGAAGGTTAGGATGTATCGCGGTGGCGGTGTTATGGTGTTGCAAACGAAATTTATTTCTCCATGGCCAGGGCTGCCGACGGGGTCGAATGAATAGGTTAGTTCATTTACGCCGTGGTAGTTTAGTTCGATATTGGAGGAGATGGCGTCTACGATTTCGCGAGTCGTTGGGTCGGACGCGGAGGTCTGCTTGCTGTAGCGCAGATGGGTTATTGCGTCTGAGTTAACGGCCGAAATAGTATTAAACGTAGCGGGCAAAGCAAAATTCGCCTTCAACTTCACAACTAACAATGACAAATCGAACGAACTCGCCTGATGCTCAGCGTTATCAATATCCCAGGGCGGAGGGCCTGAATGCAAACAATGCGGCTGCTCGACATAAATCGACCTATACTCGAAGTGACCACGGTTCGCCTGCGGCAACACAACAAGTAGCACACCAGCTTGTCGAATGTAGCGCTCCTCGCTCGCAGTCGCTCGAATCAGCTTGACACAAAGCATGTGCATTTGGCCGCCGGGCGGATAGATCAGCGTCAAGCACGCGTAGATGTCCTGGCAATTATTCTGCAGCGTGACGAGCGTAACAGGCAGCGTAATACGCAGTCCCCGGCTCGTCAGATACGGCGGAACCTGGTCCACCGACGGCGGAAAGATGGAAAAGTGGTCGCGAGACAGATCTTCCAGGGGCCACAGTGGTGACATCAACGGAGCCTGCGTGTGGTTTTCTGCCCGGAACTCCGCAAAGTCTGATGGCGAGTGTGCGAGCAGACCGCGCGATACGGCGGGGAGTGCGTCGTCGGATTCAAGACTTTCTTTGGGCGCCCACGCGAAGATCGTGTAGTCCTCTTCGACCCGCAGTATCTCCTCTTGCAGTCTCCGGAATGCACGCGATCCTTCGCCGTAGAGGAGCGGCATGTTGACGCTGAAGAGTCCCATCAGGCAGTATGCTTCGTCTTCGATGCGGGTCGTCTTGCGCTTTGCAGCCCATGACATGCGTACTGCTATCTTGCAAATCGCGGGATCGCCTCCCTGAAGGATAAACTTGCTGATACCCGTGATGGCTGTGAGCTGTTGTTGGAGACTCAACCGCGTGCCGAATTCCTTCCAATTGACGTCGTAGAATTCGACGATTGGTGGCGCGATGAGTTCTTGCAGTGTCCAACCACGGCTGAACCATCTTTGAGAGCCAAGACCGTGGGGAGCGTTTATATCATTTAGGGATGGTGAGTGGCCGCGTTCGATGTCGAAGTCCGCAATGTAGGCATAGCAGATGCTGGAGTTTTTGTAGTACATGTACATAGAGTTTATTGACTCGGACAGCTCGGCACTGGATGTCTTGTCAATGCAACATGTATCTATCCAGCAGTATGAGAAGCCATCTTCAGCTGCTTTTTTACAACAAGCTGTGATCTTTGCGTAGCCTTTCTTCGAAGGCGCTGAGCCGGATTGGATGTCTTGCAGGCTTACTTCTTCTTCTCCCCAAGTATGCGATAAGATGACATATTTGGGGGTACTTTGAAGAAAGTATTCTACCTCCAGAGTAGAGGTATGAAGGAGGCGCATGGCTCGATTTTGCTGGTGGAAGTGTTGTGAGAAAAGACTGCAAGAAAAGATGCATCCGGTCAAGGAGCCATGGTACCATTGACCATGCGGGAACTAATCTGTATCGCCTCAACACCAAAAATGATGTGTTGTGGTGAGACATGGGCGAGCTGAGGTATGCTCAGCTGAAGAAGGAAGTGGGGCATAACGCCTAACTAAGCCAGTTACACACTAGCTTAGCTGCGACCAGTGTAGGAATTAGTGATACCTTTCTCGACCTTTGCATCATCAACTCTACGGTGGAATAATTTAGCTCGACATAGACAACTCATCCCTTATGACCGCCATGTCTCAAAACCGTAAAGTTTCAGCAATTCCTAACCCACGCATCATACCTCGCATCATCATCCACGGCGGGGCAGGAAACCTTACACGAAAGACAATACCCAGAGACCGTTACGATGCGTACCAAGCATCTCTTACCAAAATTCTCGCCCAATCAGCAGATCTCCTGGCGATACCCGGCATGACAGCATTAGACGTAGCCGCCCACGCAGTCTCCCTCCTAGAAAACGACCCTCTCTACAACTCCGGCAAAGGCGCCGTCTTCACCCGCGAAGGCAAAAATGAACTCGAATGCAGCATCATGGTCTCAAACGGTTACAAAAAGCGAGGCGTAAGTTGCATGATGTTGAAGCATGTCAAGAACCCCATCAAACTAGCGCGAGAACTCCTGATAAGAGGCGAGAAGCAAGATGGCGACGGAGCAAAAGATCACTGCCAGTACAGTGGCGAATTCGTGGAGAAGCTTGCGGCAGAATGGGGCCTTGAGATCGTCGGTGAGGACTACTTCTTCACGCAGCAAAGATGGGATGAGCATAAAAGGGGGCTTGCAGAGGAGAAGAAGAGACAAGTGGAAGAGTTAAGCGTGCCGACGGATGAGATGAGTGAGTGGGAGAAAGAGAATTATATCCCGCTTGGGACGTGTGGTGCCGTAGTGCTAGATAGCTTCGGGACAGTCTGTACTGCGACGTCTACGGGCGGATTGACAAACAAAGTCCCAGGACGCATTGGAGATACGCCAACCACGGGCGCAGGATTCTGGGCTGAAGAATGGAGCTCTCTTGAAACTGAAAGCACCATCTCAGACAAGACGCAGATGCTTTATCAATCCCCCTCCTCATCAGCACCGTCGCCAATCGACAAGCTATCACGGGGAGACATCGGCAGCCTCGTCAGCGACTGTCTACCTTCATTCACCACCACCTCCTCATCTCTGTCCTCCCCTCCCCCCACAAATCCAACCCCTCGAGAAACCCACACCGACTCGCCACGCAGTAGCTCTATCCGGCTCCGGCAACGGCGACACCTTCATCCGCCTCTGCGCTGCCCGCACCGTAGCCGCCAAATCCCGCTTCACCCTTTCCAACCCCCTATCAACGGCAACATCATGGATGGCCGGACCAGGCGGTCAACTCCAACTATCCGCCGGTGACCGATGGGGGAAAACGCATGAGGGCGTAGGCGGCATCATTGGTATTGAGCTTGTAGGCAGTAGGGGCGACGTTGTGTGTGATTTCAATTGCGGGGGCATGTTTAGAGCGTGGACGGAGGAAGATGGGGGGAGGAGGTTTGCGGTGTTTAGGGGGGGGAGACGTGGGAGAGCGGCCCGGACTGAGCGAGTGAGTGTGTGGGTGAGTGTTGACAGGGGAAGATGGCGTACGCTTTACAACTACATACGGCGAGTATGCCACCTCATCCTGTCCTCCTTCCCCTTCCTCATCTAAACATAACTATCTCAACACGAAGTCACATCGCTCC